>OY731401.1:35407089-36007089 GCA_963425845.1 Sphenostylis stenocarpa
GCGAGTTATTACAATACAAAACAAGTCTTCAACACTCTAAGTCTTTGTGTTCTTGAATCATCATCAAAATCAACAATCTTCATGTCCATCAAGTGCAACATCAAGTCCTTGAATGTTCAACATCAATCACTTCATTTAAACAATCCAATATTGATAGTCATCTTCAAGCAATCAACATTTGTTAAGCAAGACTTAAATCAAAAGGTCTTTTGAGGCTTGTAATGGGGCTAGACTAAGAAAAAATCATTGGTTTTTCTGGGATATTTAAAAGTATTTGAGAAATTCAATTCATATGAATGATTCCTGTTTAACATTTCCTTAAGTAAGGTTTCAAACTTCATGTTTTTTCTCTTACATAATGATAGTGAGTTAATAATCTCACAGGTTATCATTCACCCCCCCCCTTTGACTTTCTTTTTTTTTTCTTTTCACATGCTTTGCATTTATCATTTTGGCTTAGCCTCAATTTTTATGCAAATATTTTTTTTTTTAAATAGCACCCCAATAATACCCGTAGGATAACAATAGCAATATCTAACAATAGGAAGAATAATAACATTCATAATCATTTCCTTTCTTAAATGTAGGAAGGTAGATAAATATTGTTTAGGCTCAGGGGTTCTGTTTAAGAACAATATTGTTTTTGGCTCATATGGGGTTCAAATGGATGTCTTATGATTAATGCAGGGTTTACTATTTGGTTGTGGGTTATAACTACTACACAAGAAAAAATGCCTTTATCATTTTCCAGTCTCACTAACATGCAATCACATCAAAGAATCAATCAATACTAGTTATCATCATAAAGTGTTGACACTCAATTTATCTGTTTTTGGTTCACTCCTCACTTGGGTTTTGGCTAGCTTATCCAATTCAGTTAATTCCTAATTCTCCCCGTCAATTCCTTTTTCACTATCATACTCATCATCCCAAATTCACTTGTTATTGGAACAATCAAAATGGTTTTTTTCAGCTCTAGATTTGAATTAGACAATAAACAATAATTTCATAATTGGCTCTAATCCAAATTGTATGGGACAACAATTTAATCACATCGATTTAAAACATTCACCACATAAGTGTCAATTCAAATATTCAAAACAAAAAAAAATTAAAAACAAAAAAAACTTAAAACATCAATTTAACAAAAATCACTTAAACACATCAAATTAACAAAAATCACTTAAACACATCAAAATGAAAAAAAATCCCTCCCTCTTATTCTTTTTCTTCACTTCCTGCTTCTTCTTCTTCTTCTTCTGAATTTTCTTCCTCCTCTTGTTGTGCTTCAGCTGCACCTTCAACCCCTCCTTGAAAATTGGGACTGTCCCTAAGCCATTGAAGTAGAGCATCAAATTCCTGTGGAGACGTCCACTGCATACCTGTAGCAATTTGCAACGACAGATTATAAAAATTTGAGTTAATACTGCATTGAGTCCTATGGGCCGCTGACTGTTGCACTGATAGATGCTCCATATATTGCATCATTCTTTGAAAATCTGGATACTAAGGTGGTGGAGGTGGTTGTCGAGCTCGCCGTGGTTGGTATGGTGCTTGTGCCAGTGGTGGTGGTGCCCCTTCTACAGGATTCACATAATTCCGCTCTATAAATCTTCTATTGATAGGCGGCCTGATATTCACTGACGGGTTTACATCCACACCATGAGCTGCACATAAAGTTGTTATAACGACAGGAAATCCAAGAGCCTTAGCTTGCTTTGCTCGTTGCCCGCTTTCCAATACTACAAACTCATAAATCTCCTTAGAGATAATTACGGCGACATCTATCATAGTCTCATCAAGGATGCACTTGATAATGTGACACCTTGGCATATTCATATCCGAACTATGCTTGATGGGGACTATGTTGGCTAGCATAAATGAAGTCCAAATCTCAATTAGGGTCATCATGTTGGCCCTCAGTATTCTTAAGGCCTTGCCAGCTTGATTTACCTCAAAGTTTCTCCCATGCAAGCATAGGGCCCTTGTTGTGTCATCATCTCTAAAATGCATTGCAGTTAGCCTCCTACTGTTTAGGATGACTTGGAAATCACAAATATGACCTTCTTCTAGAAAGAGAGGATTTCCCAGAAGATCTTGATCGCATTACGATCATATGGAACCCAACGACCCCTCACTTTTGAACATGACCGGAATGACTCTCCTTCAACCAAGCAGGCATTGGCGTAAAACTCCTTTATAATCTCAGGATCGTACTTTGGCATTGGGAGCGCCAATTGTCTCCAGTTCATGCGAGTTATTTCATTGTTGAACTCTAGAAATTCTCCTTCATTTAGCTTCACTCTCCTTTCCGGAATGAAGGTCCAGTTTCAAATTATTTCAAATCTTGCTTGTCACTCGGTGTCTCTAAATCTGCTTCTATCCACTTGAGTTCCTTTAGACTCAACTCTGGGCCTCTTCCCAACAGCTCTAGATGATGAAGCACCATGTGATTCCTTATTGGACCCATCTTAATTTTAGAATATAGCAGAAATCTCACAACGCAATAACAAGGAGTGGACAGTGACCAAAACTGGAAATTATGTGATTCCAATCGATAGAAAGTTGTGAAAATCACCTCAAGTAGTCAAAAATATGTTTAGAAGAGTGAAATTAAGCCTAAAAGGGTAAGAAATGGGATAAGGTGACTAGAGGGTGGAGTAGGTTCGGAGATGGGTTGCAGAGAAAGTGAGAAAACTGACCTAGTTCGCGATTGTTAAAAACCAAATATGGGCACTTTCGCTCAAGCGAAAATCAGTAGTTAAGATTCACTTGAGCGACCCAAAGACAAAGAGAAATATTGTACATTCGCTTCAATGAAAAATCTGTCGCTTGAGCGAATGTGTCTGAGCGAAATTTTTTGTTTGAGTGAAGCCAAGACAGAGAGAAACAACATAAATTCGCTCGAGCGAAACATTTGTCGCTTGAGTGAATTTCAATGAATTTTGGTTATTAACATGATACTCAAATGCAATTCAATGATTAACAACTCAAAAAGTTTTCACATAAATCTAGTTCAACATTGTTCAAATTTGTTCATGCTTAAATTATAATGCAATTAAATAAAAAAAATTAAATTGCAAAAAGAAAAGAAAATAAAGGTAAAGCACTGGGTTGCCTCCTAGGAGCGTTTGTTTAACATCTTCAGCTTGATGCTTGCTTGCTTTATGGTTCATCCAAGTATATGATGAAGTGAAGCTGGTCCACTGCATCTCCTAAATATGCTTTAATTCTTTGCCCATTAACTTTCCATGTGCTTCCTGTTTCTGGATCTTCCAATTCCACAGTACTGTAAGGTTTAACCGATTTTATCATGAACGACCCTGACCATTTGGATTTTAGTTTCCCAAGGATAAGTCTTAATCTTGAATTAAACAACAACACAGACTGGCCTGGATGAAATTCTCTTTTCAGAATTTTCGTATCATGATATGCCTTAATTTTCTCCTTGTATAGCTTGGATGATTCATATGCATTAAGTCTCATTTCTTCTAATTCATGCATCTGAATTTTTCTTTTCTCTGCTGAAGCTTTTGGATCAAAATGTAGAAATTTTAAAGCCCAATATGCTTTATGCTCCATTTCCACTGGGAGATGACATGACTTACCATAGACAAGTGGAAAGGGAGATAACCCAGTGGGAGATTTATATGCAGTCCTATAAGCCCAAAGCGCATCATCTAGCTTTATTGACCAATCTTTTCTTGAAGATGAAACAATCTTTTCTAATATTCTTTTGATTTCTCTGTTTGAAACTTCTGCTTGCCCATTAGTTTGTGGATGATAAGGTGATGCGACTTTATGTCTGACCCCATAATACTTTAAACATTTTTGAAGTTGAATATTATAGAAGTGTGACCCTCCATCACTAATTAGGACTGTGGGAGTGCCAAATCTACAAAATATATTCTTCTTTAAAAATTTTATCACCGTTTTGGCATCATCTTTTACAGTAGTCATTGCTTCCACCCACTTTGACACATAATCTACTACTACCAAGATATATTCTTTAGAGAATGAAGATGGGAAAGGTCCTGCAAAATCAATTCCCCAACAGTCAAATATTTCTACTTCCAACATGATATTCAGGGGCATTTCTTGTCTTCTTGTTATTCCTCCTGTCTTCTGACAATTACTACATTGTTGTGCAAAGTTGTGCGCATCTTTAAACAAAGTAGGCCAAAAAAAACCAGATTGGAGAACTTTTGCAGCAGTCCTTACTCCATTTAAATGTCCACCATAAGGAGAACTGTGGCAATGCCAAAGAATACTTTTGGCTTCTTTGCTTGTCATATATCTTCTCAGCAAGTTATCACTTCCTATTTTGAAAATATAGGGGTCATCCCATACAAAATAATGTGCATCTTTAAATAATTTCTTCCTTTGGTGCCAAGTATAATCTTCTGGGACAACTTTTGCAGCTTTGAAATTTGCCATGTCAGCAAACCAAGGTCTTTCTTGAACCATCATCAGTTTTTCATCTGGAAATTTCTCCTGCACTTCTAATTGGTTTTTAGTCACTTCAGTATTGACTAATCTAGACAAATGATCAGCTACCAAATTTTCGTAGCCCTTTTTGTCCTTGATCACCAAATCAAATTCCTACAACAATAAAATTCATCTAATAAGCGTGGGTTTAGAATCTAATTTGGTTAACAGATATTTGATTACTGCATGATCAATATATACAGTAGCAGATGAACCAATCAAATATGCTCTGAATTTTTCCAATGCGTATACTATAGCTAATAATTCCTTTTCAGTAATTGCATAATTAATTTGGGTTGCATTAAGAACTTTGCTAGCATAATGTATAACATGAAAGATCTTAGATTTTCTTTGGCCTAATACTGCTCCTATAACATAATCACTTGCATCACACATTAATTCAAAATCTAAATTCCAATCAGGTGCAATTATCACAAGGGCTGAAATTAATTTTTGTTTTAACATTTCAAAAGCATGCAAACATTCAGCATTAAAATTAAAAGAAATATCCTTATTGAGCAAGTTGCTAAGTGGCTTTGCAATCTTTGAGAAGTCTTTTATAAATCTTCTATAGAATCCAAAATGTCCTAGAAAGCTTCTGATGCCTTTCACATTTGTTGGTGGTGGCAATTTCTCAATGATTTCTACTTTTGCCTTATCAACTTCAATACCTCTTGCAGAAATTTTATGGCCTAACACCACACCTTCAGTTACCATAAAATGGCATTTTTCCCAATTTAAAACTAAATTGGTATTAACACACCACTTCAGTACAGTATTTAGGTTCCTCAAGCACTGGTCAAATGATGCACCAAATACTGAGAAATCATCCATGAAAACTTCTATGCATTGTTCCACCAAATATGAGAAGATTTCTAACATGCATCTTTAAAAGGTTGTTGGGGCATTGCACAATCCGAATGACATTTTCTTGTAAGCAAATACACCAAAAGAACAAGTAAAAGCAGTTTTTTTTTATTCTCTAGATCTACTACTATTTGATTATACCCTGAATAATCATCTAGAAAACAATAAAAAGCCTGTCCTGCTAATCTTTCTAACATTTGATCCATGAAAGGTAAAGGAAAATGATATTTTCTAGTTGCCTGATCCAAATTCCCATAATCTATACACATTCTCTAACCTATGACGATCCTAGTAGGTATTAATTCATTTTTATCATTATAAATTACAGTCATACCTCCTTTTTTCGGGACTACCTGAATTGGGCTAACCCAAACACTGTTAGAGATAGGATAGATCATACCAGCATCTAACAATTTCAGTACTTCTTTCTTTACCACCTCTTTCATGGTTGGATTAAGACATCTTTGAGGTTGTGCAACAGGCTTGAAATCATTCTCCATGTGAATCTTATGCATGCAATAAGATGGACTAATTCCTTTGAGATCAGATAATGTCCACCCTATGGCCTTCTCATTATCTTTCAAAACTGAGATCAACTTTTCTTCTTCAGAATTTATTAAAGCATTGCTAATCACCACTGGTTTGTTGCCTCCATCTGCAAGAAAAACATATTTTAAGTGAGGAGGTAATACCTTTAACTCCAGCTTTTGACTCTCAGTTTCTTGTTCTTGCTGCAATTTCTCAGATTGTATTTCTTTTTATGTAACCTCTTGTGCTGAATCAAGATGTTTTAAATATTTCTCAATTTCTTCTTCATCTTTTTCATCAAATTCATCATCAACACCTATCAAAGATTTTTCTAATGGACTTGCTTTGGTTAGTTTTTTTCTTGTTGCTTGAAAGATATAATCTACCATATCCATCCTAAGACAGTGTTGTTTATCTGTGGGATGTCGTAATGCTTCAAATACATTAAAATAAACTTCCTAATCTTCTACTCTAACATTTAACTTGCCATCATCCACGTCAATAATGGTTTTAGTTGTCTTCATGAAAGGTCTTCCCCGTATAAGAGGAACTTCAGTGTTTTCCTCCATATCCATCACAACAAAATCAACTAGGAACAGAAATTTATCAACTCTGACCAAAATGTCCTCCGCCACACCATAAGGAAATTTTAGAGAACTGTCAGCTAGCTGAAGTGTCATTCTTATAGGCTTTACTTCCAAGTCTCTTATTATTTTAAGCATAGACAAAGACATTAGATTTATACTAGCACCCAAATCAAGTAATATCTTACCTACTTGTAATGTCCCAATTGTGACTAGTGTAGGGAAACTTCCAGGGTCCTTGGACTTTTGAGGTAATGATTTCTGAATTATTGCGCTGCATCCTGCTTCTAACTCCACTGTTTCTGCAGTAAATCTCCTTTTCTTAGTTAACAGCTCTTTCATGAATTTTGCATAAGTTGGCATCTGCTCCATAGCTTCCACAAATGGAATATTAATTTGTAATTGCTTAAAAATATCCATGAATCTTGCAAACTGTCTTTCTTTATCTTTCTTGGAAGGATGACGAGGATATAATAAATCCTTTAGTTGAGGTATTTGATTCTCATCTTTCTCCCTCTTTTTCTAACTATTTTTATTTTTTTCTTCATTTTTAGTATTTTTTTCTTTTTCTAATCTCTCACTTTTATTTTTCTCTTTTTCTCCTTCACACTCATTTTCTTTATCCTCTTTTTCTTGTAAGACTTCCTTCTCTATAGTCAGGTTGTCATCAATCCCTTTTCCTATAACCTTACCACTCTTTGTAGTTATTGACTTACACTACTCCTTTGGATTGGTTTGTGTGTTAGCTGAAAACTATCTTTCTTGCTACTCAGATAATTGTTTAGCCAATTGGCCCACCTGGTTCTCTAAATTTTTTAATGAAGCATCAGTATTTTTATGACTAGACAACGTAGCTTGCATGAATTTTTCTAAAGTGTCCTCCAATTTGCTCATTCTGTCAAGCATTGAAGGATAATGTTGTTTTTGTTGTTGATATGGAGGTTGCTCATATGACTGTTGTTGAACTATAGGTTGTCTAGTATATGAGCTAGCACCTTGTTTCCACCCAAAATTCTGATTATGATTCTGATTCCCTCTCCATCCTTGTGCAAAATTATTCCGATAATTGTTGGAATTAGGAAAATTACCTTGTCTGCCTTGACTATTACCTTGAGCACGCATATAATTAGTTTCTTCTTGTTGTAGGTTGCCTTGGTAAGAGAATTGTTCATTTGAATGATCACCTCCACACAAGTCACATTTCATGAATTGTTGACCAGGAGAAGCTTGGATAGCATGTATTTGTTGAGGTAGCCTTGTTATTTGTTGAGGTAACCTTGTTATTTGTTGAGGTAGCCTTGTTATTTGTTGAGTCAATGCTTCCATCTGTTTAGTCAGAATTTTATTCAGAGCTAGCATAGCATCTGAAGTGTTAAGCTCCAACATTCCTTTCTTTTGAATTGGATGTCTATCATGTTGGGCATGTTGGTTTGTAAAGGCTAGTGCATCAATAATTCTTATGGCATGTTTGATTTCTGCATCCAGCATGGATCCTCTTACTGCAGCATCTAATAGCATCTTTGTATCAGGTCGCAGGCCAGTATAGAAAATAATCAATTGAGCAATGTCTTCAAATCCATGATTTGGGCATCTTCTCAACAGTGATTTAAATTTCTCCCATGCTTCACAAAAATATTCATCTGCTCCTTGTCTGAAAGTAGATATGTCAGATTTTGCCTTGATGTACCGGGATAGTGGAAAAAATATATTCAAGAACTTCTCTTATACATTACTCCAGTTAGTCAAACTCTAATTAGGATGTGCCTTCAGCCACTCCTTTGCCCTACCTGCCAAAGAAAAAGAAAATAACCTCAAGTATGTAGATTCAATATATGTTGCTCTAAACCTCATGGTACCAATCAACTCATAAAAAGTAGACAAGTGAATGTAAGGGTCTTCATGATCCAATCCAATGAATTGATGAGCACTAATCAAGCTTAAGAAAGCTGGCTTCATCTCCAATGTTTGGTTGTCCGGTATTGCAATGCTAGAGAAGTGTCTCGGACCTTGCTACATAACATAATCTCTAAGTGTTCTTCAAGGTGGATTTTGATTTGCTCCTTGCTTCGCCATGTCTTCTATGATTGGGTCTGGTAAACTGAGTGTAGGAGAAGGGTTAATAGATTCTCCTGTTGTTTGTAGAGTTTCTCTTCTTCTTCTACCCCCGTTCCTCCGAGTGGTTTTTTCAATCTCCGGATTAAATTCTAACTGCTCTAAAGATACTTGTCCTCCTAAGCGCATAAATCAAAGAGTAACCCAAGCAAAGATTAGTACAAAACAATAATTAATCAAAATAAAACTAAAAAAATAAAACAAAACAGAAATAAAATAAAATACTTAATAAGCTAAACAAATAATTCCTAAGAAACATTGTTCCCCGGCAACGACGCCAAAAAGACTTGTTGAATTATTGGCAAACGTACCAAAATTATCAATCGTAGTATAGTATTTCGATTAAATAAAAGTCGATCCCACGAGGAACAATTTCAATGGAAATTCCCAATTATATGCTTACTAAGTAGATTAAAACAAATTGAGTTTTGCATAAAGAGTTGAATTGATGTTAAATGACAAAGAACTGTAAATTGTTGAGAAAATATCAATTAAAGGCACTTAGGATTGATTTCCTTCTTTATTCCTCTTTTGCAATGACTATGTTAATTAAGCACATCAATTAACCTAACAATATGCCACCTACTCAAATCATCCATGTTGATTTCTCACACATGAAATTCATAAGAAAACCTAATAAATTTTGATTTCGCACACAATTAAGAGATTTTCCAGCATTAGTGTTAGGATGTTAAGTAATTGATACATTCATTCCATTCCTGGCAATTAACGTAACAAATATTCTTACCGTGATCTAGGGTTCAAGATATATTTTTCAATCATACCCCAAACATCAAGAATAAATCATTCCAAAGTACAGAAGATAAGAATAAAAACATCAAAACATAGATTAATATCTCAAAATATCACCATGATACAAAAGAGTTCAAAGGAAGTGCACCAAATCCCAACAGAATGAAATTAGTCATTCATGGTGGTCATTACAATGCTCTAAATGAGGAAGAAGTGAAGAATTGATGAAGATTGGGCCAAACCCTAGCAGTAGTCGCGCCTCTTCTCCCCAAAACCGCTTACTTTTCTCAAAACACATATTATCTTTTTATAGGAAAAATTGGGTCTCGCGTCTTTCGCTCAAGTGACAACACTCGCTCAAGCGAAAGTTCCTTATTTTCGCTCAAGCGAAAATTTGCTTGCTTGAGCGAGTGATCTCCAGGGAAAAATAACTAACATTCGCTCAAGCGAATTTACTGGCGCTTAAGCGACTGACTTCTAGAGAAGAATAACTGATATTCGCTCAAGCGAGAGTCTATCTCGCTCGAGCGACTTCCATGCTGAAAATCTTATTTCTCCTTTTAGTATTGCTCCAATTATGTTGACAATTATACTCCTTATTCTTGTATCAAGGTATTCTCAAATTCATCCTAGATTGAGAGAAAAATAGATTAGAATTAACATAAGTTAAGTCATTTCATAACAATTCAAAGCATAATTATATCAACTTTTTACCACTTAACATTGTTCCAACAAACAAAATTTGCAATATTTGGTACCTTTTGATGATAATAGGGTCCTTTTTAAGTTATTTGAAATGAACTTTTAGGAACTCAATGTTGCAAGTAGCATCAATTGTCCCGTGGCAGAGGTCGGGTGAGCCGAGTCACAATTGAATCGTGGCGCTTGGGCTGTTAATCTTAAGTAAAAAGAGTTGCGCTTTGACTAATAGCTATAGATTTTAGCCTAGTGGTAAACGCTCAATCTTAATAATTGGTATTAGAGCCAAGGTCACGAGTTCAATTCATGGTGGACAATTGTTAAGGGGGATATTGTTGCAGGTAGCATCAATTGTCCCGTGGCGGTGGCGGAGGCCGGGTGAGCCGAGACACAATCAAATCGTGCGCTTTGGCTGTTACTCTTAAGTAAAAAGAGTTGCGCTCTAACTAATGGCTATAGCTTTTGGCCTAGTGGTAAGCGCTCTATCCTAACACCCACTTCAACCTACCTTTTGGTATAACATATTTCTTAATTCTGCAGAATTTAATAGAGTGACCTATTTTCATGCAATAGAAACATTGAATGAAAGATCATAAGTATGGTTTTCTATATGCATAGTGATTTTTTATTTTTCTGATTTTCTTGCTAGATGTAAATCCAATATCAGTTTTATCAAGAACAAGTTTCTGTGAACCAAGAAGAATATCTAGATTGGCTTTACCTTGTGTAAATTTTGAAACAATTTTTAACAGATATTCAATCTTCTTTTGTAGATGTGAACAATTTTCACATTGTTTGATTTTATTACACAAGCAATTAGAATTATCTTGGATTAATTTCAAGTAATCAAGATCAGTTTCTTCCTCAAGTATTTTCTTTTCAAGAGTTTCAACCTTATTCTCTAACCAGTTGTTCATGCCTTTTAATATTTTGTTTTCTTTTTCAAGTTTCTTGGCTTCTTCATGCATTTCATTAAAGGCATCTTGTAATGAATTTTAATTCATAAAATTTTTAGAAGAAGTAGAACTTACACTACTGGTTGAGAAATTCTGATTAGCCATCAAGCACAAGTTAGCTTCTTCATCATCATAATTTTTTGTTGATGAGGTATCATTGTCATCCCAAGCTATGTATGTTCTTCTTTTTATCTTTTCTTCTTTCTTGTCATTGTGCTTGTTCTTTTCTGGGCATTCCATTCTTACATGACCCTGCTTACCACAATCATAGCACTTATAGTTAAAAGAATCAGATTTCTTTTCATACATTTTCTGTCTTTCTTTATCTTGAATCTTTTTCTTGAGAAACCTGTTGAATTTCTTTATCAGTAGACCAAGATTCTCACTTTCTTCTTCAGATTCTTTATCTTTTTCTTCAGCTTTGAGTACTATACTCTTTCCTTTCTTTTCAAAAATCTCTTGCTCATTGAACCTATTAATTTCCATCTCATGTTCTCTGAGCTTACCAAATAAAGAGATTGTTGTCATGATAGATAAATCTTTTGACTCTGAAATTGTTGTGACCTTGGGCTGCCATGACCTGTCAAGATATTTTAGAACTTTGATATTCAATTCCTCTTTATCAAAACTCTTACCTAAACCCATTAGATGATTAATGATGTGGGTAAAGTGTTTCTGCACATCTGCAATGCTCTCTTTAGTTTTCATTTTGAACAACTCATATTCTCTAATGAGAGTATGTTTCCTTGCTCTTTTCACATCAACAGTTACTTCATGAGTAACTTTAAGGACTTCCAACATTTCCTTGGTAGATTTACATTGAGACACCCTAAAAAATTCATCCATATTAAGTGCAGATGTAATTATGTTCTTGGTAGTACAATCACTTTAAACTTGAGTGATTTTCAAGACCCTGCTCTTGATACTAATTATTAGAAATGTAGGCTAAGATCAAGAGGGGGGTGATTTGATCTTTGAAATATTTTCGCACTTTTAAAAATACAGATTATCTATTTCAAAGATTATGAATTATAATCAAGTTTTGAATTAAGAAAAACAAGAAATTCAATGTTCTTAGCAGAATAAAAGAAAGTAAAGGTTAAGAGAAAGACACAAAAGATTTATACTGGTTCACACAAACCATAGGGCTACATCCAGTTCTCAACCAAATTTCAATTGAGTTCCACTAAGATTGATTATGTTTCTGATTACAAATCAGAATCACAAAACACCCAATCCACACCAAGAACCAAATTCCAGTTCTTGCACCAAACCTTCACCAAGAACCAAGTTTCAGTTCTTGAACCCACCTACAGCCAAATTCCAGCTACAGAATCAGTATCCAACACTTCCAGACACCCACAATACAGTAAAGAATTGAAAAGAAACAAAGAGAAGAAACTAGAACAATCAAACCCGGATTATGTAGCTCTTGCAAAATGAGTTTCTTCTCATGTAAGAAAGTAAAAATTCCTCAAGAAAGAACTTTGAAAAACATCACAAAAGTGGTGCTTCTTTCTTGAAAAACTTCTCTAATGATTGCTTGATTGATTACTCAAAGATATATTTTAAAATGTTGATGCAATCCTGTTTATATAGAGTTATTTTTCAACTGCTAGTTTAATTAATCGGTCAAAACTTTCTTTTAACCGATTATTAAATCTTGATTAATCGATTAATTCTTCTTTTAATCGGTTAAAATGTGCTTAATCATTTTCCATATTTATTTTAACTGATGCGACGACGTTTTAATCGATTAAAACATTTGAACAAAAATTCTCTAAGTTGTTTTAATCGATTAATTCACATTTTAATCGATTATAATTCTGTCAAACATTTTCTCAAAACATCATAAGTGATTTTAACTTATAAAAGAAAGTTTTAATCGATTAAAACATTTGACAAAAACTTTCTTAAGTTGTTTTAATCGATTAATTTGATATTATATCGATTAAAATTTTGGGAGAACACTTTTCAAAACATCTCAAGTGATTTTAATCGATTAATTCAAAGTTATATAAGTTAAAATACTAACATAACACTTTTCAAAACATTTCAAGTGATTTTAATCGATTAATTCGAAGTTACATCAGTTAAAATACTGACAGAACACTTTTCAAAACATTTCAAGTGGTTTTAGTCGATTAAGTCGAAGTTTTATCAATTAAAATACTGATAGAAATGTATCTAGCTTATTTTAATCGATTAACCTTAAAGAGTATCAGTTAAAACTATTTCTTAAGAACATATTAATCGATTAATTCGGTTATTAATAGATAAAAAAACTTTTTAGAGACATTTTCAAATTATTCCAAAATGAATAATCCTCATGTAGTTGGGAGATGATTATACCTATTGATATTGATGTTAACTCACTAATCACTCTACCCTTTAACCAAAGTAGCATTTGACTTCATCAAATCATTAATATCTTCATTTTATCACATGATCACATGGTTTAATAAGATCTTAATCACTTTCATATATCAACATCATCCTATGACGACTAAATGAATAATTATAGAAAAGGTAACATTTATTACGAAAATTTTGCATTTGTGAAGGGAATAAAAGGGAAATGATGAAAGCATGGGTAACACAACTTTTAAGATCCTTAAGATAAGTCATAAAATTGAAATATCAAGAAATGTCATTGAAAAGTAGAATTAAGGATAAGAGAAATACTTATTCATCGAGATTCATGTTGCATTCTCTTAGGGGGGCATTTTGTTACTAGCAAATTTGTAAATATATCGAAAGAAAGAATCGGAGAAAAGATTGAAATTTTAAAATGGGAAATGATGATCGAAAGAGTAAAATCGAGATCGAATGGTAGATGTTAGAAAAGTAGGTTGAGATCAAGAGGGGGGGTGAATTGATCTTTGAAAGATTTTCGCAATTAACAGATTATCTATTTGTAAAAATAAGATTTCCGATCTGTTCTTGAATCACAAAGCAATCAATGAACAATAAACGCAGCAACAGAATTAAAAGAGGAGAAAGGTTTAGAAAGATATCACCGGTGTTTATACTGGTTCACCCAATACTAGGGCTACGTCTAGTCTCCAGCCAAATTCCAGCTGGGTTCCACTAGATCAAATGTTTTACAGATTATAATCTTACACTCAATCTACCACAAGAACCACAATTCCAGTTCTTGGACCTAACCTTTCACCAAGAACCAAATTCCAGTTCTTGACAACCTCTACAACCAAATTCCAGCTGCAGAGAAACCAGTGCCCACAATTCCAGGCACCAAACAATACAAAAAGAATGAAAAGAAATGAATAGAAGAAACTAGAATGCTCAAACCAGTTTTATGCAATTCTGCAGTAAGTGTTTCTTCTCCAAAAGAAAGCAATTTTCCTCAAGAAAGAATTTCAAAGAACTTCACAAAAACTAGCACGAATCTTTCTTGAAAGAGTATTAAAGTTTGCTTGCTTGATTGCTAAAGGATATGTAAAAGATTGATGTATAAAAAGTTCAAGCAACTCTGTTTATATAGAAGATTTTCAAAACTGCTGGTTTAATTAATCTGTTAAAATGATCTTTTAATCTGTTAAAAGTGTAGTTTTAATCTGTTAAAACTTCTTTTAATCCATTAAAATGTTCTTGATTCTTTAACAGATTTGTTTTAACTGATACGACAACGTTTATATCAATTAAAACTCTTTACAAAAAAACTTCTAATTTGTTTTAATCGATTGTTTCGTGATTCAATCGATTAAAATACTGCAAAACTTTTTTGTAAAATTTTCCAAGTGATTTTAACTGATAAAAATAAGTTTTAATCGATTAAAACACTGTGTAGAAATTTTCTAAGTTGTTTTAATCGATTGAAACGTGTTTTAATCGATTGAAAAAGCTCTGATTGGTCATAACTCAATTCTGATCGATCATATCTGATTTTGATCGGTCATAATTGCATTCTGATCGATCATCCTGAACACTAAGTGGATTTAATCGATTAAAACCAAGTTGTATCGATTAAAATACTGCAAAAACACTTCTCTTAACATTTTAAGTGATTTTAATCGGTTATTTCGAAGTTTTATCAGTTAAAACACTGACAGAAGGTTTTCAAAACTTTCTTTAATGAAAACAACCGGTTATTTCGAAATTATATCAGTTAAAAACTTGTTTAAGAAAGCTTTTGTTAAAATACTTTGTTTTTAACTGCTTAAATGTTTTTAGAGGCATTTTGCAAAATCTTTTAAGTGAAGAAACCTCATGCAGCAGAAAAGATAAAAATGATTATACCTAAGCATAGCTGCGGACACACTAATCCCTCTACTCTTTTATCTAAGTGACTGTTGACCGCTACAAAGTTGACTTTGACTTTATCTTTGACTTCATCAAATCAATAAGATCTTCATCACTTTCAGTCTCCCCCTATTTGATGAAGACAAACACCACTTTGAATAATAACTCTGCAAGAGAAGTCACTTGATAAAACAGATTAGTGAGTAATAAAAAATGAATCATCTTCCTATTTCTCCCCCTAAATTGTTGCTTCCCCTAAATAATCCTAAATTGTTTCTGATCAACAGTAAAGCAACTATTCTCCCCCTTTTGACTTCATCAAAATTAGGGATCAGAAGAGAAACAATGCAAAGGTATGTAATAAGTTTGAGATTTGAAAATAGAGAAAAAAATGAATACAATATTTTACTCATGTAAAGATCAATCAAAGTTTATTCAAACTTATCTTCATTAACACGTTTGTAATGAATACAATTAACACGTGTAAAGATAAGGGAATCACGCTTCAGTAGCATGTTACAAGAACAGCCATTAACTAAAGCCTTTAATTTTTCTTTCCAGAATAAAAATCGATTAAAAACAGGACAAAATCGATTAAAAAGTTCTTGTTTAATGATTTTAATCGATTGAAATAAAGGTTTAATCGATTAAAACAGTGAAGGACTTCGAAAATATGAAACATAAGTGCATTTAATCGATTAATTTGACATTTAATCGATTAAAACAGTAAAGAAAAATGTTGTATAAATTCTTTTAATCGATTTAAAAGATTTTTTATTGATTAAAACAACCAGTTTTGCAAACTAAGTAATGTTTTATGCGAATTTATCATGCCTAATCCAGTGTAAGTTTTGTAAAACCGATCATTTAGAAGGATGTTTTACAATAATATCAACTACATCGATTAGATTTTAACCAATAGATCCATCAAAATCAGGATAAAATCTTATTTAGCTTAATTTAACTGATGTAAACTTGTTTATATAGATTTTAATCGATTGATACGAAGTTTAATCGATTATTTTTTTGTGAAAGTGTTTCCTTTAATCGATTTGATCGATTAAATCCATTTTGTAACAGCTAAAAATATCCGGGATCTATGTTGAATTCTATCTAGACTAGTTTGATTCGATTTAAATCCTACACTATATTAATCAAAGCTAAAGAGATTGTACCTGGTATACAACCAGTAAATATTACAGACCAGAAACTGAAATTAGCATCAAAAGAAATAAGAAATAAAAGATAAGATAAGAAGGGACCCTTTTAATCCATAAATTCAATCATCCCAGTTTCCTTGGTTCAGCTGCATATCTTCCAGCTTGGTGTAGATATCAGCAATTTGGTTTCCAAGGGATGCGAATTGATTGTTTGTTTGCTGGAAGTGTTGGAATGTCATCTGCATATGCTTTCTCTGATTTTCCTGCACTGCAGCCATTTGAGAAAGCATTGTTCTTTCAAACTGAGATAAAGGAGTCCCACGGTCAGGCTGCTCCATGTAAGGAATAATTTCCATATTCTCATATGAGGCTTGACCACTGGTTGACTCAGGAACCTCTGCAGCAGCTGGAGAGGGAGGAATTTGGTCTTGTTCATCTTCATCTTCTTCCTCACCCTCAGACATCCCAACATCAATTTTGGAGATCCATTCATCATCAACTTTTATATATCCCATTTTTCTTAGGGTGGAGTCGTCAATTTCATTTGATGCCTTGGGGGTTTCTATGCTCTCCCCAGAAATATCAACTCCAAAATATCTAAAGAAGTTATTAATTAACATTGCATACGGCAATTTGAAATCTGCCAACCTTTTAGCTTTCAACATGTGATCTTTGATCACATACACCCAGTTTACCCGAACATTGTTAAAAATGAAATACATGAGGGCAAGATCTCCCTCATTAAGAATAGCATGATTACTCCCTCTTGGAATAAGCATCCATGCCACAATAAAAGCATGTAATCTATGTTCAAGTGCAAGTTTTCTGGCATTTAGAATTCTTATCGAATCATTTGGATCCTTAAGGCAAGACCGGAAAAACTGAATCTTGTTGAACTTAGGAATCTCAGAAATATTCCCCCTTGAAACTTTGACACCTCTATCCTTAAGGCCAGCAATTTGCTCCCAAACAACAAGAGTAATTTCCATATTTACTCCCTTTACCTGAGATCTGATTGTAGACCCATTTACTGTTAAGTTGGAGTAAAAACTCCATGAAAGTTCATGAAAGTTTTCAGCTTTTGACTTTTTAACTTTCTTCTCAGACTAGTAAATCCTTCTTCGTCCAGCCACCTAAATTTGATAAATTTTGGAATAACAATCTGTTTCTGACTAAACTCAGAGATGAAGTGTTCATCTTTCCTATATCTCCATCAAACCAGGCTTCCAGATGGCCACCGGGATTTGCAGCAGAGGAAGATTCCCCTTTTTGCTTCTTTCTTGACTTAGATCTTCTCAACATCTTGTTGTATTTTCAGAGAAGGGTTTCAGAGACGTGTGTAAAAGGAAAGAAGAGAGGAGTACTTTGAACCAGGAAGATAAGACTGAGAGTAATGAGCTACACGGGAGCAAACTGAAGATTCACGGATGTCAATTTTTGTGAATTGCAGTTTACTTTAGACAGAACCTGCAAGATCAGCTTTAATTGCATATGTCCCCTTGACTGAGGACAGAGGCACAGATTACTGGACAGTGGGTGTATCAGCTAAACTGTTCTTGGGAAGATGTTTGACTAGGTCAAGGAATATTTAAAAGCATTATGCAGATTTTGATTACCATATAAAAAAAATTGGAATTTTGACTTGAATTTGCTTACCAACTTTCAATTGAATGTTATAAAACTAATTTTCAGAAACAAATTAGTTGATTAACCAACTAATTAACCTATTAATTTGATCTTTAATACTAGGTTTGAAAATGCTACAGTGAAATAATCGATTAATTCATAAAGGAATCGATTAGTCTAGTACAGGATGAAATTAGTAAAAAGATAACAGAATATGAATCGATGAAAACGAAAAAGAATCGATTAAATTTGACATCTTAGTATTTTTAATTGATATACATTTCTTTTTAATCAATTAAAATAGTTAAACTCAAATCCTGAGAACATTTTAATCGATTAATTCGCATTTAAATCGATTAAAACTGTACTGATAGATTTTCTGATATTCTCTGTAAGTTATTTTAATCGATTAATACTGTTTTATATCAATTAAAATAATCAGTTTATGAAAGCAGAACCTGATTTGCTGTTTTGAATACCAAGGGACTCCCAGATTTTGTTCCTGCAAAACAGATTCAGCATGTTTCTAGTACCCTTTATAATTACTGGGTCCAATTAGGTTATTTGAAATGAATTATTTTTGGGAATTCATTTCATTCTACCTTTAGGAATAGCATACTTTTTAATTCTACAGTATTTTACTGAATGTCCTTTTTTCATGCAGTAAAAACATTTAATCACAGAGTATGATTTCCTATTTACATTTGTTTTTCTGAATTTCATGCTAGATTTAAATCCTATTCCAGATTTGTCAAAAATTAGTTTTTGTGACCCAAGTAAAACGTCAAGATTAGCTTGACCTTGTGTAAATCTTGAAACGGTTTGTGATAAAAAATCAATTTTCTTTTGTAATTCTGAAAAATTATTACAGGGTTTATTACATGCACAATCAGAATTATCATGAATTAATTTTAAGAAATCACGATCAGTTTCATCTTCAAGAATTTTCTTTTCAAGAGAGTCTACTTTATTTACTAGCCAATTATTCAATCCTTTTAGCCTATCATTTTCTTTTTGTAGTTTCTTAGCCTCTTCATGCATTTCATTAAATGCCTCTTGTAATGAATTATAATTCACTAAATTTGAAGAAGAATTAGAACTTACACTATTGGATTGAAGGTTTTGATTTGCCATTAGACACAGGTTGGCCTCTTCATTATCGAATTGTCTCGTTGATGAAGTGTCATTGTCATCCCATGCTACATAGGCTCTTCTTTTGACTTTCTCTTCTTTCTTGTCATTATATTTGTTCTTTTCTGGGCACTCCATTCTTACATGGCCCTCGCTTACCACAGACCATAGCATTTAAAGTTAGAAGAATCAGTTTTTTCTCATACCATTTATGTTTTTCCTTGTCTTGAATCTTTTTCTTGAGAAATTTGTTGAATTTTCTCGACAAGCAGTCCAAGATTCTCACTTTCCTCCTCTCGATTCTTGATTTCTTTCTTCAACTTTGAGTGTTATACTTATGCTTTTCTTCTCAGAGACTTCTTGTTCATTAAATCTGTTAATTTCCATTTCATGTTCTCTGAGTTTGCCAAACAAAGAAGTTGTTGTCATGACTGACAAATCCTTTGACTCTGAAATTGTTGTGACCTTTGGCTGCCATGACCTGTCAAGACATTTCAAGACTTTAATATTTAATTCTTCTTTATCAAAGGTTTTACCTAGGCCCATTAGATGATTAATGATGTGAGTGAATCGCTTCGCACATCCGCAATGCTTTCACCAGTTTACATTTTGAACAGTCTCATATTCTCTTATGAGAGTATGCTTTCTCGCTCTCTTTACATCTCGTTGTCCCTTCATGAGTAACCTCAAGAACATCCCACATCTCCTTGGCAGATTTGCATTGGGAGACCCTGAAAAACTCATCCATGTTAAGTGCAAAAGTAATTATATTTTTAGCAGTGCAATCATTTTGAACTTTTTTCTTTTCCTCATCATTTAAACTGGACCATTCTTTTTCTGTAATTAAAGGGCCATTAGCAATTACATCCCAAACATTTCTATCAATAGACTCAATAAAGATCTTCATCCTAATTTTCCAAAAAGGATAATCTGTTCCACAAAACAGTGGAGGTCTGTTAATAGAAGCTCCCTCAGAAAACGGTAATCTGTTTTTGTTAGAATCGCACAGCGGAATGTTCGCGTGGTCGGACAAAAACCAAGAGGGGGGGGGGGTGAATTGGTTTCTTAATAAAAATTAGGTTTTCAAAAATTTCCCCAAATTTTACCGATTAAAAACTGCGTAAATGTAAATAGAGAAGAGTAGAGAAGATTACACAGTAGGTTTATACTGGTTCGGATCAAAAGACCCTACGTCCAGTTGCTAATCACTCAAAAGAGGATTAACGATGTCACTAAGAACAAATTGTTACAAACAGATTACAAATGAAAAAGATAAAGTTAAAGATAACACCTCTCTTGAAACCCACAAGAGATGAAGAACAGCTTTCCCCAGAGACGGCACAACACACAATCCACTAAGAACTCCACTTAGTGATTCTTATCGCTTCTAGCCCACACCAGGTTCCAAAAGCCCCCTTTCCTTGCAACAAACAGTTCTCTGGCACTCACAGCACTTAACTTTTGTATGGAAAGAGTTGTTCATTTTTTCTGAGTGTCAAAGGAGAGTTTAAGTAGGGAAATTAGGGTTTAGGAATTGGGGATTTCGAAACTAGGGTTCTTGGTAATTGGGTTTTCGAAAATAGGGTTAATTTGAAATTTAAAATGAAAAACAGACTGAAATAATAGATTATTTTGAGTAATAATCGATTAAAACAGAGCCAAATACGTCAGAACCCAAACCTCTCTGGATTAATCAATTATTTGGTAAAATAATCGATTATCTGTACGGAACGGTACGAAATAATCAATTATTTGGCTGTTTAATCGATTAAAACAGTGAGTTTGTATAGAAAGTGGTTTTCTCACTATTTTAATCGATTATTTACCTATTTAATCGATTAAAGCCGAGCCTGAATGATAAATTTGAGCTTTTTGAAGCTTCTAAGTTACAGACTATGTACCGGCTATCTTAGATTCTATAATTACAGACTCAATCAAACTAAAACAGAGTTATTACAATACAGAAATCATCAATCTTCAATCTTCAATACTCTAAGTCTTTAATCTCTTGGATCATCATCAAAATCAACATTCTTCATGATCATTATTTGCAACATCAAGTCCTTGAATGTTCAACAGTTTTCAGCCATGGATCGAAGAACTTGAATAACTCTCAAGAACCTCGCTCTGATGCCAATTGTTAGAAAAGTAGGCTGAGATCAAGAGGGGGGGTGAATTGATCTTTGAAAGATTTTCACAATTAACAGATTATCTATTTGTAAAAATAAGATTTCAGATCTGTTCTTGAATCACAAAGCAATCAATGAACAATAAACGCAGCAACAGAATTAAAAGAGGAGAAAGGTTTAGAAAGATATCACCGGTGTTTATACTGGTTCACCCAATACCAGGGTTACGTCCAGTCTCCAGCCAAATTCCAGCTGGGTTCCACTAGATCAAATGTTTTACAGATTACAATCTTATACTCAATCTACCACAAGAACCACAATTACAGTTCTTGCACCTAACCTTTCACCAAGAACCAAATTCCAGTTCTTGACAACCTCTACAACCAAATTCCAGCTGCAGAGAAACCAGTGCCCACAATTCCAGGCACCAAACAATACAAAAAGAATGAAAAGAAATGAACAGAAAAAACTAGAATGCTCAAACCAGTTTTATGCAATTCTGCAGTAAGTGTTTCTTCTCCAAAAAAAAACAATTTGCCTCAAGAAAGAATTTCAAAGAACTTCACAAAAACTAGCACGAATCTTTCTTGAAAGAGTATTAAAGTTTGCTTGCTTGATTGCTAAAGGATGTGTAAAAGATTGATGTATAAAAAGTTCAAGCAACTCTGTTGACCGCTACAAAGTTGACTTTGACTTTATCTTTGACTTCATCAAATCAATAAGATCTTCATCACTTTCAGTAGAAACCAAGAGGGTAAAGAATTAAGATGGAGAGAAGTGTGGGAATCGAAAGTTATCAAAAATCAAGAATATAAATAATTGAGGAATCAGTAAAGAAGTATATGATTAAGGGGAATGAGTGATCGAAAGGTACAAATCAAAAGTACAATCAAAACTAAAGTTAGTGGTCAAAGGAGTATCGAAGAGACAAAGGATCAAGAGCTCGTAGGAAACTCGAAAAAGAGACGACATAATCAAATGAAGAATCATAGTTTAATGAGAAATTGAGAAATACATTAACAAAAGCAAATAATGTTTATAGTGGTAAATCAAAGACTTAGAGTTATCGAGAAAGGGTCATACAATTGAGAAAGATAAATTATCGACAGACAGTTATGTAAATTGAAAAAGATAAGGGATACTGAAAGAGCTATGTAATCGAAAGGTATATAGAAGCGGTTATAAACACCATTGCATGACATGAATGATTACAAGTGCTACGTGTCAATAAAATAACTCAAGAAAATAGGGGAACAATTATTGAAAAAGTGACTATTTTTATTTTATTTTCTTAGCAATTAACCAAAAAAAATATAAATAAGTGTAATTTAGGGTTGTTAGACAAATGACATCTAGAGGGGGGGGGGTGAATAGATGCACAAATTAAATAAATTCCAAATTAAAAATTTATTTTAAGATATCCAATATTTGTTAATTCAATTTTAATTATCAAATTGAACAGATATAGCGGAAGCGATATAATCAGAGAGATAAGGGAAAGGAAATAAGTTGATGTTATCACAGAGGTATAAGGAAGAGAAAATCACACAGTAATTTATATTGGTTCGGGTTTAGTCAATCCTACATCCAGTTCCCAGTCAACTCTTAACACAAGAGTGACCCCAATTCACTATCTTTTAAATTCAGTTTACAAATTACAATCAACTCAGCAGAGGAACCAGCAAAAAGTAAACTAATTCAAAATACAAACACCTCCTTAGAAACCCACTAAGGATGAACACCTCCCTAGAATCCCACTAGGGAAGAACACCTCCTCTGAGCAAATCAAAGAATGAACACACCTCCTTAGAACCCCACTAAGGATGAACACCTCCCTAGAATCACACTAGGGATGAACACCTCCTCTGAACAAATCAAAGGATGAAAACACCTCCCTGAACAAATCAAATGGATGAACAGTTTCCACACAGGAAAAAAAAACACAACAGAATGATAGTGACTACTTAACCCTAAATAGGGAATTTAACAATCAACCACTCAAGCCCACAAACAGTCACACCTGGGTAATGAAAACAACAAATTGTAGAAGCCCTTAGAATGTCAACCTCCAAGAACAAGTATGATTAACAATGAAAACAAAGTAGGCAATGGAGAAGAGGGTTTTGGTAAAATATCTCTGTGGCAATGGAAAAAAGGGTTTTCTCAAAACATATAAAATATCTCTGTTGCCTTTCAGAATTCTTTTCTCAAAACTGATTGAATGTAAATTGTATTTTCGAATCCTGTAATTGTTTGTTTTTTATTTTCCATCAAAACTTAATTAAATAGAAAAATAGCAGCAGAAAATGGTCGTTGGATATTAATATTTTCTTGGATAAAAATCAGGCTATATTCAAAAACATTTATTCTTCAAAACAGATATATTTTTGAATTTCGAACTGCCATAAAAAATTATCTTCTCAGCATAATCGATTATGTCGGGGTAAAAATCAATTTCTCAATTCTGATGCATCATAATCAATTATGACAGTGAAAAATGTCATGTTACGAAATTTTATCACACTTGTGCTTTGGAGGCTTATGTATAATATTACTTCATCAACTTGTACCTTCATATCCAGTATTCTAAGACTCTATCTAGTCTTCAGGAATCATCTTGGGCTTGCTTGAATCTTGAATATAATCTTTATCAAATCATATCTTGGGTTTTCTTGAGTCTTAAATGTTGTTGACTTGAATCATCATCAAAATCAACTCTTGGGAATGTAGAGACATGTTTCACATGTCATAATCTCCCCCTCATTGCTTTCAATCTCCCCCTTTTTGCTGATGATCAAGGAAACACCTAAAATAAATTAAAATACTTGACTCTATATAGCCAGCTCAAGATTAGCACAAATTTGCACAGTATATTTAAACTCCCCCTAGATATATTAATAACAAAGTTTCCCCTAACTCATCTGAGCAAAACTTTTCCTAACTCCTCCTATTTAATTCAGAATTAGGAATGAATTTTATAAAAATTTTAATTCATCAAAAAATCTCCCCCTGTTTCATTGATAATCATAAAAAAATTATTTCAAGAGAAGATAAATCTCCCCTGTTTCATTGATAATCACAAAAAATATTTCAAGAGAAAAAAATCTCCCCCTGTGTCATAGATAATAAAAAAAATATTGTAAGAGAAAAAAAAATCTCCCCTTGTTTCACACAGATTAATATCATCAAAATATCTCTCTGTTTCATTGATAATTATAAAAAATATTGCAATAGAAATTAAGCACAAATTTGTGCAGATTTGCACATAAACCAAGGTAGAGAATATAATGTATTACAAAGTATCATAGAGAAGAACATCATTTTAAGGAGGCAATATCTAGGATACCCAAAGCAAATGAAGAGAGAGAAAAGTAGAGGAATGAAATAATTGCCGAGATAATGGAATGAAATGCAGTAGTTTCCCCCAATTGCAGTCTTCTTATTGAGGTAGCTTTCAAATTCAAATTCAAATTTTTATTCCAATTCAAATTCAAAAATCTCAAACTGCAAAAATTTCAAATTTCAAAATCTCAAACTGCAAAATTTCAAATTTCAAAAATCTCAAACTGCAAAATTTCAAATTTCAAAATCTCAAACTGCAAAATTTCAAATTGCAAAATTCTCAAACTTTCAAATTTCAAACTTTAATAATTTCAAATTTTCAAATTTCAAATTTTCAAAATTAAGACTTTCAAATTTCAATATTTTTAAATTTCAAAATTGGTCAACAATCGAATTTATGTGACAAATAAGTGCAGATATTCAATGCACAGGCGTGGGAGATAATAATAAACTTATCTTTGTAATATTTCCCTGTTCATCAAGCTTGTTCATGTACACCCATTTAGCTTCAATAACCTGCATTGATTTCTTATCCTTGATAATTATCTGCAACATCAACATACAAATCTAGATACCCTTTAATTATTTTTGGGTCTTTAAGAAGGTTAGTAGAATCACAAGTCTCTGCCAAAAGACTAAGGATAAAAGAAAAGAATCATGATATAATAATTGATTATCACAGTACCTTCATAATCAACATATGACAGCAAGAATTTTTTTTTTTTCGAAAATTCATAATCTATTAGATGCTCAAACTATCATCTAAACATGTATAAATGCTTTGTTCCTTTAGACACTCATTCATATTTGCCATTAGATATGAAAAAATGTTTTATGTAACATCTATTTGATGTATGACCTAATTTCATGCAACAAAAACATGTTGGTTTTCTTTGAAGAGGTCTAAATGAGTTTCATAAAATTTTTGAAACTGGTTTCACATCTATTTTCCTTGACTCTTTCATAAAAACAGTTTTATGAGGTTCTAGACTTTATTTGGGTTTGTAACCAAGTTCAACTTTGCTAGAATCCACTCTTTGACAACCTAACATAGAGTCAAGATTAGCAAAAGATTTGGAAAAATTGTTCATTATTTTCTCTAACTTAAAAACCTCATTTTCCAAATGATTACAATTTTCGCAAGGTTTAACAACTTATTTATGTTTAGACATAGTTTTAAATTTCTCAACATCCTTCTTTAAGCATTGTTTTTCTTCCTCAAGAATACTAACAATATTTTCTAATGCATGAAACTTTTGTTTAAGTGCAATATGTTTCTTAGCTAATCTTTCAAGATGTTCAAACATTTCTTAATAGGCTTCAAGCAACTCATCATATGTATTTAAGGATTTTGTGCTACTTTGTGATGAGGTTTCTTGTGATGAGGCTTCATCATCACTCTTTGTCATCCAGCAAAGATTTGCTTCTTCTTCTCCATCACTACTTTCGGAAGAACTCTCTTGTGTTGTGGAAGAATCATTACCCAAGCAATATAAGATTTTCATTTTCTCTTATAGATATTATTCTTCTCTTTCTTCACATCTTTCTTTTCTTTCTTAAGTTTCAGACAGTCTAGTTTGATATAGCCAGGTTTTCCACATTCATAGCAATGGTATTTATTTGTTTTCTCCTTTCTTTGATGTATCTTTTTTCTGTTCTTCATAAAGCAAGAAAATTGTTTAACAAAAAGAGACATATCGAAATTCAAAAACTTATCTTCATTTTCGCTTTCATCTTGTGAAGATTTTTCTGCTTTTAGAGTTATCGTCTTGGTTTGATTCTGTTCACCATTATTTAACCTTTGTAGCTCTATCTCATGTTCTCACAGCTTTCCAAATAGAGTAGCAAAATTCATTTATGTGAGATCCTTTGATTCTGTAATAGCAATGACATTTGGTTGTCAATTCCTGTCTAAGGATTTCAAGATCTTTGTGTTCAACTCCTCGTTGTCAAAACTCTTTCCTAATGCTTTCAAGTGATTTACTATATGTGTGAAGTGTGTCTGGAAATTTGTGATGCTTTCATTCTTCTGCATTTGAAACAATTCATACTCCTGGATGAGTGTGATCTTATGTGCTCGCTTTACTTCATTTGTTCCTTCATGTGTCACTTCAAGAGTATCCCATATTTCTTTTGTCGTCTTACAATGTGAGACCCTGAAAAATTCATTACGAGTTAAGGTAGAAGCAATAGCGTTTCGAGCTCTTACATCATAATGGACACGCTTATTTTCATCCAGCGTCCATTGGTCAAAAGTATTTGGAACAGCTCCAGACTCCGTTGTTCTCATCGGAATGTTGGGACCATTGAGTACAACATCCCAAACACCGTAATCTAGTGTTTGTAAAAATATTTTCATTCTCGCCTTCTAAAACTGATAGTCTTCTCCTTTAAATAATGGTGGTCTGTTTATTGAGGCTCCTTCCTTGTAAACCTGATTCTGCATAGACATCTTGACAGATCATTTAGAAATATCTTATCTAACCAAGATCTGATACTACTTGTTAGACAAATGACATCTAGAGGGAGTGAATAGATGCACGAATTAAATAAATGTCAAATTAAAAATTTATTTTAAGATGTCCAATATTTGTTAATTCAATTTTAATTATTAAATTGAATAGATATAGCATAAGTGATATAATCAGAGAGATAAGGGCAAGGAAATAAGTTGATGTTATCACAGAGGTATAAGGAAGAGAAAAACACACAGTAATTTATACTGGTTCAGTTATAGTCAACCCTATATCCAGTTCCCAGTCAACTCTTAACACAAGAGTGACCCCAATTCACTATCTTTGAAATTCAGTTTACAAATTATAATCAACTCAGTAGAGGAACCAGTAAAAAAGCAAACTAATTCAAAAGACAAACACCTCCTTAGAAACACACTAAGGATGAACACATCCCTAGAATTTCACTAGGGAAAAACACCTCCTCTGAACAAATCAAAGGATAAACACACCTCCTTAGAATCTCACCAAGGATGAACACCTCCCTAGAATCACACTAGGGATGAACACCTCCTTTGAATAAATCAAAGGATGAAAACACCTCCCTGAACAAATCAAAGGGATGAACAGTTTCGACACAAGAAACAAAAAAAAAAATACAACAGAATGATAGTGACTACTTAAACCCTAAACAAGGAATTTAACAATCAACCACTTAAGCCCACAAAGGATGAAGGTAATAAAATAAGAACAATTACACTTGGGTAATGGAAACAACAAATTGTAGAAGTCTGTAACATGTCAACCTTTAAGAACAAGTGTGATTAACAATGAAAGCACAGTAGGCAATGGAGAAGAGGATTTTCTCAAAATATGTAAAATATCTCTGTTGTCTTGCTCATAATTCTTTTCTCAAAATTGATTGAATGTAAATTGTATTTTCGAATTCTGTAATTGTGTGTTTTTTATTTTTCATCAAAACTTAATTAAATAGAAAAATAGCAGTAGAAAATGGTCGTTGGACATTAATATTTTCGTGGATAAAAATCAGGATATATTCAACAACATTTATTCTTCAAAACAGATATATTTTAGAATTTCGAACTGCCATAATTGATTATCTCCTCAACATAATCATTTAGTAGGGGTAAAAATGAATTTCTCAATTTTGATGCATCATAATCAATTATAACAGTGAAAAATGTCATGTTACGAAATTTTATCACATTTGTGCTTTGGAGGCTTATGTATAATATTATTTCATCAACTTGTGCCTCCATATCCAATATTTTAAGACTCTATCTAATCTTCAGAAATCATCTTGGACTTGCTTGAATCTTGTATAGAATCTTTATCAAATCATATATTGGGTTTGCTTGAGTCTTAAATGTTGTTGACTTGAATCATCATCCAAATCAACTCTTGGAAATATAGAGGTACATATTTCATATTGTCATAATCTTCCCCTCATTACTTTCAAGGGTGATTGTCAAATTATACTGAAGACTTATATTCTTAAAAATAATACTAATTCGAAACAAATATTTTTAATGAATTATTATCTTTATTTATTTTGTTTACAAATTTCTATTTTATCTATGATAATAGATTATATTTAGTCTTCCGTAATTTATCTTTATTATATATTTATTTTTCTTATAATTTACTTTCTTTATATATTTATCTTTCTCGCATTTTATTTTAAATGTTAGAACTTATATTAAAAATTCAAATTATATATTAAAGATCACTAATAAAAATTGACATTATATTAATCATTGAATAATAAGTAATAATTAAGTAATTAAAAAAATTCTCTAAATTAAAAAGTATCTCAGCCTATTATTGAAAATAAAAGAAAAAGCTACATAATAAGATTCAACGAAAATATTTTAACTTGAAATTAATCAAACTATTTTACATTATAAACTCTGCAAATTATAATTTTTTTTTATTTTAACTTATCTTTGTACACAATCATTTTATCACATAAAATATCATATCAAATATTATACCTAATTCATTACTATATAATACATCACCACCAATCGATATCACAAGTACGATAATCAATGACTTCCAAAAAATTATACGTTGAATTTAAACTCAAATACTCGCATTTAACACACATCAAAACTGAGTTTTGCCTGCGAAATATTAAGTATCGTATTACTTTTCTCTTTTCTAAAAGTTCTTTCACTTAAGTGTTGAGTGATGATTAAAACAAAAAACTCCACCGCTTAAGTATTGAAACGTGCAATTGATTAATCTAAAAAATATAAAATTTAAAATGTAATTCAATTATTTTTGTACAAATAATTTATACTATATTCAATAATATATTGCTTAAAATTATTACTTACCAAAATAATTATATAAAGTTGTTACTTTCCAAAATAATTATTTTAGAAGTCATATTAAAATAAAATTGTCATCATATGCATTGCAATAAAAAGGGATCAACCATGATGTCTGGGAAAATAATGGTACATTGTCAATTTATTTTGCTTTGAATTATCTTCTTATTACATGTTCAATATTCGTGGAATTTGTTATTATAGGTCTTACTTCAACATCATAATAATAAAACTTAAAGTTTTAGAAACTATTAATTATATATATATATATATATATATATATATATATATATATATATATATATATATATATATATATATAAACTCTTTAAATAGACTAAGCTAAACTAGTTTTTTTTAACTAAACTAGAGGTTTTGGATTTAGACCTATGATTTGACTTATTTCTAACCTTATAAACTCAAGACTTTATATTTCTTATATGCTAAGATTATTAATATTAATTAAGCATGCACACAACCTCACTTATGAACTTTATTATCATTTAAATATAATTATTTTTCTCTCCTCTTTTTTCATAAAATATAAATAACTTATCTCAAACATATATTTATATTGACCTAAACTAATATAAATTAGGAATCTCGATTAAATAGTTAAATAAACCAACCAATATATACATATATATATATATATATATATGGTAAAAAAAATTAATAATATTATTATGTAAACCTCTATATAATGGGAAAATACTTATATTTTCTTACATATTTCAATTATATTATATTTAAAGACTTCTTAAATAATCTAAGGACTATTTTTTTTTTTTACTAAGTAGTTCTTAAAAAGAAAAACTATGACCTAACTTAATTAATAAGTAGATTTAAGCCTATCTAAACCTAGATTAGGCAATAGACCTTTGACTAGTGGTTTGACGTATTCCTACTTCTAATTAGAGAATCTATATATCTTATAACCTATAATAATATTAAAAACCCAATTAAAATTAATTAATTATCATATTAAGCACTGATTATTTTTCTTCTCCTACCCTTCACCTTTTTAAAACAATACTTAATAAAAAAAAATTGAATGAAGATTTAAAAAAAAAGATAATAGACCTAAATTAATATATAGGTCATTGAGTTAAAATTTTGATTAAATTAATAAATACTTTATAGAGTTTACTTATAATTTTAAACACGTTTTTTCCATATAAACTTTTTGATTACGTGACATATTTTCTCTCTTGCAAATTTCAGAAAAGTTGTGGTCTTTATTTATGAGAAAACACGTTGCTTCTATCATCAATCCCTTTCTCGTCTCAAGTTGCCATATAAGTCGCTTTAAATGATGCAATTTATCAACCAACCAGTGCTTCAAAACAGGGTACATGCAATAAACATGGTTTGATTTCAATTTTCTATTGTTTACTTGAACAAAACTTCGAAAATAAAGAATTTATTTTATGACAAAGAAATTTAAGATGATTATTCTTTCCTATTTTTGAAAAATTTTATTTAAAAAAAATTAAAAACACAAAGGAAAAAACACTCGTATTATAAAGCTAATTCTTTAGAATGGTTTTTGAAAGATAATTTTTTTACATTTTTAAATTTAAACAAAAACATCTTAAAATTGTTTTCGTTTTTACTCTACATTTAAAAAAAAATTAAATGATTCAATATATTTTTAAACTAAAATAACACAATAAACACTCTAATGTTTTTGTCTAGAGTTTTTTTTTTTTTTTAACTTTTCTTACTTTTTCACTCTCCTTTAATATATAATTTTTTTTTCTCCTCATGGACGGATACAAATTTTTTGTAGTTAATTAAATAAAAACTTTATTAAATTTTAAAACATTAAAATATAAAAATAAATATTTTATTTTTAATTTATATATAAAAAAAAACTATTTTTAAGAACATATTTTTTCTTCTTCTTCTTTTTTTAACTTATAATGTTTTCTTATTCTGTTTAATTTTAAAAGACATTAAGTAGGAAGTAACAAAGAATAGAGTATTTTTCTACTATTAGAATTTTTATTTGGATGATTTTTAATATATATCCGATTTTGCATGCTACACCTATGGAATCCACACGTGAATCTTGTTAAATAAAGTTGAATATCTAACCTCGTCAAACCCATATATATAAATGGATCATATTTTGCTTATGGGCTAACAAACAATTTAACCCATATAAAAAAATAAAAATAAAAAAATATTTTTAAATTTTTATTTTATTTATTATTATTATAAATTTTACCTTAACTAAATATTATTGTATTATTATATTTAAGATATTATTTATTTAAAATTATAATAAAATATATCGATAAGTTAAATAAAAAATATATATAAATTATTCTTAAATAATATAATTATCGAACTATTTATTTTTTTATGTAAGAATATTTATACACTTTATCTTACAATTCAATTTTATATATAGTTATAAATTTTTCCTTACAAAATATTTTTTATAAAATTAACTTAGATTTTATGTTTATTTTCTAATTATTAATGTATTAGTACGTATATGTGAAATTATACCTATGGAAGTGTTATGATATTATTTTAAAAGAAAAAAATTCATCTCTCCCTCGTAATTTAATAAAATGCATTATAACATTAACAAATTAAATATATTTTTATTTTATAAATATAAGTAAAATTTGTTATAAACTTTATTTTCAAATTTAATCTTTATAGAATTTTAATCCTCATAATATTTTGATTTTTGTAAGAATAGTTTCTGTTACCGCTCAATGGTCACTCATATAAAATATCTAATTAGTAGTAATTATAAGATATAAAATATAATGTAATGTATTTAAATATATAACCTATCTTAAGAGAGATGTTTTTTTTTAATTATAGATATAAAAATTAGTGAAAAGAAAGACTAAAATTAAATTGAACTCATTTATATAAATGAAACCTATTTTATTATAATGATAAGTAATTAAAATTAAGGATGGATATGGCTTTAGTGATAAATTTATATTATATTTTTGGTATTTGATGACTTAAACACATAACTATTGAGATAATGAATGATTATAAGTCATAAAAAGCTGCAAAGTTGTAAGGAGTGCATAAGAAGAGAGGTATTTTTGTTTTGTTTGATGGTGGGTCACAACAGCTATTGAGTTGTCAGAGTCTTTTTTCAATTTTGTTGGGCAATGTGAGGTCTCAAATCGAATGAATAGAAGGTGATAAGATATCAGATCTTGTTAGTACATAAACAAAGGTTCATAGCTCATCATTTTTTTCATAACATTAATACTTTCTAATTTACAAAGAAAATAAATATTCATACTATCATATTATATTGCATATTATATCTCATTGTTATGACAATCATCGTTAAGTTGTAAAAATATATTTAATGAATTGAGCTGAAAATATTTATAAATAAATTCAATTAAAAAATTATGATTTAAATTAAATTATATCTATTTTTATCCTCTCAATTTAAATTATAATATATGTATATTTAATGTAGTTTATACTAATTCATAAATTTATAAATTGAATAATAATTATTTTTAAATAAAAATAATATTATTTTATTAATATATATTATAAATTATTATGATAATTAATTATTTTAAGATCTAATCATTATTATTAATTATTAATTTAAATTAATAAATAACTATTTTAGATTAATAAATTATTAATAAATGAATTATAATAATAAAAAAATTATATTATTTTAATATATTCATTGATGATAATAATATTATTTTATAAATAATAACTTTTTTTTAATTTGATAAAAATTAATCTATTAATTTATTAACTAATATAAAATCAATTTAAGCTAAAAAATAAAATTGATTTTAAAATATAAATCAAATTAAGTCATGTTTAACATTTAAATAGTTTATCCGTCCATGCTTTTGAGGAATTTTAGAAACATTTTTCAAGAATTTTACGATTTGGACAAGATTTTTCAATAATTACACATGCTATTATCATAATTTTCTTTAACATAAAGCATTAATTAATTATTTTAATATTTTGTGTGAAAGTTTAGAAACAGAGTAATACACCAAATTAACCTAATTACGAGTTTTAATGGATTTATTAATCAAAATTATAATATTAATATTATTTAAAAATCTTTGAAATACCAACCAATAGCTAGATTAACAATATCTTATACTGCAATATCAGAGCTATTTTATTCCAAAAAAATTAAAATATAAAGCTATAATTTTTTACCAGCCCAAATTACTGAAAAATCCTGGGCTATTCCTTTTGTTCATTAAACATTTCAGTTATATTCATGTTCTAGCCCAAATGCAAAATCACAGACACAGACATAAAAATTACACATTGTTAATTTCCACTATTAATTTAAAAAAGTAGAGTAAATAACAAACACTAAACATCTTTGAAGTTTCATTAACTATACAAATTTTTTCTACTTCTGCACCTAATTTTGTTTTTTAAAATTTTGTTTGAAAAACATTACATTATCTTATGTTAAAAAAAAAAAACAATAATTGTCAGTGTGTGATTTAGTAAAACAAAGAAAGAAAAACCTTAACTTTACATAAGCGATGTTTTTGTTTTAGTTGTAACACATGATGATGACATACGTACCCAAATAGAAGTTGTGGTTGGGAAGTAGGGAGGATTTGACAAGTTTTGTTCCATCAACAACAATTTATATGATTGATGAAGCATCATAGTTCATCTTTGTGTTTTTATAACGTAAAATGGTACTTAATCATTAATCAATTAATGTGAGGAAGCCTTATTGGTTAAATTATCAACTCACATGTTGTCTCATTAATCAATTAATAATGACAAAGGGTTCACTCACATGGTGTGATGATTGGAGATGGACCCATGCATGATGCCATCAACACACTCATTCTTGTGAATTGAGTTCATTATTATTGATCAATTTACAACTTTTGAACCATAGTGGTATCTTCTTTTTGGAAGCATTTAATTTCTCCCTAACTTTGTGGTTAGGGGCTACACACTATGAGAAGCTAAGTTCAAAGATTAGTCATATCAAGGTCTTATAGCTAAGTTGAGATTAGTCATCTCAAGCCTTTATATAATCAATGAGTTCAAGGTACCCACCACACATTAAGAAACGTGATTAACTTTTTTAATCAAAATTTTCGGTTTATTCATTAAATTTTATTGGGGTGTTGAATTATTTTTAAAAACCATTAAATCCATGTCTTTTATTTGTGGCTATGGTTAGGTAAACTACCTTTTGAATTGATGTGAATGAGATGGAAAACTAAAGCTTTTGAATATGTTGGCTAAGTATCATTTAGCACACTATACATCACAATATTTTTCACATGTTTATGTTACCAATTTTTATTTTAATTGCTACAAAAATTCATCAAGACAATATATTATTTGAGTTTGGCTTAAAATATACTTCAAGTTTTTATACTATATACATTTATTTATTTTACTTTAATCTTTGGTTTTCTTTTAATTACTCTCTGTAATAAAATTGGGATGAAATAATATTATTTACATCACATTAATAAAAAAATTTCATCAAAATAAAATATATTTTAAAAAATACACGTGCTAGTTTTGCTCAGTCATTGACACAGTAATTTATAGCATCAAATTGGGTATTTTTATTTTATTGAGAACCAAATTGACATTGAATTAAACTGAATTACATTAAAAAAATGTAATTGATTTAAAAAATAAATTAAATTTATATTTTAATTTAGCTTTTAGAAACGGTATTGTTCTTAAATAAAACTTTTTAAATTAAACCGAATTATAACTTATGAATTAGAAAAATATGATTTGAAACAATAATTATATTAATAATATAGCTTAAAATTTTTTTGATAATTTAAAACAATATGGAGTATTTAATTTCAAATTTCAAACATCTTGCCTAGTCCTAATTATAGTAGTGTTAATTGTAATTCTCATTCTTCTTTTTTGCTGACCCATATTTTTATTTGGTAATTTATCATGTGCAAATTTCCCTCTTGATTTTAATATATGTGGGCTTAGGCCCTTTTCTTAAAAAAAAAAACTTAGTTTCTGTTAATTACTAATCCACCATATGATGTGATAAGATATTGTTTTGAACTTTTTTTTAGTGTAGTTTATAAGTGATAATATGGTTATATGGTCGAATTATCGTTATTTTGAAAATCAGATTACATTAGTTTAATGGGTTTAATAAAATATTTATTTTGAAATTGATCGATTATTTTTAAATAATAAATTTTTTATTTGATTTTGTATAAAATTAAAAATTAAAAAACCTAATTAAATTATTTTGATCGAACCTATTTTGATAAAAAAATATTTTTACAAAATATACAATATTTTTTTATGTTACTCATCATATCAACTTTTAATAATATTTATTTTCATGTTATGATTCATTTATTATTTAATATATTTTATATTTTGAAATTTAATTATTATATTTATAACGATTGTTATAATAACTTCTGTTATTATTATAATTATTTTTTTATAAAATATTAATATTATCATCGATGAATTTATTATATTATTATATAATAAAAATAATTATTTTATTAAATCTAACTATATCTAAGTGTTAGAGTTTAAAAACATTACTAATTACTTAGTTTTGAAATTAGTTGTTCCTGAAATTGAAACTTTAATATCAAGAAGTTGAATGTTAAAATGATTATTTTTAAAAATATAAATTTTGATAGGAATAAGAAAAGATACGCAAAACTAACAGCATATATTAACTTAATTTAGCTTATTTTTGTCAACGCATAAACTTATTAATTAATTTATTTCCATCTTGAAAGAGTTTTCATAGTTTATTTTTGTCCTCATCTGTATCAAGATGCAATGTTTTCAAAATTTATTGTATTTAATTTTATTTTACAAATTTAAATAAAAATATTATAGTAAATTTTATGGATTTCTACAATAAAATGTTTGAATTAGGATGTAATATTTTCAAAAATCTACAAAGCCAACTTTCATGTGTTTTATGTTTTAGTTATTTTCTTTATTGATTAAATCGTCTAAAGAGTAACCATTATATGAATCATCAAATTCTATAAATTTATATATTTTAAATCAATTTTATTAGTGTATGTTTGTTTCAACCTTAAATCCACAAGTAAAACATGAAAACATATTCATTAAACAAATTATTTGACACTGGTTTGGACATGAAGATGCATTGGTTTGCATGAAGATGTGTTTGGAACCACTTAAAGAAATTATCTCCCACCCCAACACACCAAAAGTAGATCTGGTGCAAATAGTTGAGAAATCACAATTCAGAACTAGGCATGGAAATGCAACCTTACTATATTTGTTGCCCCCAACTACAACTGGCTAGTACTGTAGATCCTTAACATGGAAACAAGTTCTTATTTTTAGCAAAGAAAAGAATTGGAAAATTGAGGCAAAAAATGCCTCCCATGCAGGCATCAATTCCATAAATAGATGATGGGCTACACTCTATGGAAAGTGCATCAGATTTAGGGTCACTTCAGCAAAAATATCAGAACAGAACAGAACAGAAGCATTATTATTGTGTCTGGGGAAACATGTGTTGTGCAAAATAATTGGACTCAGGTTGCATCTCTTCAAAGTCTTGTTCTTCATCCACTGCATCATCTTGGTGGGGCATAACATGGCAGTGATCTCTATCATAAACAAGTTGGTGTTGTTGTTGTTGGTAGTGTTGTTGTTGTCTAGTCATTAGGGCAGCACGGTTTTCTGCTATCAGTTCACGCAATGCTGCGCTGCATCTTGTGGAGAGATCAGCATGAGATGACCAATTATCACTGCTCCCAAATGACAGAAGAGAGAGAGCACACCCTGTATATCATCATTCCACAACCTTCCAACTATCACATTTTGTTCTTGTCATTCAATTTAGGTACATTGCGTGTTCACCATGCATTAGTCAAGTTAGCTAACATGTCAAATCAACAAAAGTGAATTTTCATTTGTTAGGGTCATGTTAGTTTTCACTGTGTTTAGCACAAAATCATCGATTCTGTTTGTTTGTATTCGCTTGATTCAAACAAATCAACATAATGATAAGTTTTCCAACACAATTATGAATTAATTAATTGAGCAATATAATGTAATGTACTGTGTTTACCTTGTCTGGAACTCCTAGTAACATAAAGGTTAGAGCTCTTTCTTCTTCTCTCATTATGCCCAGCTAATCTTCTCCTACAACTTCTCTTTGACTCATCAAACTCTGACACCACATGAAACCTGTATATTGTAAAGGAAAAGATATTTTTACAACCCACTTTTACAAATATCTTATTAATAATCTTAAAATATTAATTTTTTATTTGATTAATAAAAAGAGAATAAAGTAAAATAGATAAATAATAATATAAAAATCTAAAAATGAATTATTAAAAAAATGTTTATATTTTTTGTGATATAAAAATATCAGTGGCCTATTGTAAACATCATACAAAACGGTAAAGATTAAACTAATGACAATTTAGTCCATAAAATATATAACAAAAAAAACTAATTTACTTCTTAAACATGTTAAAAAATAAAAATTGAAAACTAAATAAAAAAGTATATTATTTAGCATAGTTAACATTTTTACTCGGAATAAGTTATTAACTATTTAATTTACATTTTAATTAGTTTAAAGAAAAGAAAACCCTAATTTTTATTCAAAATAATATAAAACTACTGAATGAATTAGTTGTAAATTTAGTCTGAAAATAAAAAAAATAAAAAGGAAAAGATAATGATAAAGTGACCTGCTACACTGCTGACAGAATCTCTGCTCCACCCCCAACACCACAACTTTTGGGGCCTTCGAATGCATATCACAAACTCTGTGCCTCCTGTGGTACTCTTTTGCATTCACCAGTGCCACGTGGCACCCCTCCACCTGACACCTCGGAACTAACCCAAACGCCGCCGTTTTCCCGCTGCCGTCACCGCCACCCACCACCGCAGGTCCTCCATAATACCCCCTCGCTCTCTTATCATTACCCTCCAAAAGATAACCCGAACCACCACCACCGTACACCTGTCTGTTCCCCAGAGTAATAACACCATCACCCACGTGTCGGTTCCCCGAAATAGTAACACCATCACCACCGCACACGTGTGGGTTCCCCAGAGTAACAACGTTATTATTATGAGTATTACCCTCACCGTTGGTGGAATCCTCAAAGTAATGTCGCTTACCAAGATGCAAGCACGTGAGGTGAGGGTCCACATGCACGTGACACCTTTCGCCGCCGTACACTTGGCGGTGGTGTCGGCGGTCGTAACCCTCGGGCGTGGTGGTGGGATGGGGTGCATTAATGTGGGTAGAATTAGTAGTAGTAACAACATTGGTAGGTTGTTGTTGCCATGATGAATACCAAAGAATGTTGTTACTGTTTTCCTCTTTGGTGTGGGTGTTGAGGGTGAAGATGTTGGTGTCTCCAAAGTCCATGTTTTTAGTTTGTGTGAAGCAGAAAATGAAAAAGGTAAAGAGAATTTAAGTGATGGGTCGAAAAGGAGTTAAAGTTGAGGAACAGAGGAATGTGTGATGTGAATAAAGAGTGTGTTTGGTTGTTTAGGGCAAAAGAGGAAAGAAAGAGTAAGGAGATGGTTTGTAGGTTGCTTGATTTGTATGGTGAGAGTTCTGCTCCAATGGGGTCAAGGTTAAGGCTGCAATTCACAAAACAAAGAGTGTTCAGAGAAAGGTAATGCAAGGAACAATGATGTATATATTTCTTATTTATTTATTTTTCATAAATATATCAACATTATTTTATAATTTAAATAGATAATAAATTCAATTTTAATTTTTTCTAGGTTAGTTGATACTATAACCAAATAATAAAAAAATATTAAATATAAAAAGTTAAAATAGAAAATGTTCCCATATTAACGACATGTACACTTCTAGAAAGCTTCTTCACATCATTTTTCCATCATTTTGGTTTCACAACCTTCTAAATATATATATAATATAAACTTGTTTTCAAAAGAAAGAAAAATTAATTTCTAGAAACTTTCATGCGCCTACCTTAAAATATTCTACGTGATTTCTAAAGGAAGCAAAAATAATTATTTTACGTTATATACTTCTAAATTTACATCTATGTATCTACGTACATTCAATCTTCATACAAAAACCAATATTTAAAATAAGTAGTTGTACTTTTTTCTACAGAAGTACTTGTACTTTACTAATCAAGAATGCATTCATCAATTTCTTCTCAATAGCATGCATATCTGAAAAAGTTGCAAATAAAGTTCATCAATTTGAATTATATGATACCACTGTCATGATTATCATATAAATTTATATAATTTAGATATTTACAAAACCTGTTTAAATACTATAATTACTTGTATTATAAATATATATATCACCCCATAAACTAAATTAAGACAATACCATAATAATTATATCTTTATGATATAAAATTATATAAACTAATATATTTTAACAATTTTATTCCAATAATTTAGTTAAAAATATTTGTAATAAAGTCACATCATCATATAGTATTATAAATTTCTCAACTAGCTTTTCTTATTTAAAATCTACTTTCTTAAGTGTAGTTTAAAAAAAAGTTTTTAATAAGATCTCTACACTTTATTCAAGATTTTAATGGGTTGAAAATGATTTATTATCTACTAACTTTTTTTTGGAACATACTCGATTTCAAAAAAGCTGAAAGAAATGTTCAAAATCTCAAAATAAAATTAGGTATTTTATAATTTTAAAAATAATATTTTTTATAAAATAAAGATTGAATAATTAAAATTTTAGATTAATGATTTTTTAACTTAATAAATATATTCATTCTTATTAAATTAAATTATTTTCCTCTTTCATTATTAAACCCTTCCTAAATCTTTTTCTTACCTTAATACACACCGAAAATGAGGTGTGGTTTAATTACTCTCATTGAAATTAGTTGTTGTTTTTTAATGATGGAAGTAATTGTACTTAATTATCAGTTAATAAATTATTATTTCAAGAGTATATTTGTGCTGAAATCTTGAGAGGGATCGGTCCATCCATTCTCCATTAATGCACATGCTGTAAGCTTTTTTCTTATAGTATTATTTTATGTTCACAGGCTGTAAGGTTTGATGCAGTCTTAAATTAGAAGAATATATAGGCCACACACGTGTTGTTAGTGGGGTCTACCTGAAGATAACTCCACATAAATGGAGCAAGGATCCACTCAGATCCATGACTGTGACCATTCCTTCATATTACTGTGCACCATTGTAGATAAAATGTTTTAGTTTACACCCTTTTATCTTCCATTTCGAACAAAACATTTAAAGTATGTACAGTATATATCTAGTTCAATGATAAAGTCTACATTTACTTATAGATTAATATATATATATATATATATATATATATATATATATATATATATATATTTTCCATCTATATATTTCATTCTCTATTATATTTTCTGTCAAATTTGATCTGTGGAAGAAATGAAGATGTATCTGAGTGTGGGACATGAAGATGATAATGCCAATGGTCTAGGTATGCAGGTAGCTATAAACTACTGATATACCTTTTTACTTTATCAGAAATATCACACTTTTTTTCTGCGGATTCTTAACTTGTACCTGTAACTCGATAAACCAGCCACTTGCTTCACCTCAAGAAAATTTCATTCACTTGGTTTTTCTTACACTTCATGTATCTCCATTGTATTAATGCTTAATAATGTATGTAGTTTTTGCTGATAAAAAAAGTGTCTTTTAAGTTAGAAAATGCCTGAAAATCATTATTATAATTTTTGGAAATAGAGAATGTAGATTGATAAAAACCACAATATTCGATTTTTCAGTATCATATTAATGATGAAATGGGTGCTTTAAACACCAGAATATCAATTGACAAGTTAAGATATATTACATAAATAGTATTAAATAAAGAATAATTGAATGGAATGTATGAATGTGAAGTTGAGGAGTTTTCAGAAGCACATGCTGCGATCACATGGGTGTATCAGCTTTTGATGAGATGAGAGGTGAAAAATGAAGTAAAGTAGCGGATAATGTTACTACTTGTAGTAGGAGTGGTATTACTGGGGTGGGTTTCTGACACGTGTACTGGAGTCCACAGGGGGTTTAAAGTGGTACTCCCCGTACTGGAACAAGTCGGAAAATTGAGAGACAAGGGTGGTTTTGGTTTCTTTTAATGAGACACACAGATTTGCAGAATGATGATAAAGGAGAGGAATTCAGAACAGAACACACTATTTTTTTAATAATATTATTTTTATATTAATATTTAATGTTTAATATTAAAATAATGGGGACCATTCTCTGTCTCACAATTCTGTGCCTCCACTTTATGACTGTTGAAGGGGACCATTTTCATTTCAAATTTTGAACCAGGCAGACCCTGGACCTCACTGCTGGGAGATTATAAAATTTAATTATATCTCATAATGTTTTTAATTACATTAGGATAGGGTCCCCATGAATAAGGTCTGTGCCTCTAATAAATTGAAGATTTTTTCACTTACAGAGGTGCACCCATAATCCTATCTACATGACCCTGATCCAATGGCTCTTCAAGCGAGATTTATCGCCAGAAATGTGCCTCTAATAAAAATTATATCATTTTCGAAATTAGGTTATGAATCATATTTTTTTTAATAGATGGGTCAATGTTTTCATTCTTCCGAGACTTAAAATCACACGTAATTTTTAATATCTTTTTGTCACACCTATGATCATTGCAGAGATCTTCCTCCACCATATGGATTTGGATGTAAAAATCCAGGTGAAAAAAAAAAGTCTCTTAAATACAAAGGTAGTTATGCGATAATGTTATAAAAGGTAAATAGAATTATCATTTAAAATAAATTTTGTAAAACTAAATAAGATTTCACTGACAAGTAGAGAGGAATAGGATGTACTGTTATGATGTTATACGACATCATGCATGCTTGAGTTTACGTTTCTTAAAACATGATTGTGCATGAAGCACACAAAGTCACTATGAGTAGTTATATTTTTGAGTTTCCAATTTTGATGTGGTTTATGTTATACACTGGCATTTAAGCATGATTCCTAGAATGGTATTGTTGTTATGTTATATAAAAGAGTTACCTTTTTCAAAATTGAAAAAAAAAAAAAAAAACTTGAACAGATGGTCTCTTCCATAAAAAACTGTAAAAGCTTTCACAGGAAAGAAATGGTGAGAGAAGAAAATAAAAAGAGAAAAGTGGAGGGAATAAAAGACAGGAGAAGAGAGAGAAAGCATGAAAAGTTAGATGAGGAAAGAGGGTGAGGGTCCTTTGGGAGGGGAGAGTTCTCCTTGTCTAGCTAAATTTATGAAGGAATTGAGGGTGTGAAGAAATTGGTCCTCTCCCTCTGACACATCTTCACCACACCTCATCAATTTTGTCCCAACCCACCTTTCATTCTTCTCCCTTCAATTATATATTTCAAGATCTACATCTCCATCAATCCCACTTCTTCTTTTACTATTTCATGCCCACCGTATATACTCCTAATCTCCCACTCCTACCAAATTAGGGTTAGTCTCCGTCTGCATAAGACATCAGACACGTCGATTCAATATCTTCATTTCTGCATAAAGTTATCTCTTCATAATTAAAAAAAATTAATCATATATATATATATATATATATATATATATATTTATGTTAATGTAAGTTATAAACTATGAAGAAATCATAATTCACTTGTCTCTAAAAAGATCCGCCATGTAAGAATATTAAATAAATGTGTAATGTAAGTAGAAAAAAAAACACAAAACCTCAAATAATTGTACATAATACCTAAACATCTAAAATCAAGTGGAGAAGAGTTGGTCTATTTGGTCCTTACTTTCTAGGTTGTGGGGTATGACCTCAAAGCATGTTTTTAATATGGTCCTCAGATTGGGTTGTATCACATTTTCTCTATCACTCTCTCGATTGTGTAGGACATCAATTATGAATCCAACCACATTTTTCCTATGTAAAAAGTAGACCTGTGAAATCTTCCATCAACCTAACCCTAACAATGTCCTTTTTCAATTCTTTGAAACTGTTTATCAAACTACTCAATCCATTTCAATTATTTACACCATCAAACATCCACAAAAAAGAAAGTTACACACATTCATTTGTTTTTCTTTTTGTCACTTCTATTCATCTTTATGTCTAGTCTTTTAGATGAAGTTTATGTGCCAGAAACATTTCTATTCACATTTATCTTTTTTAAAAAAAATCTTCCCATATGATAATAAATTGATTTAAAATCAATCTATTTTAGAATATGATTGTCAATTTAAATTGCTTTTATATTAAAAAAAATGTTCTTAAAGTAAGCTAAATGTTTGGGACATCAATTTAAATTTAATATTTTTTATTAAAATATTCTATGCATTTAAAATATTTTATTTATGATTTTTTTTTGTGTAAGCTCCATACGTATTATTTTTTATGTAAAAATTATCTTTTCAAACAAACAAAATTAATTATTTTACCAACAACTTTTAACAAACTCAAGCAAACAAAATATCTTCTAATTATCGTTTTGCAATAACATTTTTTTAATGTATTATTATTATTATACACTGCTCAGGAGCATGAGAACTATCCCTGAATTTTGGTAAGTTGAGAATTTTGAAATTGTTAAGATGGGCTTTTACATTGGATCAACCAAAGCCTATATACTGGCTGCTTCTATATGCACCCCATTAATTTCTTCAGCACTCACGTAAAATGTTAAAAATATTCTTGAGATCGGTTTTCCTTTTTTGTCCTGCACCTCCATACTAACCTGCACCTTTATTTGTTGTACTCCTTAGATCTTTGTTTAAGCATAGTTTTCATTCCAATTTTGAAAATTTGTAAGTAATTTATGTTTTAAATAGTTTAACATGCTGCGTATCCGAAAAATGCTATAAAAAGACCCATTTCATTTATTTGTGGCAGTCTGGATTATTGAATCCAGAATATATTTAAAAAAACAAAATCCAAAAATGACTTTGAGATAAGTTAATTTAAAACTCGTTTCTAAATTATAATTTTTACAAATATATTTTAGATTTAATAATCAAAAATTCATTTTCTGGTTGTATTTTTTGGAAATATATTTTAAATTTAACAATCTAAAACTTGGATTGTATTTTTTAGAAATGTATTCTACACTGTGTTTCCCAAAAATATATTGCAAAAGATATAATCCAAAACTTATTTATTGATTGTATTTTTAAGAATCAATTTTCCAGAAACTCTCTGAATAGACATTTTCGGAAAATTTTTGTAAACATTTTGGAATCAGTTTTCTTGAATATTTCTGGAAAGCTAATTCCATAATGTTTCTGAAAAGCTTATGGAAAGATTAATTCAAAATATTTTGAGAATGAACTTTCCAAAACCTAGTTACATTAGAAACAATATTATCATTTTAGATGAATATGGGGTGTAGGAAGAAAGTGTGGGGTGCTGGAACAAATGAACATTTACTACGTATGAGTGAGGCCCTGCAAGAGAAAGGACAAAAAATAGGCAATAACCAAAAACAAGAAAGCCTTAAAAACTTTTTTGTACGTAGTACGATTTTTTAATTCGCTGGTTTATTTAATTTACATGGGATTTTTTTTTTATCAAAAAGAAAATTTCTTGCTGATTTAAAAATTTTAACTTCAGTTTCTTTTTTCTAGTTTTGAAATTTCTTAAATCGTATAATTTGAAAAAAATGAAACTAAATTATTTAGAATCGTGTATTTTTTTTTCCAATTAAACATAAATGAAACGAGCAATAGCGATAAAAAAAAAAACTAGCAATGGTGTTGGAGTGAGTACCCATTGTATCTTTTATGTCTCTTTTTTATATGTGATGGGTACGAACCTTTGCACAATTAAATAAGTGAAAATGATAAGATAATAATAAAACCTAATTAATTGAATTTACTTTGTTTATTTTTTTTTTTGTTGACATTCAAATATTAGTTAAATCGAAATTTAGAATTTACCCTCGACAAGTGACATGTCAATTCGTTTGTCAACTTGTCAATTCCATAGATTAGTTTCTTTCATTTTTGCCCCTCAAAAAACCAAGAGAGAATAACAAAACATGTATTTTGCAAGCAACTGTTGTGGTATAATTATATCAGCACTCTAACGTCTTGAGAAGACAATTTAATGAAAATCAATTTTCCAACTCCTAATTAATCAACTTTGATTGTTCTTCACGTTCAAAGCCATAAAAGATAGTTTGTAGCATCACCCTTTTTTATATTATATTCATTTTGTATGTGACTTTGAGTAAACAATACGTTTGAAAGATGTGAGAGAAAGACAAGGACAACAACCAACAATGATGGAGCGTAACTAACTTGTATACAACATTGAGTTTTTCCCCTTCTTCAAGAGAAAACATGTGTGTCTGTTAGACCTGACTTCGCCACTTTATCTTGACACAGTTACCTGCAAGATTTGACAACTTCTCAGTTCCTTTGATCCTTTCAACTGAATTTGCTTTGTTTTTTAAGTTACTTCATAACACATAAAGCTATTTTGGAAGGTGACACAAGTTTATCAGTGAGGTCTATTTACCTAGATCTTGGTTTAATTGTTGTTTGATGGACATGAGAAAATATCATAATAAGTAGCTGCATAATGCCATTATGAAAACAAGAAGTGCATACATAGAGCAATGTCTACAATTTCAGCATTAAATTGGCCTTTATCTATGACATGTATCAATTAATGTGAAGCACCTATAAATGCATATCAAAAGATCTTAAATAAATGTCGGGTATATCTTAAAATACTTGATATACTAATTTAGGTTATCTGATTAACAAGTGTAATAAATGTGTTTTTCAAATAATAAAAATTCTTAGGTAATGCATTTTTTTTTTAATGTAGTTAAGTGTCGATACCTTCAATGGTGATAAAATGATGCAAAAGTTATCAACTAAATATTTAAATAATGAGGATGAATATGGAGATTCTGGCTATTATTTAGCATATTGCAGATTAGTCTTATCCTTGCACCATGACTATGTATGAATCATAGGCAAATCAATGTTCCAAAATGGTCGTAATGATTAGTTGATTAATCCTTGTTTGATAAAGTTGACTTTATATGCATTACTTTGCATCAAAGCTTCCATCTATATATGCCTCCAAATCCACAACCTCTTAAGCGACCACCATGTTCCTTTCACTCACATACTCCTTCACGTTCTTCTTCACTCTCATCCTCACATCATTACCTTCACACGTTGCAACCTTCACACCACCAGCCACCAAAATATCCATCACAAGCCACCACATTCAAAGCCTCAGCAATGCTCAGAAAGGGACTAAAATCGCAGGTATATCGCAATTTAAACGATATCTACATCGTTTTGGGTACCTACAAAACAACAACAGCAGCATTTTTAGCGACGAATTTGATGTCGTGTTGGAATCGGCTCTCGTTAGATATCAAGGAAACCTTGGTCTCCAAGTAACTGGGAAGCTCGACACTAACACGGTTTCTCAAATGACCACACCAAGATGTGGTGATCCAGACACAAACACAACACCCCACGATCACAATCACCACCACAACCACGTCCACAACGTACATTCTTCAAAGAATTTCGTGTTTTTCCCCGGAAAACCACGTTGGTCACGTCCAATGCCAATGACACTCACCTATGCCTTCTCACGTGAGAACATGATCCATAGTTTGAGCATGAAGGAGATAAGAGAGGCATTTCAACGTGCATTCTTAAGATGGGCTTCGGTTATTCCAGTTAGCTTTGTTGAGGTGGGTGACTTTGAAGTTGCGGAGTTGAAAATAGGGTTTTACAATGGGGAGCATGGTGATGGTGAGCCTTTTGATGGGGTGCTTGGGGTGTTGGCCCACTCCTTCTCGCCGGAGATCGGCCGTCTCCACCTTGACGCAGCCGAGACGTGGGCGGTGGACTTCCAGGCCACCGCATCGGAGGCGGCGGTGGACTTGGAGTCGGTGGCCACACATGAGATTGGACACTTGTTAGGGTTGTCTCATAGTTCGGTGAAAGAGGCTGTTATGTATCCAAGTTTGAGGCCAAGAGACAAGAGGGCTAATTTGAACATCGATGACATAAAGGGGGTGCAATCTCTATATGGATCAAACCCTAATTTCAGATCCGAGTGGTCACTTGAATCTGATATGTCGGCAAATCAAGGTTCCAAGTTTTTGAAACCTTTGAGGTTGGCTTCTAGTTTGATAATTATAAGTTCTTTCATTCACAGTTTATATTTCATAATTTAAACTCCCCCCTACTTTTTTGGTGGTTGTACTTTGCAACTTTTTATTCCTTTTGTGCTTGTGAAGTAGAAATTCAATGATGATGCAGGGTCGAGTATGAAGAGGTACGAAGACCCTTAACGATGAACACACATATATTGGTCAAGCAAAAATATTGAGTGTAATAGTAGTTGGCATATCATACAATGAAAAGATAGCGATGGTTGTTGTTGTGATGGTACTTTCGGAGCTCTATATAATCTTGTATAACTTTAATTAATCCCTAAGAAGGATATGGAGGGTGGTGTGGTGGTGATGGGATTATTCACGTTATTTTTAGATAATTTATATATATATATATATATATATATATTTTACAAATATATTTTTTAAGGATAAAATTATGACTAATTATAATTTTAAAATGAGTAATATTTCGGATATAGAATTCTAATCTTATTATAGTCATAAAACATGAACTTAAATAGATACTAATATTATTATTATAGATATGAAGTCAATTACTCTTAGTCTTAAAGAATACAATGGCTAGAATCGATAAATAAGGTAGGAATAACCATATTATTTCTAGATAGAAATTTTTTGTCTAAAGGAGACTTTTTAATGGCAAAAATAGAGAGAAGAAGAAGAAAATAAGAAATGAAGTATGAGAGAGACGAAACAAGAGAATGTTCTTACTTAATGGAAAGAATTGTGCGTATATATACAAGTCAATGAACCATTATATATATATATATATATATATATATAAGATATGAGAAAGAGAACGGGTATGACTATGTGCACTTATGACTAAGTTTAGTAATCGAGCTATTTATTGACCGTGTTAGTTAAAGTCCAATGTGTTTTTTGAGTATTTGAATTGGCTAAAGTCTAATAGATCGAGTTGACTGACATTTGATGTGTTTGTTGAGTGACTACTTGATTTTTTTTTTTTTTATTATGTTGAGAGCCTTCCTCAAGTTGGGAATGCATATTTAACATGACCAGCTTGGAGCAAAGAGAGTTGAATATAGGGAGACATAATTTAGTTATGATATCAACTTCTTGAATATTAATGTTGATGGGAAGGAGTTTGGTGAAACCTTGGTTAACCTTTTCACCGAAAAATGTGATAATCTATTTCAATTTGTTTGGTCATTTAGTGGAAAACTCGATTAGACGCAATCTAGATGATAGATCGTTTGCATAGTATAAAAAAGTCAGTTTGAGATGATATATCTTTAGATCAACCATAAGAGAATGTAGCTGCTGGATTTCACATGTTGTAGAAGTTAAGACTCTATACTCAACTTTCAAAGAGCTCCGAAAAATGATGGTTTGTTTCTTTAAGTGCCATGAAATGAGTGAGTGACCGAGGTATACAATGTAATTGATAGCAGATTAGTGAGAGTATGGTCAACTAGTCCAATTAGATGTCACTATCAGTGGTAGGATAAATACCTTTTCCCGAAATCTGTTTGAGATAATGTAGGATTTTGAGAGAGGCTTGATGATGAGCAGTAGTTTGGACAACAACAAATTGACTTAGGTGGTGAATAGCATGAGTGATGTCAGGTATGTTATTGGGGAGGTATATGAGACGTCCAATGAGTCTATAGTAAGGAGTCAGATCAATGAGAGATTCACTAGTATAGGAGGATATCCAAGTTGAAAAATTCCGGGGAGTATAGATTGGTGCAGAACCGAGCATACCAACATTGCGTAACAAGTCAAGAGCATATTTTCTTTGACAAAGATGTATGTCAGTATTATTTTTTGCGACCTCAAGATCAAGAAAGTATGTAAGATTTCCTATATTCTTTATTTTAAAAGAATAATCAAGCAAGTTGGTGTTGTTATTTATTTCATCTATGCTATTTTCGATTAGGATTACATCATCAACATAGACAAGTAAAGTTGTAGTGCTAATAGAGTTAAATTTTAAAAATAATGAGTGATCGACAGAAGCTTGATCAAAATTGTGAATCTTGAGAAAATGAGATAGTTTTTCATACCATTATCGACGGGGTTATTTAAGACCATAAAAGGATTTGTGACAACAACAAACCTTGTTAGGTTTTCCATTGTTCAATCCAGGGGGATTTGCATATATACCTTTTCATGAAGATCTCCATGAAGAAAAACATTATTGACATCAAGTTGCTTTAGATGTCAATATTGATCATGGCCAAGGATAATAAAAAATGAAGAATGGTAAGTTTTGCAGTAGGAGTAAAAGTATTAGTGAAATCAAGTCCTTCCAATTGGGAGTATCTTTTAGCAATAAGGTGAGCTTTATATCTGTCAATTAATCCATATACTTTTGTTCTTTATTTTATATATTCATTTGCAACCAATGAAAACATTATTTGCAGGTAGATCCATGATGGTCCAGATATTGTTTTGTTCAAGGACATTGATTTCTTTATTCATATCTTCGATCTAGTTTGAGCCTTTTGATTCTTCTTCATAGTTTCTTGGTTTGATGTGAGTGTTAATGCTAAGGATGACCCGTTTATAAGTAAAAACATACTTTTGTAGTAGATATGAAGGATTAGATAGGGTATGCAATGAGAGATGTGTGACAATCTTGTAAATAGCTTGGACGTTGTCTTGACTAAGTAGTTTGTCGAGGAGAAAGGTGATTCATGGATTGGTCTTCAAGTGGCTAGGATGTGTGGAATGTTGATTCTCATAATAATTGTTAACCGAATCATCAATGACTTGAATGAGTGGAATGCTGATTTTCATATTGGTTATTAACCAAGTTGTTAGTCTCGAGAACAAGTTCAAAAGGATCATTGGCTCGATTATTATGATTGTCCGATATGTTAGTGGTATCAATAAATGTAGGAAAAGATGGTTGTGAAGAAATGGTGATATCATTGGTTTGAGGAAAATGATTTTCATAAAAAATTACATAATGGGATATTTCAATATTATAAGTTTTAAGATTATAAAAAATGTACCTTTTTTGTATTTTGTTTACTTGGATTAGGTCGATCATCAAACTTCTTCCTGTTGTGGGTTAAGGTACTGATGTAGTAATGACAACCATTACAACAATTTTCCATATTAGTTATGACACATTTTGTAGCTATTTTATAGCTAATTTTTCGCTAATACATTTTGCTACAAATTAGCTATAGAATAACTATGAAATATTTTGTCGCTAAATCCAAGTAGCTAATTAGATAGAGATGTATTCTCTCTCAAATTTGTAGCAACTTTTGTCACTAATCTGTCGCTAAGTCCCTTACTAATTTAAGTGATGAACTTTTTTCTTTCTTTAGCTAATTGATCTCCTAAATTTCTAGTTAACTTGTAGCTTCATAGCTAATCCCTCACAATTTTTCTCTTCCTAATTCGTTGCTAATCCCTTGCAATTTTTCTCTCGTTAATCCGTAGCTAATCCCTAACAATTTCAATTTCTCTAATTCGTAACTAATCCCTCGCAATTTTTCTATAGCTAATCTGTAGCTAATCCTTCACAATATTTTTCTATCGTTAATCCGTAGCTAATCCCTGACAATTTATCTCTAGCTGATCTGGAGTTAATTCCTCACAATTGTTTCCTTGCTAATCCGTAACTAATCCTTCGCAATATTTCTCTCGCTATTTGGTAGCTAATCCCTCACAATTATTTGTCACTATATATTAAAATTATTCTTTTGCTAATCCGTAGTTAATCTCTCACAATTTTATTTGCAAGTAATTTGCTAATTATTATTATTGGTGTAGTAGATATTCCTGCTAAAGTATTATCATAATATTATAATGTCATACTCATATTATTAAAAAAATAAGACAAACTTATCAATTTTCAATATAAAAGTATTATTTAAACATAGTCAAAATGATGTTTCAAACAATTAAAACATAACAAAAATAATATTTCAACTAAAATATTTTGTATCAACTAAAAAGTTTTATATCAACACAATAAAAAATAGAAACAAAGTTTTGATTCTTTAAAATACATTTTCATCCTTGTTTCTTAAGGCAGATAATAAATCTTTCTTAAAATATTGCATTTTTTCTTGCATTTGTTGTTGCATGAGTGTCTACATTTCTGCTTGTATCTTCATTTGTGCTTGCATCAATGCTTGTATATCAGTTTGTGCCTACAATCTGTGTTTTCATATGCTCTTGCAAATTAGATATCGGTGTAGCTAAGGTAGTGATTTCTTCAATGAGAGGTGTGGTATGATTTTGGGAAGAGGGACCTTCAACTGATGAAGATGAAACATGTGAAATACCAAGATTCAAACTTTGACCTATATAATAAATTCTACCTTTTTTATTTTCACCAGCAATCTTTATCCAAAGATCAGAATCAACTATAGGATGATTTGATGTATCTTCCCCATATTTTTCTGTCATAGCATTTTCATATTATTCCTACATCAAATCAATATTTTAGCAATATTATAAATAAACAAATTTAATATTTATAAAATATACACACTTACAATGAAATTTTTTTTCTCTAATCTTGCAAGCTGCCCACCAATCACCATTATTTCTACCCCTATTTTGTGGGTATCTTGTATAATACACTTGTTAAGCCTGTTAAAATCGTGCAGCGGAATGTTCGCGTGGTCGGACAAAAACCAAGAGGGGGGGTGAATTGGTTTCTTAACAAAAATTAGGTTTTCAAAATTTTCCCCAAATTTTACCGATTAAAAACTGTGTAAATGTAAATAGAGAAGAGAAGAGAATCTTACACAGGAGATTTATACTGGTTCGGATCAAAAGACCCTACGTCCAGTTGCTAATCACTCAAACAGAGGATTAACGCTGTCACTATAATCAAGTTGTTACAAACAAATTACAATTGAAAAGATAAAGATACGAAAACACCTCTCTTGAAATCCACAAGATATGATGAACAACTTTCCCTAGAGACGGCACAACACACAATCCACTAAGAACTCCACTTAGTGATTCTTATCGCTTCTAGCCCACACCAGGTTCCGAAAGCCCCTTTTTCTTGCAACAAACAGTTCTCTGACACTCACAACACTTAACTTTTGTATGAAAAAGGTTGTTCTAATTTTCTGAGTGCCATAGAGAAGCTTAAGTAGAGAAATTGGGGTTTGGGAATTGGGAATTTCGGAATTAGGGTTCTTGGGAAAAGGGTTTTCAAAAATAGGGTTGATTTGAAGTTAAAAATCAAAATCTGACTGAAATAATCGATTAAATGAAGTATTAATCGATTATTACAGAGCCAAAATCAACAGAACCCCAAAACTCTCTATTTTAATCGATTAAAAGGGTTGTTAATCGATTAACAGGCCTATTAATCGATTAACATGTTAATCGATTAACAGGTGGTTTAATCGATTAAACCAGTGAGCAAATATAGAAAATGGTTTTTCTCACTGTTTTAATCGATTATTTCCCTATTTAATCGATTAAAGCCGAGCCTGGATGATAAATTTGAGCTTTTTGAAGCATCTAAGGTGCAGACTATGTACCGGCTATCTTAAACTCTAATATTACAGACTCAATCTAATTAAAATAGAGTTATTATAATACAAAACAAGTCTTCAACACTCTAAGTCTTTGAGTTCTTGAATCATCATCAAAATCAACAATCTTCATGTCCATCAATTGCAACATCAAGTCCTTGAATGTTCAACAATCTCCCCCTTTTTGATGATGATCAAAATTATCTTTTTAAAGCCTTGTAATAACCTGTTTTATCTGTCATACTAACAAACACATTAAACATACCAGATAATATTTAAAATCAATCATATTAGGCTTTAAATATTTTCTCCCCCTATTTTGATTAGAATAAAAAATAATACATCTATGACAAACATAAGAGCTCCCCCTCAAAATATGCATAACTTAGAGAAAACTCCACCTCAATTAAAGCAATAACAAAACGTCACATTTTATTTCAGAAATGTCAATACATTACATCACAAGAAGAAAAATAAATAACAAATTTAAAATTCTTCACTATCATCACTATGAAAGTGTGCATCAAATCGATTTTCTAAACGACACACTTTATCATCTACATCAGATATACGGCGAATTATTTCCTCATGCCGTACTCCAGAAAGCGTGAAGAATGACTGCATTCTCTGATTCATGTTAGATAACATGTCTTCCATGGATTGTCGGGTTTCATGATGAGTAGAGGAAGTTCCAACACTTTGGATTTGATCAGAGGGAAACTCAGCAGCAGGAGACATATCTTCATCAGAATCTTCATTATCACCTCCTTGATTCGAAACGTCATCCTTGTGAACATAAATGTCGTTGACACGCACCATTTGTAGTTGGATTAATGTGCTGTCAAGCATGCGATTCAGGTTATTTGTTCTTACTGTTTGTTCACCTTCGACATTGACTCCCTTATATTCAAGAATCCGAGAGACAAGGAGGGCATATGGAATTTTGAAGGTGGGATGACGTTTGGCCTTTAACATAGTCATGGTGACAAGAACGCCCCAATCTAAGGGCTCATTATTCATTATGGCATGAATAATTCTAAGATCAATTGAAGAACATTGAGCATGATTCGTAGCCCGGGGACAGAGGATCCAGACAATTAGATGTAGAATCATGCGTTCCTCCTTCTTCAGAGGTCCAGCAAGAAGGAGACGCCCAATCTCCATGGAGGGATTTCGCAGAAAAGAACGGTAAGCTAAGAACCTGTCAAAATCATCTAACTCACCATAAATGTTAATAGCATCTTCTCTAATTGGAAAGTGGGCAACGTTCTCCCAAATATCATCGTCAAGAATAATTGTGACGCCTTTTACTCTAGAGGTAGCTATTTGATCTCTAAATTTAAACCTAGAGTAAAATACCCTAACAAGGTCAGGATAATACGTACCTTGCATTTGGATGAAGGGAAGAACTCCTTGAATTTCAAGAAGGTTGGGAAAATTGAATCCCCTATTGATGAATTGCTCACCAATAAGAAACTTTGGAGAGATAATGGCACGTTCCTTCCAGTAGGTCAGAAATTCTTGTTGATCATCTGTATCAGAAATCCATCCTTCTACAGAATTAGGACGGAGACGAGATGAGGGTGCAGATCTTCTTCTAGTAGGGATCTTAGCACGAGAAGATGAGGCCATTGAAAGATTAGAGGAATAACAAGAAGATTTAGAAAGCTAAGTGTAGTGAGAAGAGGGCAATATTGCTAGAATAAGATAAGAAAGCTTGATTTCAAGAGATAGAAGTGAGTAGAAGTGATATGGAGGCCCCTATGTATAATCAAGCATGTCCAACGGTCATATGGAAGTGAATATAGGTCAAGAGATCCGTTGGCAACGGCTAGGAAGCCAAACTTGCCAGGTTTAATCGATTAAAACTCGATTAATCGATTAAACCAAGTGCCGAAGTCATTTAATCGATTAAATTAAGTAGATAATCGATTAATTCTTTATTTAATCGATTAATTATCGAATTAATCGATTAATCCAGAGAGGAATGTCCTGTTTTGAGTGTTTTGGATGCAAATAATCGATTATAACTCCAATTAATCGATTATTCCAGAGAGTACTTCAAATTTTTGAGGTTTTAACACATGATAAACTATTAACATTGTGTATAAAGAATTTTAACATTACAATCATCCAAAAACTGTCTAAATAAGCAGAATTTAAGCTATTTCTAATATCCCTAAGTCTCTTCTAAGATCATAAAATCTATCCTTGGGTAGAGGCTTAGTAAAAATATCTGCTAATTGATGCTTTGTATCAACATACTCTATTTTGCAGTTTCCTTTACTGATATGATCTCTCAAAAAGTGATGTCTAATTTCTATGTGCTTTGTCCTAGAGTGCATTACTGGATTCTTAGTAAGATTAATTGCACTCGTATTATCACACATCAAAGGTATGCCATTTAAAAATATACTATAATCTTCTAACTGTTGTTTCATCCACAAAATTTGAGCACAACAACTACCAGCTGCAATATATTCAGCTTCAGTGGTAGATAAAGCAACACAAGCTTGTTTCTTAGAATGCCAAGATACTAAGGATGAACCTAACAAATGACATGTCCCACTAGTACTTTTCCTATCAATTTTGCATCCACCATAATCAGCATCAGAATATCCTATTAAACTAGTACAAGCATCAGAAGGATACCATAAACCAAAACCAGTAGTTCCTTTTAAATATTTTAAAATGTGTTTTACTGCAATTAGGTGAGATTCTTTAGGACAAGCCTGAAATCTAGCACACACACAGACAGAAGGCATAATATCAGGTTTACTTGCAGTTAAGTATAACAGTGAACCTATCATACCTCTATACATAGATTGATTAACTTCCAAACCTGATTCATCCTTGTCTAGATAGCATGAAGTTCCCATGGGTGTGTTAGCTTCCTTTGAGGTGTCCATTCCAAACTTTTTAAGGATCTCTTTGCAGTATTTGGTTTGAGAGATGAAAATGCCATCTTTAAGTTGCTTGATTTGTAGTCCAAGGAAGAATGTCAATTCTCCCATCATAGACATTTCAAACTCTCCCTACATTATCTTAGCAAATTCTACACATAACGAATTATCAGTTGATCCAAAAATAATATCATCAACATATACCTGGACCAATAAGATATGTTCTTTAACTTTCTTTATAAACAGAGTAGAATCAAGTTTTCCTCTAGAAAAATCATTTGAAGTTAGGAAACTACTTAACCTTTCATACCAAGACCTAGGAGCTTGTTTCAACCCATATAATGCTTTCTTTAATTTAAAAATATGATTAGGATAACTAAAATCCTCAAATCCAGGGGGTTGCTCCACATAAACTTCTTCTTTAATAAAACCATTCAAAAATGCACTCTTAACATCCATTTGATATAATTTAAATTTCATCAAAGATGCATAAGCAAGAAGTAGGCATATAGCCTCTAACCTGGCAATAGGAGCATAAGTTTCATCATAATCTATACCTTCCTCCTGACAATAGCCTTTGGCAACAAGTCTGGCTTTATTCTTTGTTATGTTTCCATCTTCATCAAGTTTATTTCTAAACACCCATTTGGTTCCAATAACTTGATGTGATTCTTCTCTTGGGATTAATTCCCAGACTTGATTCCTTTCAAATTGGTTAAGTTCTTCTTGCATTGCTATGCACCATTGGTCATCTTTAAGCGCTTCCTCAACATTTTTGGGTTCTATCTATGACACAAAAGCTACAGACATGCAAAAATTAGTCATATTTCTAGTTCTTACCCCTTTTGAGATATCACCAATGATATTTTCCATTGAGAGTCCTCTAGGTGATTGCCATTCTTTTGCTAATTCAGGCGTTTGAGAAGGCTCATTTTCTTCCAAATACAATTCATCAAGAGCCTCTCTTATATATTCATCATCACCTGCAAGTTCTTTATTTGACTCAAGAGGATTTCCCCCAAGGTCTACAATCTCATCAAAAGTGACATGTATAGATTCTTCAATATTTAAAGTTCTTCTATTAAATACCCTGTAAGCCTTGCTAGTTAATGAATAACCTAAAAAAATGCCCTCATCAACTTTAGAGTCAAATTTTCCTAAGTTGACTTCCCATTATTTAACACAAAGCACTTACATCCAAAAATTTTCATATGAGCAACATTAGGCTTTCTACCATTAAACAATTCATAGGGAGTAGATTTAATAATTGACCTAATGAGCATTCTATTTAAAACATAACATGATCAATTTTCTTTGAATAAATACAAGAGACAAACAATTCATTTAACTATAGGAACCCAAATATATTTTCCTTTAGGAACACCAAAATGTTTAATTTTACATCTATTTGAGGTATGACCATGTTTCATACAATAAAAACATGCTTTTGATGTAGCTTTAGAATATGATGCTTTACTTACAAAACATGCTCTAGATCCTTTTTCTACCCATACTCTCTTATTTTTCTTTTTAGACTTTTTCAAAGAAACTTTATGATTTACATTATTTTGAGCAAACACCATTTCATGCTTCTTAAGATCATCTATTTCCTTTTCGGCTTTGTCTAGCAAATGGTTAAGAATATCTATGTCATATTCATGCTCTTTACAAGTTGCACATTCTAAGTTCTTGTCATTTTCCTCATCTAAACATACAATTTTCGTTTCTAATAATTCCTTTTCTTCTAAACATGTGATTTTCATTTTTAAAGAGTTTATTTCCTTTTCGGATCTACTTAGATTCTTCTTTACAACTTTATATTCATTCTTCAAGTTCTTAAAAGCACTAAACAATTCATTATAAGCATTTTGCAATTCATCATAATTATTATCATCATCACTTGAAGATGAGTCGGAATCACTTACCTCAAAGTCGGAAGAAATGTTGTCATTTGCCATTAAGCAAATATTGGCTTCTACTTCCGAGTCACTTGATTCCGAACTTGAATCACTGTTATCCCAAGCAATATAGGCTTTCTTCTTGAAGACCTTTTTGCCTTTGAATTCATCATTCTTCTTATTTGGACATTCGGTCTTTACATGTCCTGCTTCACCACAACCATAACATTTTATATTTACAGAAGAATTTTCCCTTACCTTTCCTTTACCTTTGAAGGGATGTCTTCCTTTGGCTTTCATGAATTTGGTAAACTTCTTTATCATAAGACTCAACTCTTCTTCTTCATCGTTTGAGTCTTCTTCTTCCCTTTTATTTTTACCTTTGGATATTTCGGTTTTGAAGGCTAGATTCTTCTTTTGAAATTGTCCTTCTTCATCATTTAGCTTACCAAGCTCAAGCTCATGCTCTCTTAGCTTTCCGAATAGCGCCGCCATTGACATTGTGGAAAGATTTTGTGACTCCGAGATGGTCGTCACCTTAGGTTGCCACTTCCTATCCAAAGATTTCAAAATTTTAACATTTAATTCATCAACGTCAAATACTTTACCTAATCCGGTGAGATGATTCACAATATGAGTGAAACGCTTTTGAACGTCGAAAATCGTTTCTCCTTGTTGCATCCGGAACATCTCGTATTCTTGGATTAGGGAGTTTTTACATGCTCTCTTAATGTCGTCAGTACCTTCATGGGTCACTCTAAGCATTGCCCACATTTCCTGTGCACTTTTACAAACAGAAATCCTGTAAAACTCGTCAAGCGTTAAAGCAGATGAAATTATATTTATAGCCCTAACGTCAAATTGTGCTTTTCTGTTTTCTTCTGCAGTCCATCTAGAAAAAGGTTTGGGAACGTCAACACCATTCTCAGTAACTTTAGGAATATATGGACCATTTAAAATAGCGTCCCAAACGCCTCTATCAACAGACTCTAAAAAGATTTGCATTCTTACTTTCCAGAAAGGATAATTTTGACCCGCAAAAAGTGGGGGTCTGTTGATAGACGCACCTTCGGCAAAAGTTTGATTTTGTCCGGCCATTTTCGAAAATTTGAATGACTATCAAAGTAAACTCTGATACCACTTGTTAGAATCGCGCAGCGGAATGTTCGCGTGGTCGGACAAAAACCAAGAGGGGGGTGAATTGGTTTCTTAACAAAAATTAGGTTTTCAAAATTTTCCCCAAATTTTACCGATTAAAAACTGTGTAAATGTAAATAGAGAAGAGAAGAGAATCTTACACAGGAGATTTATAATGGTTCGGATCAAAAGACCCTACGTCCAGTTGCTAATCACTCAAACAGAGGATTAACGTTGTCACTATAATCAAGTTATTACAAACAAATTACAATTGAAAAGATAAAGATACGAAAACACCTCTCTTGAAATCCACAAGAGATGATGAACAACTTTCCCTAGAGACGGCACAATACACAATCCACTAAGAACTCCACTTAGTGATTCTTATCGCTTCTAGCCCACACCAGGTTCCGAAAGCCCCTTTTTCTTGCAACAAACAGTTCTCTGGCACTCAGAACACTTAACTTTTGTATGAAAAAGGTTGTTCTAATTTTCTGAGTGCCATAGAGAAGCTTAAGTAGAGAAATTAGGGTTTGGGAATTGGGAATTTCGGAATTAGGGTTCTTGGGAAAAGGGTTTTCGAAAATAGGGTTGATTTGAAGTTAAAAATCAAAATCTGACTGAAATAATCGATTAAATGAAGTATTAATCGATTATTACAGAGCCAAAATCAACAGAACCCCAAAACTCTCTGTTTTAATCGATTAAAAGGGCTATTAATCGATTAACAGGCCTGTTAATCGATTAACAGGTGGTTTAATCGATTAAACCAGTGAGCAGATACAGAAAATGGTTTTTCTCACTGTTTTAATCGATTAAAGCCGAGCCTGGATGATAAATTTGAGCTTTTTGAAGCATCTAAGGTGCAGACTATGTACCGGCTATCTTAAACTCTAATATTACAGACTCAATCTAATTAAAACAGAGTTATTACAATACAAAACAAGTCTTCAACACTCTAAGTCTTTGAGTTCTTGAATCATCATCAAAATCAACAATCTTCATGTCCATCAATTGCAACATCAAGTCCTTGAATGTTCAACAAAGCCTGTTGAGCTAATACAAATGACTCATTTGACTGAAGCTTTCATTTATGCTTGATATCAACCAAACCATATATATCATCAACTTTAACACCATGAAAAGGATCAAACCAATGATAACGTAAAATAATTACTTTATTTTGATATCCAAGGTAAGATAATTCTAATATCTCTTTAACAATACCATAATAGTCCAAATCATTTTCACCATATATATTTCCTCTAACACATATCCCACTATTCATGGTGGATTTATTAGCTTCGTACTCCTTTGTATGAAATCTATATTCATTAACTATTACACCATTATAAGAAGTCACAATCTTAATTGGACCATAACTTATCTCTCGAATTAACCGATCCTCAACTTGGCCTGTACTCACCTACGAAGAATTACAAAGAGAAACACATAAGTACATCACTTACTACAATGAATTTCAAATTATACACTATAGATTGCTATGGAGAAAGACTCACTTGATATTTTAACCACCTATTAAAAATTTGATCTCGAGATACCAATATTTCATCCTCAGAGATATTGGGATTTTTGTTCTTCAGTGAATCTTCAAACTTCCTAATTGATACAACAATTAATATTGTAACAAATCTAATTAAATAAAAAATGTAATTATGAAGAAAACTTACTTTAGATATGGTTCCACTTCTTTAAAACTTACAATGACATATGTCTCGACAATATGAAGCTCTTCTTCTGTTAATATTCTTTTATGACCTTTACCACTAGGACGACAAGGGTGTTTAAAAATAGACAACTTCTCAGAAATTCTATCTTCACCACCATCATCATTACGAGAAACTTGAGTACGTCTTGTTTAAATATAGGGATCAAAATACATAGAAGAAAAATTAGAAATTTCTTCCAAAATATATGCTTCACATATAGATCCTTAAACCTTTGCCTTATTGCGAACCTTTCTTTTCAAATACAACATGCATCTTTCAAATGGATACATCCATATGCATTCCACAGGCCTTCCAACCTTCACTTCATATAATAAATGTATAACCAAATATTCCATTTAATCAAAGAATGTTGGTGGAAATTTTTTTTCAAGCTTACAAATTGTTTCAATGATAGAACTTGTAGACCCCTAATTTTACCCGACCGCTCAATAAAGGCTAAGAAGACTTTCTATATGAAGATAAAGCTTCGGTGGACGTCTATCGGCATCAATCAACTTCCAAATAAAGAAAGGAAAACTTCCCTGGAGTCTCAGAACACAAAATCTGGCCAAAACAGTCGAGACAGCTGTCCCAGAAGTCGGGACAACCGTCTCAGTCAGCCCAAACAGCCGTCCCACATGCCAGACGATCGTCTCACCCATTTTTGCCACTTGGGACGGCTGTCCCAGATCCCAGACGACCGTCCCGACATCTGCAGACGGCCGTCCCGACCTCTGCAGACGACCATCCATGCTTTCTGCACCCCAGACAGTCGTCCCGAGCTGCCAGACTGAAAAAACTATAAATAGGGGCTCATTTGAGCGTTTTTCAGACACCAGACACTTGTCTTCTCACCCTCTTTCGAATGAACTCTCCGATTGCCTAAAAAGGTAACAATCGGTTAAGGAAGATTCTTCCAGCATTCGATTCTTCTTAAAATTTTGGTAGAGTCAGTCTTGTATCCTAGGAGGAGAGTCTTTGTAGTGCGGGGGATTGCCAAAACACATCCTCACAGTTAAAGATTTGCAATAAAAAGCTTGCTACGGAGGTTCTTTTCACTTCTCTTCTCTTTTATTTCTTTATGTATGCAATAGAAAATAAAATCATGTAGATAGCCATTTTTAAATATTGTATAAATAAAATAGGGTAATAGCGTAATTTCTCTTAATCTTCACTTGATGAATTAATCTGTCATAGGGAACCCGAAAGGGGCGTCGTGGGGTGCTAACACCTTCCCCACACGTAACTAACTCCCTTACCTAACTCTGGTTATAATGTCCAAGTTTGGTTTTTCTTAAAATCAATGTCTTTTTATCATTTTCCAATGTTTATGGTCAAAACATTGGTGGCGACTCCATAAGAACCCTTTTGCGAAAACCTTGCTTTTATTAGAGGATAGTTCAGTTGTTGAGCACCTCGGGAGCAATGAACGCATTTTAAAATAAAACGCGAGTCTAAACCATCTTTTCGCGACTGCTCGCATAAACCTTCGAGATGTCCCTAGACGTCGGAACGGACGGCGGCGACAGATGGCGACTCCACTGGGGAAGCTAGAGAGTTGATCCCATTTAGTGACGGATAAATTCAAACTAAGTAAAGATTTGAAATTACTCCTTTACCCTCCGTTGTATGTTTTATTGTATGGCTTTAATAACTGTTGTATGATTATTTTCTATAAATTGTCTGAAATATAAACTGTACAAAAAAATCCTTGCACACTACAGTCCCTCTATACCCGGGGGCAAGAGTGAATACCTATAGGGAGTGGGTGGCAGATACGACCAGCTTGTTGGCACGCGGGGCTACAACCGTTGTCGGAAAACCACTAACTCAAGGTGATAACTCTCTTCTTTTGGTCCAAGGATGTCAACACGGAGTTCCGTGCATGACCTAAGGACTAAGAGATTGAGAGGTCCCTATAATGGGGGCACCTTGGGGACCTTTGGCCTTGGTGAGAACAGTTTAGAACCGCCTAAACCAAGCACGTTTCTGTAGGAAAACCCTACCTCAAAATTAGCATGACTCTGCTCGTGGATGAGTGAATTGTGTGTGCATTCGTTTGCTACATTTGTATTGATGCATTAGCATAGGGTAATCATACAACAGACAAAAATAGTAAAAAAATTCTAAAAACCATAAAAGTGATAAGAATAAACCAACTTTATCTCAGATAGTCTTCATGTAAGCTAGCCTGGTTTCAGGTTCTTTGTAAGCTAAGTAGCCACGTTGACCAACAGAACAGATAAAGGGTCATAAAAAATATAAAAAACAATTTAAAGCAATAAAAATGCCTTTTACAATAAAAAGATTCTTGGCAAAGTCGTATCATTCATACCACATCATCCAATAAGTGGTAAAACTAAGAGAGAAAATAAATGCACTAAGAAAAGTATGCATAAACAACATCATAATAAAATTTCTCATACATAAACACATTCATCCTAGGATGCTTTAGATATCCTTAGACAATAGCGAAAGAGACCCAAGTGTATTTATAATCTTCCTAAAAGAGATAAGTGCGCTAAGGTGTGTTGGCAACCTTTGAAAAAAGGGAGCTATCACACTGAGGTGGGTATGGTATCCCTTAAGCATAGGCTTTTAAGAAGATAATAAAGCTATTGTCTAAGACATATTTATCTCACACTAATCATTTGAAATAAAGAGCTATAATAAAAATCTTTAAAATCATTTAGAAAGTGGCTGGTCTTCCGCCCGTCCTCACTCGTGCTCAGAAAGCTAAAAAGATGGAACAATTAGAAGAACAAAACCGAAAGCTCACCACTGAGCTTAGTATGCTGAAAGAGCAGATGGCTCAAATGATGGAAATGATGCGTCAACAAAATCTCCACAAAGAGGGTCCTCAGAGTGGACAAGCCTCTCACCAAGAAGAGGAAGAGGAACCTAACGGTGAACATGCCCAATCTGATACAAGGGCAGTACATATTCATGCTTTGGAAATATCGAAACAACAAATTACTGCCCTTGAGGAAAGGTTAAGAGCCATGGAAGGGCATAACTTTGATGTTAAAGAGGCGGCTGATATGTGCCTCATTAAAAACATCCAATTCCCTAACAAATTCAAAACTCCGAACTTCCCAAAGTACATGGGAATAACTTGCCCCAAAAGCCACCTCACAATGTACTGCCGTAAGATGGTTGCATATGCTGACAATGAGAAACTTCTGATCCACTGTTTTCAGGAGAGCCTGGCTGATCAACCTTAAACTGGTATATGCAATTGGAAGGAGGGCAAGTCCAAACATGGAGACATCTGGCGGATGCTTTTCTTCATTGTTATAAATACAATATTGATCTGACCCCAAAAAGAGCAGATTTACAATTACTAAGTGTAGACCCCAAATCTTGCCCGACCTCAGAATAAAGTCAGAAAGCTTCCTATTTAAAGACGGCCGAAGCGTAACAAGCCATTAGGAGAGACTATTAGGCCCCCGTACTAAGATAGGAAGGTTTTTTGGCCCGAAAATAAAGTTTCTCGCCCTGAAGGGACGAGACCGCCGTCTGGGAATACTAGACCGCCGTCTCGTTTCAACGCCAGGACGAGACCGCCGTCTCGATTTTCCAGACGGCGGTCTCGTCACCCGCAAATTCGAGACGTCGGTCCGGGTTTTCCAGAAGGCGGTCTCGATTCCTGCCAAGTCGAGACGGCGGTCTGGATTTTCCAGACGGCGGTCTCGACCTGCTGCCAAGTCGAGACGGCGGTCTGGACTTTCCAGACGGCGGTCTCGACCCTGTCAGCGGAGACGGCGGTCTCGACCTGTCAGGCGCGAAAAACTATAAATAGGGGCGTCATTTCTCCCTTTTTCCACACCCAGCAGCAAGAGGTCTCCCTTCTCTCTAGAATTTCTCTCTCTAAGAATCCCTCCGAGGCATTTTCGGAGTTTCTGAGTGTCTCTAGGCATACACAGAGTGTTCTAAATCTTCTTAAGAATCCCTCCGAGGCATTTCCGGAGTTTCTGAGAGTTGTAGAGTGAAGGGTTGCCAAAAGCACCCTCTCTTTTTAATATATAAAGCTTGCTTTGGAGGTGCATATCCTCACTCTCTACTTTTTTACTGCTATTTAAATTACGCAATAGAAGCTAGGGCCATATAGTCATATATTTAAATACCGTATAATAAAAGGGTAAAAGCGCTATTTTCCAGTTTAATTATTCATTCAAGCTAGCCGGCCTATCATAGGGAACCCGAAAGGGGCGTCGTAAAGGGACTAATACTCCCTTTACACGTAACTAACTCCCTTACCCAACTCTGGTTCTAATGACCAATGTTGGTTTTCGAAAACCAACGCCTTTTAAAACCCCTTTTCCGATGTTTATGGTAAAAATATCGGTGGCGACTCCATAGAACCCAAAATAAGTCCTTGGGTTAGCCCGGTTATCGGACAACTCAAGGACACTTTTCGAAAACCTCGTCTCTAGGTTAGCCCGGTTATCGGACAGCCTAAGGACGTTGTAACCACCAATAAGAAACGCGAAAATCAAAGAAGAGTCGAAAAAACCATCGCGTCGCTCCGACCGCGCCCCCTCTTTTTGGGGAGGCGGCGACAGATGGCGACTCCACTGGGGAAGCCTAGAGAGTTGATCCCATTTAGTGATGGGCTGGCTTAAAAATAATTAAACCAAGAAAATAGCGCTTTTACCCTACCTTGTATTATAACATGCTTTATTGTTTGGCTTTCAAATAACTATTGCTTGTTTATACTCACGCAATTGATTGAAATATAAATTGCACACAAAACCCTTGCACACTACAGTTCCCTCTATACCTGGGAGCAAGTGAGATAACCATAGGGAGTGGGTGGCAGGTACGGTTCGCTGTAGTTAGGGCCTTGTGCCCACCGGTGTGATCGGAAACCACCACTCAAGGTGATAACCTTCCTCTTTTGGCAACAAGACCGACTCTGGCCTTAGTGCTGAGCATGGTTGGACGGCTGGAGAGTGGGGACCCTATAATGGGGGCACCTTGGGGGCCTTAGCCTGGTGAGAACAGATAGAACCTACCCTAACCAATGCACCTTTCTGCAGGAAAACCCTACCTCGTGATAAAAACGAAGTCTCGCCTGTTCGGGGATGATCGAATTGTGTGTGCATATGTTTGTTGCATTTGTATGTTGCACAACATAAACAAACAACAGAACAAAATCACAAAAATATTTCACAAATAAACACCCTTATCTCTGACAGTCTGCCTTTTAGCTAGCCTGGTTTCAGGTTCTTTGTAAGCTAAGTAGCCACGCAGTTCCGATAGAAGAGATAAGGGACGATAAATATTCTTTTGAATAAAGCCATATTTTATCTCAGATAGTCTACCTTTTAGCTAGCCTGGTTTCAGGTTCTTTGTAAGCTAAGTAGCCACGCAGTTCCGACAGAAGAGATAAAAGGCTATAAAATAAAACGTCAAATAAAAATACAAAAAATGAATAAACAACTTTTGACAAATTCAAACCATGCATACTACATATCATGAGTAAAGAAAAACCAAGAGAGAAAATAAAAATGAGAGCGCATTTCAGCATCATTTAAATAAAACCTCTCATGCATACTCATGTTAGTTTAAGCACTCAACATGCATTAATAAAACTTTTTCGGACATTCTAGAAAGTGGCTGGTTCTCTCCCCACTCGTACTCGTGCGCAAAAAGCCAAGGCAATGGAAAAATTAGAGGAGCAGAACCGAAAACTTGCTGCAGAAGTTGATACCCTCCGGGAGCAGGTAGCCCAACTGATGGAGGTCATACGCCAAGGGCAGAGCAAGGGCGACGAAGGCCAAGCTGAAAATGCCCCTCCCCACCACGAAGAGGAAGATGAAGAAGAATACTTCTTCGGCGGGAAGGATGCCAAGGCTGCACGCATCCTTACCCCAGAGGTATCCAAACAACAACTCTCCGCCCTGGAGGAGAGGCTAAAGGCGGTCGAAGGGCATAACTTCGACGTCAAGGAGGTGGCTGACATGCGCCTCGTGAAGGACATCCGCTTCCCTCCAAAATTCAAGGTCCCGGACTTCCCTAAGTACGCCGGGATGACCTGCCCTAAGAACCATCTTACGATGTATTGCCGTAAGATGGCCGCCCATGCTGACAATGAGAAACTCCTGATCCATTGCTTTCAGGAGAGTCTGGCGGACACGGCTTTCAACTGGTACATGCAGTTGGAGAGAGGGCAGGTCCAGAACTGGAAGCAGCTGGCAGATGCTTTTCTTCGTCGCTACTGTTATAACATCGATCTGACACCTGACAGGTCAGATCTTAGAAGCTTGAGTAAACGGGACGACGAGGCCTTCAAAGCGTACGCCCAGAGATGGAGGGAATTGGCTGCCCAAATAGAGCCTACCTTGACGGACAAAGAAACAGTGGCTATGTTCATAGACTCACTGACTGGAGCGTACTACGACAAGGCGATAGCCAGTACCTCCAACCTTTTCTCGGACATAGTCACTGTAGGAGAAAGAGTGGAGCAAGGGCTGAAGAGTGGCAAAATAGCGCGACCTTCCTCTTCCAGCACATCATTCAAGAAGCCCTTCAAGAAGAAGGAAGAAGCCGTGCATGCCATCAATTTCACAACCCCTCCCTCCACGTCTCAGGCAGAGCGGCAGCCAAGAAAGAAGGAGAGGAAGTTCACGCCTATCCCTACCTCCTATGCGAAGTTGCTGCCCCAGCTGTTGGAAGCCAGTCTCCTGGCCCGTGTTCCTCCCAAGAAGCAGCTGGAGCCTCCCTATCCCGAGTGGTACAAGCCCAATGAAAAATGTAGTTACCACTCGGATGCACCAGGGCATTCAACCGACAACTGCTTGACCTTGAAATATAAGGTCCAAGAATTAATCGACGCCGGTTGGATAACTTTCGACGCCTCTGCTTCCAGCTCGGATGTTAAACCTCTGTCAAAACCAGAGTAGCAGAGAAGGGGGACTGGGAGGATCAGCCCTAGGATTTTGTTTTTTAAAAGCTTTTCTCTACATCTCCTGTGGTCCCCGCCCACGGCCACAGGAATTTTTGATTAAAAGGGCTTGTAAATACATTCTTATTTCCATTAATATACGAGGCATTTTGTCATATTCATTCTTTTCCCTCTTATATTTATTATTCTTTCAAAAAAAATTGAATAATAAAATCTATGACTAAAACAGAACCTAAAACGCATCATGTCTGTGATTGATGAATCTCCATGGACCCCGGAAACGGAAGGCGAATGGACTGAGTCTGACAGTGAGCAAGAGACCATTTCTCCGGACATGCAAAGGATGCTGGAAAAAGAAACACGCATCATACAACCGCATCAGGAAGAAATAGAAACTGTCAATTTGGGAAAAGAGGATGAGGAGAAAAAGGTGAACATCGGCACCCAAATGGAAAGCGGCACGAAAAAGGGGTTAATACTACTCCTGAAAGAATATATGGATGTATTTGCTTGGTCATACCATGACATGCCGGGACTTGACACGAGCATAGTGGAACACAGATTGCCACTGAAAGAGGGGTGCCGGCCTGTAAAGCAGAAGCTCAGGAGAATCAAACCAGACTGGTCCTTAATGATAAAGGAGGAGGTACAAAGGCAGTTGGATGCCAATTTCCTGGTGGTTTCCAAATATCCAGAATGGTTGGCCAACATAGTACCCGTCATCAAAAAGACTGGGAAGGTCAGGGTCTGCGTGGATTATAGGGACCTCAATCGAGCAAGTCCAAAGGACGACTTTCCCCTACCACATATAGACACGCTGGTAGACCATACCGCTACTAACACATTGTATTCCTTCATGGACGGGTATGCGGGGTACAACCAGATCAAGTTGGCCGTTGAGGATAGAGAGAAAACCTCCTTCATTACACCATGGGGCACCTTCTGCTACCGAGTAATGCCATTCGGACTCAAGAATGCGGGGGCAACCTATCAGAGGGCTATGGTCACGCTATTCCACGACATGATCCACAAGGAAATAGAAGTATATGTGGATGACATGATAGCCAAGTCCAAAAACGAAATGGACCACATTCAATATCTCCGGAAACTTTTTGATCGACTTCGAAAATATCAACTTAAGCTAAACCCGGCAAAATGCACTTTCGGAGTACGGTCAGGAAAACTCCTAGGGTTCATTGTCAGTGAAAGAGGAATCGAGGTGGACCCCGACAAAACAAAGGCAATTTTGGAAATGCCTCCACCAAGCACAGAAAAGGAGGTCAGAAGGTTTCTGGGCCGGATAAACTACATTGCCCGTTTCGTCGCACAGTTAACAGATAAATGTATCCCCATTTTTAAACTGTTGTGCAAGAATCAGCCAACGGTGTGGAACGAAGAATGCCAATAGGCGTTTGATAAAATCAAAACCTGTTTAACCAATCCACCAGTATTGGTACCACCCGTCGAAGGGATACCTCTGATCCTATATTTGTCAATCCTCGAGGAGTCCATGGGATGCGTGCTCGGCCAACACGATGAAACCGGGAAAAAGGAACGAGCCATTTACTATCTCAGTAAAAAATTCTCAGATTACGAAACCCGTTATACACCATTCGAAAAAACATGTTGTGCATTGGTGTGGGTCACTCAGCGTCTCAGACAGTACATGGCTCGACATACAACATGGTTGGTTTCCAAAATGGACCCGATCAAATACCTCTTCGAGAAGCCCATTTTGACTGGAAGAAGAGCTAGGTGGCAGGTTCTTCTCTCAGAATTTGACATTATCCACGTCACCCAGAAAGCTATTAAAAGAAGTCCCCTAGCGGATTATCTAGCTCATGGATCCACAGATGAATACCAATCTCTACAGGATGATTTTCTCGATGAGCACATCATGCACATCGAACACGAAGAGACCAAAGAAGAGATGTGGACCATGTTCTTCGATGGGGCTTCCAACATGCTTGGACACAGGGTAGGAGCTATTTTAATATCCCCTGAAAAGAAACACATCCCTGTAACGGCCAGGCTTAATTTTGATTGCACCAACAATATGGCCGAATACAAAGCATGTGCACTAGGAATCCATGCGGCTTTAGATCATGGGGTCACTAGGCTCAAAATATTCGGTGATTCATCCCTTGTCATCTACCAACTTAAAGGTGAATGGGAAACCCGAAACACCAAATTAATCCCATATCTAGAATACATCCGAGAGTTGGTCTCAAGAATGGAAAGCGTCACTTTCCAATACATCCCTCGGGAAGACAACCAAATTGCCGACGCCCTCGCCACACTATCATCCATGTTTGCCCTGGACCAGGAGCATGAGATGCCAATCATTCAAGTCAAGCTGCATGATAAACCAGCTTTCTGCATGGCAGTAAATGACGAGCGCGATCAAAACCCCTGGTACCATGACATCAAGCGGTACCTCATGAAGGGAGAATACCCCGAGGGAATCAGTGACAATGATAAGCGAACTATTCGCAAAAGGGCCATAGGGTTCACGTTGATTGAAGGAACCCTCTACAAAAAGAGCCCCGATTCCACCCTCCTAAGGTGTGTGGACCCAGAAGAAGCCCAAATATTGATAAAAGAAATCCACAAGGGGACTTTTGGAACCCACGCACCCGGGCATGTCATGACAAAGAAAATCCTCAGGGCAGGGTACTATTGGTCCACGATGGAAGCTGATTGTCACCAATATGCCAAGAAATGTCACAAGTGCCAAGTATACGCCGATAACATTCATGTGCCGCCCGCACCTCTCAGCAACCTGGCTACACCATGGCCATTTTCTATGTGGGGCATGGATGTCATCGGACCCATTGAACCCAAAGCATCTAATGGCCATCGCTTCATATTGGTGGCTATCGACTATTTCACCAAGTGGGTTGAGGCGGCGTCATACGCACACGTAACCCGGAAAGTGGTGACCACATTCATCAAGAAAGACATCATATGTCGGTATGACATCCCTCATAAGCTCATTACTGATAATGGGACCAACCTCAACAATAAGATGATGGAGGAATTATGCCAAGATTTCAAAATCCAGCACCACAACTCCTCTCCGCACCGACCAAAAATGAACGGTGCAGTAGAGGCAGCCAATAAAAATATCAAGAAAATCATCCAGAAAATGGTGGTCACCTATAAAGATTGGCATGAAATGCTTCCTTTTGCCTTGCACGGCTACCGGACGTCGGTTCGAACCTCCACAGGGGCTACCCCGTTTTCCCTCGTATACGGAATGGAGGCCGTGCTACCAGTAGAAGTCGAAATACCCTTTCTGCGAGTTATCATGGAAGCCAAATTGACCGAAGCTGAATGGGTCCAGAACCGGTATGATCAGTTGAACCTAATAGAAGAAAAACGACTGGACGCCATATGTCGGGGGCAAGCTTATCAGCGGAAAATCAAGAAGGCCTACGACAAGAAGGTCAATCCCCGCACTTTCCAAGAAGGAGATCTAGTAGTAAAGAAACTACTCCCAGCCCAGAAAGACAAAATGGGGAAATGGGCAGCCAATTACGAAGGACCATTTGTGGTCAAACGAGCCTTCTCAGGCGGAGCCCTTATCCTCACCAATATGGACGGGGAGGATCTTCGATATCCTGTCAACTCAGATGCGGTGAAAAAATACTATGCCTAAAAGACATTGCTCATGACCCGTCAGGATGAAAACTCGCAAAGAGCGTCCTGGGCAAAAGATAGGGTCGATATTCCTCGCTAGGACACGTCCTAGGCAAAAATTAGAGGAAAAAAAAAAAAGAGAGAGAAGAGCAATGATTACCTTAGCCGAAAACCGTAAAGGCGACTAAGGTAATACTTCCGCAATAGCAAGCAGACTTCGCATAGTCTTCACTCCGGGCTCGGGCATCTCAACTGAAGGGACCAGGAGAAATGGGGAAACAAAGATCACAAGACATGATTGTGGCACCCTCATACAGTTTAACCAACCCTGGCCAGCCATGCTTACAAATTCTTTTGTAAAACCCCCATGAAAAAATAAACCATCTGGTTACATCAATAAAATTGTCTTTTTCTCTTTACCTACTTGTGTAAATGCCTCTATATTAACGAAATATGAGCATGCATAAAACAAGCAATTCGAGAAAGCATAAAAACAAAAGATGCACATCACCAACCAGGGTCGTCCCAAGTAAAAAGTACAGGGTAACCTGCTAGATCGAAAACCCGCAAAGGGAGGTCTAGGCAAAAGATAAGGCTTTCACAAAAAGGAAAAAGCTCATCAAAATGTCTCACACAAAGAATTAAAACCCGCTAGATCGAAAACCCGCAAAGGGCGGTCTAGGCAAAAGATAGGGTTAAAACAAAAAGTGCAAAAAAAGAATAAACACGAGAGAGCAAAAAGAAGGAAAGTACCGGTCACTTTCTAAATGTCCTCAACTAAAATAAAATCGCATCAACAACATCCACACACAAATGGTCGCACAATAAATGACTTTGTCAAAAGTAAAACAAACAAAAATACCATAGGAAAATAGAAAGCATTCAGCCTCATGCTTGCATTCATGAAAAACAACCAAAGGTATCCCGGTATGATTTCGCCGACCTTTTGCCTTCTTTTACAAAAGCTAGCGTAACGAAAAAGAAGCTTAAAAAAGAAAAAAGGCACACGCTCAATAAAAAGCCAGAATCCAAGATCGCGAGAAAAAAGAGATAAAACCACGAGAAAAATGCAGGATTAAAACAACTACCTTAACCAAACAAAATTTCGACTATCAAGCAAAAGTCGAACAAAACAAAGAGAAGACCCGACCAACCAGCAAGAGTCGGATAACCACCACAAAAGTCAAAAACAAAGAAATCCCCAGCAAACCAACAAAGCTGGATGAACAACAAACCAGATTTCCGGCAACCCGGATGACCGTTCCAGAAAGGTCCAAACCACAAACACAAAAAATCAATCTCCAGGAAAACACCGGCGCATGGTCAGAATCAGTAAGCCGCCACCATTGCCAAAGGATCAGCTACCGCAAGATGGGGCATCCAGAGGCTTAACACCAGATGGGGGTGTGTACTCATCAGGCCTTACAGAAGAGGGCTTACCAGACGGGGGTTCATACTCGTCAAACACCAGATGGGGGTGTGTACTCATCAGGCCTTACAGAAGGGGGCTTACCGGGCGAGGGTTCATACTCGTCAAACCAGATGGGGGTTCATACTCATCAGCCGAAGGGGTCAGCTACCGCATCAAAGGAGCATCCCAGAGGCGCACAACACAACATCTCCCCAGAAGATCACCCGCCGCAAAGACGGAATATCCGAAGGGAAACCGGGCAAGAGGGTCAACTCCTTTACCCTCCAGTCGATCACCTTGGCACAAAAAGGCCGACGATCGACCGGTCTGGTAAAGGGGGCAGCTGTAGACCCCAAATCTTGCCCGGCCTCAGAATAAAGTCAGAAAGCTTCCTATTTAAAGACGGCCGAAGCCTAACAAGCCATTAGGAGAGACTATTAGGCCCCCGTACTAAGATAGGAAGGTTTTTTGGCCCGAAAATAAAGTTTCTCGCCCTGAAGGGACGAGACCGCCGTCTGGGAATACCAGACCGCCGTCTCGTTTCAATGCCAGGACGAGACCGCCGTCTCGATTTTCCAGATGGCGGTCTCGTCACCCGCAAATTCGAGACGGCGGTCCGGGTTTTCCAGAAGGCGGTCTCGATTCCTGCCAAGTCGAGACGGCGGTCTGGATTTTCCAGACGGCGGTCTCGACCTGCTGCCAAGTCGAGACGGCGGTCTGGACTTTCCAGACGGCGGTCTCGACCCTGTCAGCGGAGACGGCGGTCTCGACCTGTCAGGCGCGAAAAACTATAAATAGGGGCGTCATTTCTCCCTTTTTCCACACCCAGCAGCAAGAGCTCTCCCTTCTCTCTAGAATTTCTCTCTCTAAGAATCCCTCCGAGGCATTTCCGGAGTTTCTGAGTGTCTCTAGGCATACACAGAGTGTTCTAAATCTTCTTAAGAATCCCTCCGAGGCATTTCCGGAGTTTCTGAGAGTTGTAGAGTGAAGGGTTGCCAAAACGCACCCTCTCTTTTTAATATATAAAGCTTGCTTTGGAGGTGCATATCCTCACTCTCTACTTTTTTACTGCTATTTAAATTACGCAATAGAAGCTAGGGCCATGTAGTCATATATTTAAATACCGTATAATAAAAGGGTAAAAGCGCTATTTTCCAGTTTAATTATTCATTCAAGCTAGCCGGCCTATCATAGGGAACCCGAAAGGGGCGTCGTAAAGGGACTAATACTCCCTTTACACGTAACTAACTCCCTTACCCAACTCTGGTTCTAATGACCAAAGTTGGTTTTCGAAAACCAACGCCTTTTAAAACCCCTTTTCCGATGTTTATGGTAAAAATATCGGTGGCGACTCCATAGAACCCAAAATAAGTCCTTGGGTTAGCCCGGTTATCGGACAACTCAAGGACACTTTTCGAAAACCTCATCTCTAGGTTAGCCCGGTTATCGGACAGCCTAAGGACGTTGTAACCACCAATAAGAAACGCGAAAATCAAAGAAGAGTCGAAAAAACCATCGCGTCGCTCCGACTGCGCCCCCTCTTTTTGGGGAGGCGGCGACACTAAGCAAAAAAGACGACGAATCCTTTAAGGCTTATGCCCAACGCTGGAGGGAATTAGCAGCACAAGTGGAACCTCCTCTATCCGACAAGGAAACTACATTCATGTTCATCAATTCTCTGACTGGTCCCTATTATGACAAAATGATAGGGAACACATCAACACTTTTTGCGGATGTGGTAATTATAGGGGAAAGAGTGGAGCAAGGTTTGAAAAGTGGAAGAATTACATAACATACTTCCTCCAATTCCTCCACCCCAAACGTTAAAAAGAGCTTTGGAAAGAAGAAGGAAGGAACCGTGAATGCAATCAACTTTGCCACTCCTTCTTCCACCTCGCAGCAGACCAAGTCACGCAGACCGGAAAGGAAATTCACTCCAATACCCACCTCCTATGGAAGTCTGCTTTTAAAATTGTTGGATGCTAAACTCCTTGTACGCATCCCTCCCAAGAAAATAGAGCCACCATATCCAGAATGGTATAAGCCAAACGAAAAATGCAATTATCATTCGGACGCTCCGGGACACTCCGTAGATAACTGTGTGACCTTTAAGCATAAGGTCCAGGATTTAGTAGATGCAGTGTGGATTACCTTTGACGCATCTACTCCAAAAGTGGATGACCAGCCTCTATCTAAGCCCGAATAAAAGATGGGATAAGGAATATCAGCAAATTTGGGCTCATGATTTTTGTCATCTCTAAAAAATAATAATAATAAATATAATAAATATAATAAATGATAAAAATAAAAAAGGCTTCCGATGTATCTCTCATGATCCTCGCCCATGATCACGAAATTTTTGATTAAAGTGGACTTTGTAAATATTTCTTTCTATCAATACAACGAGGAATTTTTCATAATATTCATATTCTCTTTCATTCTTTTCCCGCTCACACATTTAATAAAGAAATCTAAAACAAAGCATAACCATACAGTCATGTCTGTGATTGAAAACTCTCTAGAAGATCCGAAAACCGAAGACGAATGGATTGAGTCAGACAGTAAGGAGGGGACCATTTCCCTGGACATGCAAAGACTGTTGGAAAAAGAAGCTCAATCAATACAACCCCATCAGGAAAAAACTGAGGCCATCAATTTGGGACATGAAGATTATAAGAAAGAAGTAAATATTGGTACCCAAATTGACGATGATGTCAGGGAAAGGTTGATACAATTACTAAGAGAGTATGTGGACGTGTTCGCATGGTCCTACCATGATATGCCTGGAATTGATAAAAGCATAGTGGAGCATAGATTACCACTAAAAGAGGGATTACGGCCAGTTAAACAGAAACTCAGAAGAGTAAAGCCAAAATGGTCCTTGAAATTTAAGGAAGAAGTAGAAAAACAGTTGGATGCCAATTTTCTAATCGTGTCAAAATACCCTGAATGGTTGGCAAACATCGTACCAGTTATAAAGAAGAATGGAAAAATCAGAGTATGCGTAGATTATAGGGACTTAAATCGTGCAAGTCCAAAAGATGATTTTCCCTTACCACATATTGATATGCTGGTAGATCACACCGCTACGAAGACTCTTTATTCTTTCATGGATGGATATGCAGGGTATAACCAAATTAAATTGGCTATTGAAGATAGAGAAAAAACTTCCTTCGTTACGCTGTGGGGTACATTCTGTTATAGAGTAATGCCTTTTGGACTCAAGAATGCAGGGGCTACTTATCAAAGGGCTATGGTAACATTATTTCACGATATGATCCACAAAGAAATCGAAGTATATGTGGATGATATGATCGCCAAGTCCAAAAATGAGATGGATCACCTCCAATACTTAAAGAAATTATTCAATCGGCTTTGGAAATACCAGATCAAGCTTAATCCGGCTAAATGTACGTTCAGAGTACGATCAGGTAAACTCCTTGGGTTTATTGTCAGTAAAAAAGGAATTGAGGTAGATCCTGATAAAACAAAGGCAATTGTGGAAATGCCCTCACCAAGAACAGAAAAAGAAGTCAGAGGGTTTTTGGGCCAAATAAATTACATCGCACGGTTCATTGCGCAATTAATAGACAAGTGTACGCTCATCTTCAAGTTATTGCGTAAAAACCAACCGAAAGTGTGGAATGATGAATGTCAACAAGCTTTCGAAAAGATCAAAATGTGCCTAACCAATCCCCCAGTATTGGTACCACCTGTGGAAGGAAAGCCCCTGATTCTTTACCTTTCAGTACTCGACGAGTCCATGGGATGTGTGCTCAGTCAACAAGATGATACGGGTAAAAAAGAACAAGCCATATATTACCTCAGTAAGAAATTTCTAAACTATGAGACCCGTTATACACCACTCAAAAAAACATGTTGTGCATTGGTATGGGTAACTCAGCGCCTTCGACAATATATGGTTAGACATACGACTTGGTTGATTTCCAAAATGGACCCAATCAAATATCTGTTTGAAAAACTCGTCTTGACCGGAAGAATAGCTAGGTGGCAGGTACTCCTTTCAGAATTCGACATTGTTCATGTCACTCAGAAAGCTATCAAAGGTAGTCCTTTAGCAGACTACCTGGCACATGGACCAACTGACAAATATCAATCCCTCCAAGATGATTTTCCAGATGAGCACATAATGCACATCCAACATGAAGAACTTGAAAATAATAAGTGGATCATGTTTTTCGATGGAGCTTCAAACTTATTGGGACATGGGATCAGAGTTATTTTAATATCTCCCGAAAAGAGGTATATCCCAGTAATAGACAGACTAAACTTTGATTGCACGAACAATATGGTGGAATACGAAGCCTGTGCTCTAGGTATTCAAGCAGCTCTGGATCATGGGGTGACTAGACTCAAAGTATTCATTGATTCATCCCTTGTCATTTACCAACTCAAAGGTGAATGGGAAACCAGAAATTCCAAATTAATCCCTTATCTGGAGCACATCCGTAATATGACTTCAAAAATGGAAAACATTAGTTTCGAGTACATCCCTCGGGAAGATAACCAGATTGCAGATGCACTTGCAACATTGTCATCCATGTTCGCATTAGGACAAGAACATGAGATGCCCATCATCCAAGTCAAAAGGCATGACAAACAAGCCTTTTGTATGATGGTGGACAGTGAAAAAGATAAAACCCCTTGGTATGATGACATAAGGCGATACTTGACAAAGGGTGAATACCCCGAGGGAATCAGTGACAATGATAAAATGATCATTCGGAAAAGGGCCATAGGGTTTATGTTGATAGGAGAAACCCTTTATAAAAAGAACTTTGATTCTATTTTGTTAAGATGCGTCAATCTCGAAGAAGCCCAGACGTTGATTAAAGAAATACATGAAGGAATCTTTGGGACTCATGCACCAGGGCATATCATGGCTAGGAAAATCCTCAGGGCAGGATATTTTTGGTCCACAATGGAAAAGGACTGTCATCAATATGCTAGAAAATGTCACAAGTGCCAGGTACATGCGGACAATGTACATGTTCCACCGGTACCTCTCAATGTTATGGCTATCCCTTGGCCATTTGCTATGTGGGGAATGGATGTTATCGGACCTATTGAGCCTAAGGCATCCAATGGACATCAATTCATTTTGGTGGCTATCGATTACCTCACTAAGTGTGTAGAAGCTGCATCTTATGCACATGTGACTAAAAAGGTAGTGGTTACCTGTGTTAAGAAAAATATCATATGTCAATATGGCATCCCACATCGTCTTATTACTGATAATGGAACCAAATTGAATAATAAGATGATGGAGGAACTATGCCAAGATTTCAAAATTCAACACCATAATTCCTCTCCCTATCAACCCAAAATGAATGGCGCAGTAGAAGCGGCCAATAAAAACATTAAAAAGATTGTTCAAAAGATGGTTAAGACTTATAAGGATTGCCATGAAATGTTGCCTTTTGCTCTTCATGGTTATCGAACGTCTGTACGGACCTCAACAGGAGCTACTCCATTCTCCCTTGTATATGGTATGGAGGCCGTATTGCCAATAGAGGTCGAAATACCTTCCTTGCGAATTATAATGGAAGCAAAATTAATTGAAGCCGAATGGGTTCAAAGTCGATACGATCAATTAAACCTTATCGATGAAAAGCGGCTGAATGCTATATGTCATGGACAAGCATATCAAAATAAGATTAAAAAGGCTTATGATAAAAAGGTCCACCCTCATACTTATCAAGAAGGGGATCTAGTGATAAAGAAACTGCTTCCAGCCCAGAAGGATAAAATTGGAAAATGGGCAGCAAACTACGAAGGACCCTTTGTGGTCAAACGAGCTTTCTCAGGAGGGGCACTTATCCTCACCAATATGGATGGAGAGGAACTTCGACACCCAATCAATTCTGATGTGGTGAAGAAGTATTATGCTTGAAGACATTGCTCAAGACCCGTCATGAATGAAAACCCGCAAAGGGCATCCCTGGACAAAAAATAGGGTCTGCATTCCTCGCTAGGATACGTCCTAGGCAAAAAGTAGAGGTAAAAAAAAAAAAATAATAAAGAGCAATGGTTACCTCAGTCGAAAACCGAAAGACGGCTAAGGTAACATTCTTCCAGAAGCAAGTAGTCTGCATAGTCTTCGCTCTGAGCTTAGGCATCTCAACTGAAGCAATTAGGAGAACCAGGGGGCAAATATCATAGACATGACTGTTTAAGCCTATACAGTATAGCTAACCCCAACTATCCATTCTTCTAAATACCTTTTGAAATCCTTCTATAAAAGAACTAAACTTTTGCTCATTTATCAATAAAATTCCCTTTCATTTCCTTTCTCTTGACCAAATATTATGGAAATGCCTCTTTATTGATAAATCATAAATATGCACAAAGACCTTTAATCAAAGATCAAACATGCATCTAAAAAGGGGGAAACATAAAAAATAATAAAAGAATAAATGCCTGCTAGGATATTCTTAGGTAAAAATTAAGGTAGTCTGCTAGATCGGAAACCCCAAAAGAACGGTCTAGGAAAAAGATAAGGCAAAAGCCCCCTAAGATATTCTAGGCAAAAATTAAGGCAGTCCGCTAGATCAAAAACCCGTAAAGGGCGGTCTAGGCAAAAGATAGGGGTAAAACCAAGAGATGAATAAAAGAGGAGCCCCTCATCATGGTCATAAAGGAGGAGCACATCGGCATATTCATAAGAAGCCAACGGGAGAAGGCCAGTTACTTTCTAAATGCATCAAAAATAAATAAATAAATAGATTGCATCTAGAACATCCACACACAAAGTAGTTGCACAAAATGACTTTGTCAAAATCAAGAAAAAATAATTTTCTTTAAATAAGAATAATAAACATGCATATAAGGAGGCTAGGCTCCATACTTGTGATTGAAAACAGGAGGCGCCAGAATCCAGTCTCCATATGAAAATTAAAATCGCGAAAGAAAAGGCGAAATCAAAACAATTTCAGCAGAATAAAGAGCTTCAAGGAAACTAGCTCTAACCTTCTACCCCAATAAAAGAAGGTATATCGAAAAAGAGAGGCCAACGGAAAGGCTCGATCATCCCCAAGTGGATCCTTGCCTACTCCAAAGGCAAAACAAAACTTACTCCACGACTCAGCATCACCACATCAGTCGTCAAACATAGTCATTTGAAGCTCCAACCACCATCCTTCCATCCAAGAAAAAGGAAGCCATCAACATAAAAAAGCCAAAGGAAAAGCTTGATCACCCCAAGCGGATCTTGCCTACTCCAGAGGCAAGACAAAAAGATTACCTCTCGACTCAGCTTCATCACCACATGAGTCATCAAGTGCATTCATCCAGAACCTCCGTCACTTCCCCAAAAGGAGAATAAGGACTACACAAGGATCAACCAAAGAAGATATGAAGTCAAAATCTCCATATCCCCTGGGGTTCAACAAAAAGAAAGAAAAGAAAAATCTTTCATTCCCCAATAGAGGCCACGAAAAATGCCAAATAAATATCTCCAAGTAGAGCATTTCAGAAAAATCTACAAAATGAGGAAAACAAGAAAATTCCCATCCTCCAGTTCAATAAAGAGCTTCACAAAGCCGGGAGCCAAGACTCCGTTATAAAAATCAAATCAAAGTTGGATCCCCAAGAAGCCAACGAACTCCTCGGGGGTTCGCCAAAAAGAAAAGAGAAAAACAAGAAAATATCTTCATCCCTAGCAGATAATAAAAAGCCTGCATGCATAAAAGAAATTAAAAAGGCGCACGCATTTAAGAAAGCCAAATTTTCAAAATCGCGAAAAAATAAAAAGGTAAAAACCCATTCCCCAACGGAATAAGAGCATAGGCAAAGCCAACTCAAAATAGCAGCATCCAACAAGGAGTCAAAAACTCCATTCCTCCCTAGGGGGCAAGTCAAAATAGATCTCCGGGAAAGCAATCAAATCCCCGGTGGATCATCAAAAAGAAAAAACTATCCCCAGTGATCCTATCAGAAAAGGCAAAACTACAAATTTATATCCTCAGGGAGTTAATTGCCTATAACGCCCAATATGGATATCCCAAGTGGAATGAAAAACCTTCACTTCCAATGAAGCCTTTGCCTACTCAGAGGCAAGCAAAGAGCCAATATCCCCAAGAAACGGGAAATCAACCTATGCAAGAGGCAATACAAGCCCAAAGCATAAAACCTTCATCAGTGAAGCATCTGCCTACATAAAGAGGCACAATAAAAAAAAAAAAAACCCAATGGATTCCCGCCTAAATAAGAGGCAACCAACAAAGAATCCCCGGCAAGACCGAATGGCTAAACAGAAAAGCCAAGAACAAAGAATCCCTGGCTAGACCGGATGGATAAACAGAAAAGCCAAAAATAAAGAATCCCCGGCAAGACCGGATGGCTAAACAGAAAAGCCAAAAACAAAGAATCCCCGGCTAGACCGGATGGCTAAACAGAAAAGCCAAAAAAAAAGATTCCCCGGCTAGACCGGATGGCTAAACAGAAAAGCCCAAAAACAAGGAATCCCCGGCAAGACCGGATGGCTAAACAGAAAAGCCAAGAACAAAGAATCCCCGGCTAGACCGGATGACTAAACAGAAAAGCCAAAAACAAGAATCTCGGGCAAAACCGGATGACTAAAACAGAAAATTCAAAAAGAAAAATCAATCACTCCCCATGGAATGGGCGCATGATCAGAAACATTAAGCCGCCAACACATCTCCAAAACCAGATGAGGGTTTGTACTCATCAAACATAGGATTGACTACCAAAAAGAGCATCCTAAGAGCCTTGCAGAACAGGGTTCATACCAGGTGGGGGTAGGTACCCCCAAGAGCCTTGCAGAACGGGGTTCGTACCAGGTAGGGGTAGGTACCCACCAGAGCCTTGTAGAACGAGGTTCGTACCAGGTGGGGGTAGGTACCCACCAGAGCCTTGCAGAACGGGGTTCGTACCAGGTGGGGGTAGGTACCCACCAAAGCCTTGCAGAACGGGGTTCGTACCAGGTGGAGGTAGGTACCCACAACAGCCTTGCAGAACGGGGTTCGTACCAGGTGGGGGTAGGTACCAACAAGAGCCTTGCATAATGGGGTTTGTACCAGGTGGGGGTAGGTACCCACAAGAGCCTTGCAGAACGGGATTCGTACCAGGTGGGGGTAGGTACCCACAAGAGCCTTGCAGAACGGGGTTCGTACTAGGTGGGGGTAGGTACCCACAAGAGCCTTTCAGAACGGGGTTCGTACCAGGTGGGGGTAGGTACCCACAAGAGCCTTGCAGAACAGGGTTCGTACCAGGTGGGGGTAGGTACTCACCAGAGCCTTGCAGAATGGGTTACGAAAAACTTGCTTTTATTAGAGGATAGTTCAGTTGTTGAGCACCTCGGAAGTAAGTACCCACAAGAGCCTTTCAGAACGGGGTTCGTACCAGGTGGGGGTAGATACCCACAAGAGTTTAACAAAATGCGGACTCGTACCGGGTGAGGGTAGGTACTCACCAGAGCCTTGCAGAATGGGGTTCGTACCAGGTGAGGGTAGGTACCCACAAGAGCCTTATAGAATAGGGTTCGTACCAGATGAGGGTAGGTACTCATCAGAATCTAGCAAAAGCGGATTCATACCTGGTGGGGGTAAGTACCCACAAGAGTTTAGCAAAATGCAGACTCGTACCTGGTGAGGGTAAGTACTCACCAGAGCCTTATAAAAGAAGGCTCAAACCAAATAGGGGTTGGTACCTATCAAAAATATTTATCATCCGGAGGATCGACAAACTTCAGCAAAGGAGCATTCGAAGGATGACCGGGCAAAAATGGTTAACTCCTTCACCTACCAACTAACTTTGTGGCCACATTAGGCCAATAGTTAGTCCGACAGGTGAAGGGGGGGCAGCTGTAAACCCCTAATTTTGCCCGGCCACTCAATAAAGGCTAAGAAGACTTTCTATCTGAAGATAAAGCTTCGGTGGACGTCTATCTGCATCAATCAACTTCCGAATAAAGAAAGGAAAGCTTCCCTGGAGTCCCAGAACACAAAATCTGGCCAAAACAGTCGAGACAGTCGTCCCAGAAGTCGGGACAGTCGTCCCAGTCAGCCCAGACGGCCGTCGCACATGCCAGACGGCCGTCTCACCCATTTTTGCCACTTGGGACGGCCGTCCCAGATCCCAGACGGTCGTCCCGACCTCTGCAAACGGCCATCCCTGCTTTCTGCACCCCAGACGGCCGTCCTGAGCTGCCAGACTGAAAAAACTATAAATAAGGGCTCATTTGAGCGTTTTTTCAGACACCAGACACTTGTCTTCTCTCCCTCTTTCGAATGAACTCTCCGATTGCCTAAAAAGGTAACAATCGGTTAAGGAAGATTCTTCCAGCATTCAATTCTTCTTAAAATTTTGGTAGAGTCAGTCTTGTATCCCGGGAGGAGAGTCTTTGTAGTGCGGGGGATTGCCAAAATGCATGCTCACAGTTAAAGATTTGCAATAAAAAGCTTGCTATGGAGGTTTTTTTCACTTCTCTTCTCTTTTATTGCTTTATGTATGCAATAGAAAATAAAATCATGTAGATAGCCATTTTTAAATATTGTATAAATAAAATAGGGTAATAGCGTAATTTCTCTTAATCTTCACTTGATGAATTAATCCGTCATAGGGAACTCGAAAGGGGTGTCGTGGGGTGCTAACACCTTCCCCACACGTAACTAACTCCCTTACCTAACTCTGGTTATAATGGCCAAGTTTGGTTTTTCTTAAAATCAATGTCTTTTTATCCTTTTCCAATGTTTATGGTCAAAACTGTTAGTAAAAGTGGCTGAGATCAAGAGGGGGGAGGGTGAATTGATCTTTGAAAGATTTTCCCAAATTTACAGATTATCTATTTCTCAGATTAAGATTTCAGATCAGTTCTTGAATCACACAGCAAGCAATCAAAAATTAAATGCAGTCACAAAATTTAAAGAAGAGAAAGGTTTAGAAAGATATCACCAAGGTTTATACTGGTTCTCCCAATCCCAGGGCTACGTCTAGTCTCCAGCCAAATTCCAGCTGGGTACCACTAGATTGAATGTTTTACAGATTGCAACCTTAATCACACACTCAATCTACCACAAGAACCACAATTCCAGTTCTTGCACCTAACCTTTCACCAAGAACCAAATTCCAGTCCTTGATCTACCCTGCAGCCAAATTCCAGCTACAGAAACTAGTGCCCACAATTCCAGGCACCAACAATACAGTCAAAGAAAGTAAAGAAACAAACAGAAGAAACTAAAACGCTCAAACCAGTTTTATGCAGTTCTGCAATATGTGTTTCTTCTCCAAAAGAATGCAATTTGCCTCAAGAAAGAACTTTGATGAACTTCACAAAAACTAGCGTGATTCTTTCTTGAAAGTAGAACTTTTGATTGCTTGATTGATTGCTAAAAGATGTATATCAGATGATTTTTAAAAAGTTCAAGCAACTCTGTTTATATAGAAAGTTTTCAAAATTGCTCGGTTTAATTAATCTATTAAAATAATCTTTTAATCTGTTAAAAGTCTTGTTTTAATCTGTTAAATCTTCTTTTAATCCATTAAAACGTTCTTGATTATTTTCCAGATTTGTTTTAACTGATACGACAATGTTTATATAAATTAAAACTCTTTGTAAAAAATCTTCTAATTTATTTTAATCGATTGTTTCGTGTTTCAATCGATTAAAATACTGCAAAACTTTCTTGTAAAATTTTCCAAGTGATTTTAACTGATAAAAAATCGTTTTAATCAATTAAAACGTTAAGCAGAAATTTTCTTAAGTTGATTTAATCGATTGAAATGCAGTTTAATCGATTGAAATAGTTCTGATCGGTCATAACCCAATTCTGATCGATCATAACCGGTTCTGATCGGTCATATCTTAATTCTGATCGGTCATATTTGGTTCTGATCGGTCATAAACCAATTCTGATCGGTCAAACAAGTACTCTAAGTGGTTTTAATCGATTATTTCGAAGTTGTATCGATTAAAATACTCGCTGTAACACTTCTCCGAACATTTTAAGTGATTTTAATCGGTTATTTCAAACTGTATCGCTTAAAATACTCGATCGAAGGTTTTCAAAACTTCTTTTAATGAAAACAATCGGTTATTTCGAAGTTATATCAGTTGAAACCCTGTTATAAAAGTGTGAAGAACATTTTAGTTGATAAAGCTCATATTCTATTAGTTAAAATAGTTGATTAAGAAAGCTTTTATCAAAATACTTTGGTTTTGACCGTTTAAACGCTTTTAGAGGCATTTTGCAAAATCTTTTAAGTGAAGAAACTTCATGCAGCAGAAAAAGATAAAAATGATTATACCTAAGCAGAGTCATGAGACACACTAATCCTACTACTCTTTAATCAAGTGACCTTTTGACTGCCACAAAGTTTCCTTTGAATTTATTCTTGACTTCATCAAATCAACAAGATCTTCATCACTTTCAGTCTCCCCCTATTTGATTAAGACAAACACCACTTTGATAAAATAACTCTGCAGAAGAAGTCACTTGATAAAATAGATTAGTGAGTGATAAAAAATTAATTAGTTTATTCATTTCTCCCCCTAAATTGCTGCTCTCCCCTAAATTGCTGCTCTCCTAAAGAATTATATCTCCCCCTAAATTGATCAGAAGTAAAGCAATTATTTCTCCCCCTTTTGACTTCATAAAAAAAAAAAAATAGGGAATAGAGAATCAATATGATGCATGATATGTAATAGGTCTTAGATTTTGAAAATAGGAAGAAGAGAAAAAAAAATTTGGATACGATACTTTACTCATGTAAAGATCAATCAAAGTTGATTCAAACTTATCTTCATTAACACGTCTGTAATGAATACAATTAACACGTGTAAAGATAAGGGAACCACGCTTTAGTAGCATGTTACAAGAACAACCATTAACTAAAGCCTTTAATTTTTCTTCCCAGAGTAAAAATAGATTAAAAATAGGACAAAATCGATTAAAAAGTTCTTGTTAATGGTTTTAATCGATTGAAATAAAGTTTTAATCGATTAAAATAGTGATGAAATTTGAAAGTTTAAAACATAAGTTGATATAATCGATTAAATCGACATTTAATCGATTAAAACAGAAAAAAAATGATGTATAAGTGCTTTTAATCGATTTAAAACCTGTTTGTATCGATTAAAACAAACAGTTTTGAAAAACTAAGAAATGTTTGATGCATCTAAAATGCCTAGTTTAGTATGAATTTTGTAAAACCGATCACTTAAAAAAAATGTTTTACGATAAAATCAACTACAATGATTAAGTTTTAACCTAATGAAACTATAAAACATCAGAGTAGTATCTTATCTGCTGACGTAAACTGGTTTTAGTTCATACAAACATATGACATATAGGTTTAAATCGATTGATACACTATTTAATCGATTGTTTTGATGTGAATTCCCTATGTAAAGGTTCTTTTAATCGATTTAATCGATTAAATCTATATTGTATCAGCTTAAAATTATCAGGGATCTATTCTATCTAGATTTTTTGATTTGACTTAAACCCTACATTATATTAATCAAAGTAAAAAGATTGTGCCTGGTATAAAACCAGTAAATATTACAGTCCATAAAAGCGAATTAGAAGCAAAAGAAATATGTAAAGATAAAAAAAAATAAGAATGGACCCTTTTTGTCCAAAGACTCAATCATCCCAGTTTCCTTGATTGAGTTGCATGTCTTCCAGCTTGGTGTAAATGTCAGCAATATGGTTTTCAAGGGATGTGAACTGATTGTTGGACTCGCTGAAAATGTTGGTATGTCATCTCGCATATGCTTTCTCCGGTTTTCCCGCAATGTGGCCATTTGAGAAAGCATTGTTCTTTCAAATTGAGACAGAGGAGTCCCACTGGCCAGTCGCTCCATGTAGGGGATGATCTCCATATTTTCATATGAAGCTTGACCACTCGGTGGATTCGGGAACCTCTGCAGCAGTCTGGAGAGGAAGGAATTTGAGCTTGCTCATCTTCTTCATCATTTTCTTCCTCATCCTCAGACATTCCAGCATCAACCTTAGAAATCCATTCATCATCAATTTTAATAAACCCCATTTTTCGTAGGGTTGTGTCATCAATTTCATTAGAAGCTTTTGGATTTTCCACATACTCCCCTTCCAAATCTACTGCAAAATGTCTAAAAAATTTATTTATCAACAAAGCATAAGGTAATTTATAATCAGCAAGCCTCTTGGCTTTTACCATGTGGTCTTTAATAACATAGACCCAGTTAACTCGAATCCTATTTTCAACGCAATACATGAGAGCTAAATCACCCTCATTGAGTATAGCATGATTACTCCCCCTTGGAGTAAGCATCCAAGCAATAATGAAGGCAAGAATCCTTGATTCAAGCCTCATTTTCCCAGCATTGAAAATTCTTACCGAATCATCTTGGTCTTTGAGGCAGGTACGGAAAAATTGAATTTTATTAAACTCTGGCAATTCAACAATGTTACCTCTAGAGACTTTTACACCCACATCTTTTGAGGCCAGCAACTTCATCCCAAATGTCAGGAGTAATGACCATATTAAATCCTTTTACTTGAGACCTTAAAGTGGAACCACTGACATTAAGATTTGCATAAAAAACTCTTACCAAATCTGGTTGAATGTTGTCAGTATATTCCAAAAAATTCTTCAGTTTTTGATTCTTCAGTTTCCTTCTTAACGAAGTGAATCCTTCTTCATCTAGCCAAGCAAACCTTATGAATTTGGGAATTACAAGCTGCTTTTGACTAAAATTAGTGATGAAATTATTCATCTTATCTATATCACCACTGAACCAATTTTCAAGGTGGCCTCCCTGATTTCCAGCAGAGGAAGACTCACCCTTTTGTTTCTTCCTTGATCTTGATCTTTTGAACATGATTTCAGCGGAGATTGTGAGAGAAGATTTAAAAAATATGAAAACAGAAGAGAAATGTGAGTTCAAGAAAGAAGAGAGAAGAAATTTGAACCAGAAACTGATGAATGAGAATGATGAACTTCAAGTGAGCAGAATGAAGAGTCACGGATGTGAATTGCAGTCCAATCTGACAGAATCTACAAAGAACAGCTTTAATTGTGCATGTCCCCTTGACTGACGGCAGAGCCGCAGGTTCTGGGACAATGGGTACATCAGCTATTTTGTTCTTTGATAAATTTTTGACTTGGTCAACAGATGCAATAAATGTATTATGCAGATTTTGATTAACACAAAACTTGAATTTTTTGACTCTATTTTGCTGACCAATTTTCAATTGGATGTTTGTAAAAATGATTTCCTGGAGCAAATTAATCGATTAATCAACAATTTACCTATTAATTTGATTTTTAATACTAGGTTTGAAAGTGCTACAGTGACATAATCGATTAATACATAAAAGAATTGATTGTTTATGTACTGGAAGAGATTTAGAAAATGATACCAGAATTTAAATCGATTAAAACGAAGAAGAATCGATTAAATTTGACCTCTTAGTGGTTTTAACTGATATAAATCCTTTTTAATCGATTAAAATAGCTAAACTAAAATTCCTGACAGAATTTTAATCAATTAATTCGTATTTCAATTGATTAAAACTCTACGGACATATTTTCTGATATTCTCTATAAGTGATTTTAACCGATGAAAATAGTTTTGTATCAATTAAAATGCTCAGTCCAAGAATCTAGAAACAGATTTTGCTGATTTGATACCCAGGGACTTCCAGATTTTGTTCCTGCAAAACAGATTTGGCATATTTTTGGTACCCCTTTTTAATTATTGGGTCCAATCATGTTATTTGAAATAAATTTTTGGGTATCCACTTCATTCTACATTTAGGAATAGCATATTTCTTAATTCTACAATACTTCACAGAATGCCCTTTTTTCATGCAGTAAAAACATCTAATAAATGAAGATGACATAGATTTATTATGTGCAAAGTAGTTTTTAAATGCTCTAGTTTTCTTTCCAATAGAAGGTGTAAAACCTATACCACCACGATCAATAACTAATTTTTGAGAATCAAGTATCATATCAAGACTAGTTTTTCCTTGTGCAAGTTTAGATGCAGTTTTAATTAAGTATGATAATTTTTTTTGTAACTCAGGACAGTTTTTGCAATCTTTATCATTACACATGCAATCAGAATTATTACTTAATTCCAAATTTTCATTCTTGGTTTCTTCATCAACTATTTTCTTTTCAAGAACAGTGATCTTGTTTTCTAAAAAACTATTCATGCTTTTTAATCTTTTATTTTCAATTTCTAATCTTTTAGCTACTGCATGCATTTCATAAAAAAGCATCTTGTAATGAGCTATAATTCATAGTGGTTGTTGAGTCGTAACTTACACTAGTTATTGGCGAATCCGAGTTGACCATTAAGCATATTTCTCGTTGTTTCTTCATAGGTCATTTCAAGGATCTTCCACATTTGTGTAGCAGTTTGACAATGTGCTATCCTGAAAAATCGCTTTCGTTAAGTGCAGATATGATGATATTTTTGGCAATACAATCATCTTGGATTAATTTCTTTTCACAATCATTTAAGCTAGACCAATCTTTGTTAAAAATATTAGTTTCTTGTTCAATGATATTCCAAACATTTATACTAACAGATTCAATAAAGATTTTCATCCTAATCTTCCAAAATGGATAATCTGTTCCACAAAGTAGTGGAGGTCTATCAATACAAGCACCCTCAGAAAATTTATTTCCAACCATGGATCGAAAGACTTGAATAACTCTCAAGAACCTTGCTCTGATACCAATTGTTAGTAAAAGAGGCTGAGATCAAGAGGGGGGGGGGTGAATTGATCTTTGAAAGATTTTCGCAAATTTACAGATTATCTATTTCTCAGATTAAGATTTCAGATCAGTTCTTGAATCACATAGTAAGCAATCAAAAATTAAATGCAGTCACAAAATTAAAAGAAGAGAAAGGTTTAGAAAGATATCACCAAGGTTTATACCTGGTTCACCCAATCCTGTGGCTACGTCCAGTCTCCACCAAATTCCAACTGGGTTCCACTAGATTGAATGTTTTACAGATTACAACCTTAATCACACACTCAATCTACCACAAGAACCACAATTCCAGCTTCTTGCACCTAACCTTTCAAGCAAGAACCAAATTCCAAGTCCTTGATCTACCCTCGCAGCCAAATTCTAGCTACAGAAACCAAGTGCCCACAATTCCAGGCACCAACAATACAATCAAAGAAAGTAAAGAAACAAACGAAGAAACTAAAACGCTCAAACCAGCTTTATGCGCTTCGCAATATGTGTTTCTTCTCCAAAAGAATGTAATTTTCCTCAAGAAAGAACTTTGATGAACTTCGCAAAAACTAGCGTGATTCTTTCTTGAAAGTAGCACTTTTGATTGCTTGATTGATTGCTAAAAGATGTATATCAGATGATTTTTAAAAAGTTCAAGCAACTCTATTTATATAGAAAGTTTTCAAAACTCGCTGGTTTAATTAATCTGTTAAAATAATCTTTTAATCTGTTAAAAGTCTTGTTTTAATATGTTAAATATTCTTTTAATCCATTAAAACGTTCTTGATTATTTTCCAGATTTGTTTTAACCGATACGACAACGTTTATATCAATTAAAACTCTTTGTAAAAAATCTTCTAATTTGTTTTAATCGATTGTTTCGTGTTTCAATCGATTAAAATACTCGCAAAACTTTCTTGTAAAATTTTCCAAGTGATTTTAATCGATAAAAATCGCTTTAATCGATTAAAACGTTAAGCGTAAATTTTCTTAAGTTGATTTAATCGATTGAAACGCAGCTTAATTGATTGAAATAGTTCTGATCGGTCATAACCCAATTCTGATCGATCATAACCTAGTTCTGATCGGTCATATCTCAATTATGATCGGTCATATTTGGTTCTGATTGGTCATAAACCCATTCTGATCGGTCAAACAAGATCTAAGTGGTTTTAATCGATTATTTCGAAGTTGTATCGATTAAAATACTGCCGTAACACTTCTCCGAACATTTTAAGTGATTTTAATCGGTTATTTCGAAGTCGGATCGCTTAAAATACTGATCAAGGTTTTCAAAACTTCTTTTAATGAAAACAATCTGTTATTTCGAGTTATATCAGCTTGAAACCCCGTTATAAAAGTGTGAAGAACATTTTAGTTGATAAAGCTCATATTCTATTAGTTAAAATAGTTGATTAAGAAAGCTTTTATCAAAATACTTTGGTTTTGACCGCTTAAACGCTTTAGAGGCATTTTGCAAAATCTTTTAAGTGAAGAAACTTCATGTAGCGTAAAAGATAAAAATGATTATACCTAAGCAGAGCTGCAGACACACTAATCCTACTACTCTTTAATCCAAGTGACCTTTTGACTGCCACAAAGTTGCCTTTGACTTCATTCTTGACTTCATCAAATCAACAAGATCTTTGCTAATGTAATTCAATAAGATCTTCATCACTTTCAAAAACATTGGTGGCGACTACATAAGAACCCTTTTGCGAAAACCTTACTTTTATTAGAGGATAGTTCAGTTGTTGAGCACCTCGAGAGCAATTAACACATTTTAAAATAAAACGCGAGTCTAAACCATCTTTTCACGACCGCTCACATAAACGTTCGAGATGTCCCTAGACGTCAGAACGGACGGCGGCGACAGAACTCCTAGCATTGTCCATGACAAAAGGATGTAGAAATACTTGTTGAATATTTGACAAGCGTACCAAAATTATCAATCATAGTATAGTATTTCGATTAAATAAAAGTCGATCCCACGATGAATGGTTTCAATGAAAATTCCAAATCATATTCTTACTAAGTATATTGAAATAAAATTGAGTTTTCATAAAGATTGTGATGGAAATTAAATGACAAAGAACTGTAAAGTGCGTTTAGAAAATATCAAATAAAAGAACTTATGATTGATTTCCTTCCTTTTCCCTCTTTTTTCATAATGGCTAGGTCAAATTAAGAACATCAATTAACCTATCAATGTTGGTGCCACCTACACAAATCATTCACTTTGATTCCTTGCATGTGAAATGTATAAGAAAACCTGATAAACGTCGATTCCTCACACAGTTACAAGATTTTCCAGCATTAGGTTTAGGGTGTTAAGCACTTGATACATTCATTTCATTCTTGGTAATTAACATAGCAAATATTTTTACTTGATCTAAGGTTTCAAGATATATTTTCCAATCATATCCCAAACATCAAGAATAAATCATTCTAAGGCACAAAAAATAAGAATAACAACATCAAAACATAGATTAATATCTCAAAATATCACCATGACACAAAAGAGTTCCAAGGAAGTGCATCCAATCCTAAGAGAATGAAGTTAGCCACTCATGGTGAACATTACAGTGCTCTAAATGAGGAAGAATTGCAGAATCCTTGAATAACAGAACAACAGTCGCGCCTCTTCTCCCCAAAAACCTAGCATTCATCTTAAAACACGTCTTATCTTTTTATAGGAAATTTTGGGTCTGGCCTTGCATCATTCGCTCAAGCGATTTATTATTCGCTTGAGCGAAAAATAGTAACTTTAGCTCAAGCAAGAAATATTCGCTTGAGCGAGTATAAACCTAAAAGCTTTGTCGTATTTTCGCTCAAGCGAGAGTAGATGTCGCTTGAGCGAGTGCACACCCGAGATGTTTGTTGTCTTTTTGCTCAATCGAGTGTAGATGACGCTTGAACGAGTGAACTCTCGAGAGCTTTAACGTATATTCGCTCAAGCGAGTGTAGATGACGCTCTAGCAAATTTTCAGTAGAAAATCTTCTTCTTTATTTTACTTTCTGTTCAATTGTCTTCATAATTATGATCTTTGCTCTTGTATCCAGGTTTTATGCAAATTCATTTTACATTGAGAGAAAAATAGATTAGAATCACTATAATTTAAGTAGTTATATCACAATTAAGAGCATAATCACACTAAGTTTTACCAGTTAACTTCCCCCAACCTAGAATCTTGCTTGTCCCCAAGCAAAGTACTTTTTCCAAAACAAAATCATCACCTATTATCACTTTTTCTTCTAGAACCACAACATTAAAATACTTTTCTTCCAAATGCGATGCTCACAACTCCAAATGAAAATAGGATAAATAAACATTACAGTTACAGAAACTAACAAAGGATAATTAATCATCAATTATCCTTAGAGAAGCATGATCTCTCAAATAGAGTGATATATAATCATCTCTAACTCTCACAGGTAAGTGTTTATCTCATTCAATCACTTCATTTAGATATTCCAATATTGATAATCATCTTCAAGCAATCAGCATTTGTTAGGCAAGACTTAAATCAAAAGCTCTTTTGAGGCTTGTAATAGGGCTGGGCTAAGAAGGAATTCATTGGTTTTTTTGGGATATACAAAAGTATTTGAGAAATTGAAATTATATGAATGATTCTTGTTTATCATTTCCTCAAATCAGGGTTCAAATTTTATGCTTTTGTTCTAACATAATGATAGTGAGTTAACAATCTCACCAGTTATCATTCACACCACTTTGAATTTCCTTTTCCTTTCCTCATGATTTGCATTTATCATTTCGACTTACCCACAATATTTATGATTTTCTTTTCCCTTTTGCTCTACTCAACCTTCTATTTTTTTTTTGTAAGAATATAACAATACCCATAGGAAAAATAATAACATTCATAATCATTCCATTTCTCAAATATAAGAAGGTGGATAAACATTGTTTAGGCTCAGGGGTTCTGTTTCAAGAAACAATATTATTTTTGGCTCAAACGGGGTTCAAATGGATTTCCTATAATTATTATAGGGTTGACTATTTGGCTCTGAGTTATATATACTTTCATTACACAAGAAAAAATGTCTTTATCATTTTTAAGTCTCGCAAACATGCAATCACATCAAAGAATCAATCAATACCAACTATCATCATAAAGTGTTGAAACTCAATTTATCTATTTTTGGTTCACTCCTCTCTTGGGTTTTAGCTAGCTTCTCTACTTTAGTTAATTTCTATTTCTCCTCGTCAATTCCTTTTTCACTATCATACTCATCATCCAAAAATCACTTGTTATTGGAAACAATCAAAATGATTTTTCAAGTTCCAGATTTGAATTAAATAATAAACAATAATTTCATATATGGTTCTAATAAACAATATGCAGGACAACAAAGGAATTTAATCATATCACATTAAGAACATTAAACAAATTGAAGTTCCAAATATCAATTCAAAATATAAAAAACAAACCAAATTAACAAAACAAAAGACTTAGAACATCAAATTAACAAAACAAGGAACTTTAAACACATCAAATTAAAAAGAAATAAATTGTCTCCCTCTTATTCATCTTCACTTGATGTTTCTTCTTCTTCCTCTTGTGCTTCTGCCTCACCCCCTCCTTGAAAAGTTGGACTACCCCCAGGCCATTGAAGATAGGCTGCAAAGTCTTCTGGAGAAGTCCATTGTGAACCTGGAGCTATCTGTAAAGAAAGAACCTAAGGAAGAAAAATGCACAAAAAACTTAAAATGCAAAAAGAAAAACAAATTTAAAACATTGGGTTGCCTCCCAAGAGCGCTTGTTTAACGTCATTAGCTCGACGCCTATTTGCTTTATGGCTCATGCAGGTGAGTGATCAAGGTGAGTTTTTCAACTTCACCTCTGTCGTCGCCGTTGAAAGAGGCAGTCGGAGCGACACAATGTTTTCGTTCAACTCGCGTTTTTAAAAGTGATAGTTTCACACCTTTAGGTTGTCCGATAACCGGGCTGGACCTAAAGGCGAGGTTTTCGAAGGGTTCGAGGAGTCGTTACTAATGTTTTTACCAGAAACATTAGAAAAGGAAGAAAAAAGAAGACATTGGTTTAGAAAAACCAACTTTGGCCATTACAACCAGAGTCGGGTAAGGGAGTGAGTTACGTGTAGGGAAGGTATTAGCTTCCCTACGACGCCCCTTTCGGGTTCCCTATGATGGACTATTTATATGAAGAAATAAAAACTATAAATTGCGCTTTTACCCTTTATTTATTTATTGCGGAAATTAAAACATTGACTACATGGCCCTAAATGATTAATGCACAATAATACTATCTAAGAAAGCAATAAAATAGGGAAGAGAGGGTGTAGGAACCTTCGAAGTAAGCTTTTTATATGAATCCTTTGAAATAGGGTGCTTTTTGGCAATCCCCCCTCTACAATGTTGGTCGCTCTTCCTCGCAACACTACAAAATGCTCTCTAAGAATAGTAAGAAACATGCTTTAGAGGGATCCTAGGAGAATAATTTGAAGAAAGTGCGAAAGGGAAAGTGGAAGAATTGTGTGAAAAGGGTGAGGACGTCCCCCTTTTTATATAAATTTGTGCCTGTCAGGTCGGGATCGCCATCTCACCAAACGGGACGGCGGTCTCGCCTTCGACAAGTGGCAAGACGGTAATCTCACCAAATGAGACGGCGGTCTCGCCATTGGCAGGTGGCGAGATGGCAGTCTCGTGAAACGGACGACGATCTCGCCCTTAGCCGATGGTGAGACGGCGGTCTCGGCCCTTTAGGTGGAATTTCTTATTTTTCACGTACAAAAAAACTTCCTAGTCTAATATGGGGCCTATTGATCAATTCTAGGGACCTTTTAGGCCTTGCCCATCTTCAAACGGAAGTCTTCTGCTCTGTATTTTGAGGCCGGGCAAGATTTGGGGTCTATAGCTGCCCCCCGTTCACTTGACTAGTCAACTGTTGGCTCAATATGCCAAAAAGATCGGTTGGAGGATGAAAGAGTTAACCCTCTTGCCCGGTTGTCCTTCGGTTGTTTTCTTGGTTGTGGTAGCCGACCTTCTGGACGCTAAGTATAATCCTCCAAGATGTTCCTTTGATGCGGTAGCTAAACCTTTCGGTTGATGAGTACGAACTCCCATCCGGTTTGAACCCCCTTTTGTAAGGCTTGTTGAGTACGCACCCCCATCTGGTTTGACGAGTATGAACCCTTGTCCAGTAAGCCCTCTTTTGTAAGGCCTGACGAGTACGCACCTCCATCTGGTGTGAAAGTCCACTTTGTAGGACTGGTTACGACTTACTGCTCTTGCTCATGCGCAGGTTTTGCCTGTGTGCAGGTATTTGTCTTTGGGAGCTTCCTTGTCCTGAAGTTGTGGTGGCGGCTTACTGCTCTAGCTCATGTGCCGACTCCATGGGAAGTGATTTTGCTTTGGTAAATGTTTTTGGTTTTTCTAGTCGTCCGGTGTGTCGGAGATTCTTTGATTTTTTTTTTTTTGCCTTTTCTTGATAGTCATCCAGCTTGTTGATTGCTGGAAATTATTTGTTTTGAGTTTTTTGTAATGGTCATCCGACTTTGTTGGTTGTCAGGGATTTCTGGTAATCTTGGGTAACGCCTCTAAGCAGGTGGGTGTCTTTGCTTGTCTGCCTCTTTTCTCTTTGTTGGAGAATGATTACTAATATTTTTAATCTCGCCTTTTTTCGCGGTTTATTCTTTTTTCTCGCAATTTTGGATTTTGGCTTTTTTCCGGGATAACGCGTAAGACTTTTTACTCTTTAGTTTCTTTTTATTACGCTGGTTTTTTCTTTTTCGGAATAGAATAAAGACAAATAGCTTTACCCAAAAGATTTTATTTATATATGTCTCAAATTTGTACAATGATTACATATATACAATAATGCTCCTAAGGCGGCGGCGGGCTCGACTGCGAGGCTGAAGACGACTCAAGAGGAGGAAATTGTCGGAATATGTATCTCTGAAACTCTTCCTGGCTTTGGATCATGCCGAGCATATTCTGGCTGATCGTGTCCAGGCCCTGAATCATTCCCTCCTACCTCTGGCTGATGGTCTCCAACCGCGTCTCGAAGACGTCTTGCCTCAGGGAAATCTAGTCCAACTACTGGCGAATGTCATCCATGTGATGGTGGACGCTAGGAAAATCATCCCCGTACTACTGTTGCTGCTGGGATCGGGAGCTCCTGTGCCGCATCTAGATCCTAGATGTCTAGGGTCATGCTGACGAACAACGTAGGGTGGAAGACCACCTAGGACCCTTGCCTTATAAGCATCCCCATGCTGACGAACATGGACCCGCTGATGTACTTGGGTCGGAGGATGGATGGAATGTCCTCCCCGCTGGGGCACCCCCATCTCTCGGCCAGCGGGGTGATGAGGGGAGCCATGAGGATGACTCCGACGTGGCGACTCCCGAAGTCCTTCAAAGCCCTCAGGAAGAAGTAGTCGGGGTTACACTGGCATCCATGTAGCATGCAGTGTAGCACAAAGAGGTAAGACTGAGTGATCTTCCCCTGACTTTCCTTCCTCACATGGATCGTCCCTGCCAGCAGCTTGTGGCAGATGCGGAGAGGAGGGCTGAGCGCCGACCCTTTCATCAGAGCCGGTAGAATGTGTGTGAAGTACTTGTTGGATTTGATGAAGACATATAGAGTTTAGTTTGTGGGTGTGTAGGTGAATAGGTTATAGGTTTAGAATTTAATCTCTTGATAGTTTCAGTAGATCTTGTGATAAGCGCCTATAAATGATGCATTTCATAGAACTTATTTTACTGCATGAAAAACCAATCTTTAAGCATTAAAAGAACAAACTGAGTTTTTCAATCTGTTAAAAAGAAGTTTCAATCTGTTAAAATCACTTAACATAGGAAATGTTCATATACAGTCAAAATTTTAATTGATTGAATCGCAGAATCAACAGGTTAAAATGTTCTTAATGATTTTTTCATATTAAAGGTTTCACAATTTTAATCTGTTGAAATCAAGTTCAATCTGTTGAAACAGAGAGATGTCATTTTTCACTTTGAAGTATCTCAGGATTTCAATCTGTTGAAATAAGTTTTAATCTGTTGAAACAGAGAGATCATTTTTTCATTCTAAGATATCACAGGATTTCAATATGTTGAAATAAGTTTTAATCTGTTGAAACAGAGAGATCATTTTTTCATTCTAAGATATCACAGGATTTCAATCTGTTGAAATATATTTTAATCTGTTGAAACAGAGAGATACCATTTTTTTCTAAACTGTTTCAATCCATTGAAAGCTCGAAACAACCGATTGAATGAGTTTTAAATGAAATCAATCGATTGAAACGTCATTTTAAATCAATTGAATCTATCAGTCTCTCTCTTTTACTCTATAAATACAGTTTTGATTTCTCTTTTGAAACACACAATTTGGAAAACATTTGAAAGTAATCTTAGAGCTCTCATATTCGTGCCTTTCTCTGAGCATTCATAAACTTTTCATATCATAAGGCGTTTAGATCAAGATTGTTGAAAGATCATCAAGAGAGAAAGTTCTGAGTTAGGAAAATTTCTTCTGGACTTCTATATTGTTAAAGCTGCAGTCAGGTTTATTCTTTTCATATACTTGTACAAAGTTTAATTGTGTAGATTGGGTTTGAATCTGCACTGGTTACAGTAACTGGGTGGTTAATTCAAGAGTCTATGTTGTGGTGTTGTAAGATAGTTCTTGGGGTAGATTGGTGTATATCTACTGATTTGTATTTTTCACTTGGAATTAGTGGAACTTGGCAGATTTGTCGAGAACTGGATGTAGCTCTTGGAAATAGTGAACCAATATAAACTCTTGTGTTGAATTTCTGCTTTCATCTCTTTTCATTTCTTGTTTATATTCTTGCTTTGTTTAAAACCAAATTTGCCTAATAAAAGATTGGATAAATATTAACCATTCTTCCAAAAGAAAGAGTGTTTTTCGAAAAAGATTTCAAAAGTTCAATTCACCCCCCCCCTCTTGAACTCAACCATTAATTCTTACAATTGGTACCAGAGCTGGTTCTTGTAAGTTACTCAAGAATTCGGTCCAAGAAAGGTTTAAATGGCTGAGGGAAAGATGAATTTTTCTGAAGGAGCCTCTATCAATAGGCCTCCTCTATTTGCTGGTGTGAATTATTCTTTATGGAAGGTTAGAATGAAAATCTTTATTGAATCTCTTGATAGGGGTATTTGGGATACGATTGTTAATGGGTCTTTCAAACCAACTCATACAGTGGATGGTAAAATTGTTGAAAAAAACTGGGCTAAATTAACTGATGCAGAAAATAGGAAAGTTCAATATGATTATACTGCTAAGAACATTATTACCTCTGCCTTAAATCTTGATGAGTTTTTCAGGGTTTCTCAATGTGCCTCTGCCAAAGAAATGTGGGAGATTCTAGAGGTCACTCATGAGGGTACCTCTGACGTGAAAAGGGCAAGAAAGCATGAATTAATTAGAGACTATGAATTGTTCAAAATGTAGCAAGGTGAAACCATTGCTGATGTGCAGAAAAGATTCACGCATATAGTCAATCATCTAATTGGATTAGGCAAGACATTTGACAAGGAAGAGTTAAACATCAAAATCCTGAAATGCTTGGACAGAACTTGGCAACCAAAGGTGACAGCTATATCAGAATCAAGAGACTTAACTGAGATGACTACTGCATCATTGTTTGGTAAGCTAAGGGAACACGAGTTGTAGATTAATCGGTTTAAAGAACAAGAAAATGCAGAGAAGAAAAGCAGAAACATTGTTCTCAAGACGATTGAAGAAAGTAGTGATTCTGAAGAAGATGAATATGAGAATCTGAATCTGTTGGTTAAGAAGTTTGGGAAATTTCTTAGAAAGAAGAACAAAACTGGCCAGGTTAAAAGGTACACTAATAAAAGAACTGATACTACTCAAAATACTTTTACTTGTTATTCTTGTGGTAAGCAGGGACACATAAGGAGTGAATGTCCAGAAAAATCCAAGAATCAAAACAAGAAAGAGATGAAGTACAAAGGTAAAAAGGCCTACATAGCTTGGCAAGACAATGATTCATCCTCTAGTTCTGTATCTGAAGGTGAAGAAGTGAATCTATGCTTAATGGCTGGCTGTGAATCCTCTTCATCCCATGTAAGTTCAACCCCCACAGAAAATGAAATGAATTACAGCACATTACTAACCTCTTTCAATGAAATGCATAATGAAGCTAGGAATTTATCTCATACAAATAATCGGTTAAAAGGACTAAATAACTGGTTAGAGAATAGGGTTAAAGTTCTGGAAGAAGAGTTATTAGAAAGCAAAACAGATATGGAACATCTTGAAATAATCTACAATATTTCATCTTCTGATAATGCTGCTGCTAACAACAATTGTGAAAAGTGTATCTCTCTGCAGAATAAGGTTGAGTATTTGATTAAAACTTTATCTAAGTTTACTCAAGGTAAAGAAAATTTAGATACACTTCTTGGGTCCGAAAACTGTGTTTTTGATCATACTGGAATTTGGTACAAACCTAAGGTTGGGGTTAAAACTAAAAGATATTTGAATTTCTTTTCTTTTAGAAAATCAACAACATCTCCTTTCTCATCTTGTCATTACTGTATGAAAAAAGGGCATACTATAAAATTCTGTCATATTAGAAAACACCTTGTGCCACAGGGTAAAATGAGATGGGTTCCAAAATATGTTAAACAGAAAATTTGACCCCTAAGGACCCAAAGTATTTAAGGGTACCAAATACTTGATGCTTGATTTTTCAGGAACAGCAGCAAAAATCACTTTGGTACTTGGACAGCAGATGCTCAAGGCATATGATAGGTGATATTTCCAAATTTCAGAAACTGAGATTGAAGAATGGAGGACACGTGACATATGGAGATAACAATAAGGGAAGAATCTTAGGTTTTGGAGATATAGGAAATGGTGAAACCGTGATCATTCACAATGTTCTTCTTGTTGAAGGTCTCAAGCACAACTTAATCAGTATAAGTCAATTATGTGATCTAGGTCACAAGGTTATCTTCAAACCAGAAATCTGCCAAATCTGTGAGCCAAAATATGATACGGTAATGTTGGTTAGTAAGAGATTAAACAACATTTACATGCTAGATATCAAGCATTCTATCTCATCTCAAAGTTGTCTTCTTACTAAAGAAGAAGAATCTTGGTTATGGCATAGAAGGCTTGCACATATTCATCTTAATCATCTTGACAAACTGATTACTAAAGATTTAGTTTCTGGACTACCTAAGCTTCAAATTCTGAAAGACAAAATCTGTGAAGCTTGTTTAAAAGGTAAACAAACTAGAAAATCCTTTTCAAACAAAAACATAGTCTCTACTTGTAGACCTTTGGAACTGCTTCACATGGATTTGGTTGGTCCTTCAAGAAATAAAAGCCTAGGTGGTAATCTCTATATCATGGTAATTATTGATGATTTTTCCAGATTTACTTGGACTATTTTTCTAAAAGCCAAATCTGATTCTTTAAAATCTTTTAAAAAGCTTGCCAAGGTTTTACATAATGAGAAAGGTTATTTCATTACTTCTATTCAAAGTGACAATGGTGGAGAATTTGTAAATGAAAAGTTTGAATTATTCGGTGAAAAGTATGGCATAAAGCACAACTTTTCTGCTCCAAGAACTCCTCAACAGAATGGTGTTGTGGAAAGAAAGAACAGATCCATTGTGGAACTAGCTAGAACAATGCTTTGTGAAAATGCCTTACCTAAATAATTTTGGGCAGATGCTGTAAACACAGCCTGTCATGTTTTGAATAGAGTTTTGATTAGACCCATTCTTAAGAAAACCCCATATGAACTTTATAAAGGAAGAAAACCCAACATAAACTATTTTAGGGTTTTTGGATGTACATGTTTTGTTTTAAACAATGGGAAAGAAAATATTGGCAAGTTTGATGAAAAATCTGATAAAGGGATCTTTCTTGGCTATTCTTCTAACAGTCATGCATATAGAGTCTATAATTTAAGACTAAAATCTGTTAAAGAATCAATACATGTTGTTTTTAATGAGTCTCCTCGAGTGTTGTAGAGTAAAACAACAGGTACTGCAGATGATGACGAATTAACTGATAATTCTTATCAGTTAAAACACCCAAGTGGTTCAGATCAGTGTACTATCGAAGAAGGTGATCAATCAATTGATCCTACAAAAGCTGATCCACCAGAACAAATTGCTGAAGAACAGGAAGAAGATATCTTGGATGAGCTTCCTAAAGAATAGATTGTCCCGAGAGATCTTTCTCTAGACAATGTCATTGGGCAAATCAATAAGGGAGTATCCACTAGACATTCTCTTAATCAATTCTGCAATCATATGGCATTCATTTCACAAATTGAACCTAAAACTGTTAAGGATGCATTAAATGATGAATATTGGGTTAGTTCCATGCATGGTGAGCTTAATTAGTTTGAAAGAAATAATGTGTGGGAATTAATTCCTAAATCCAAAGATATCAATGTAATTGGTACTAAGTGGGTATTCAAAAACAAATTAGATGAACACGACATTATTACTAGAAACAAAGCTAGGTTGGTAGCCAAAGGATATAATCAACAGGAAGGAATTGATTTTGATGAAACCTTTGCACCTGTAGCTAGACTTGAAGCTGTTAGACTGTTATTAGCTTATGCTTGTATTAGTGGTTTCAGATAACTTTAGAGGGATGTCAAGAGTGCCTTTCTAAATGGACTCATTAATGAAGAAGTCTATGTTGCTCAGCCTCCTGGTTTTGAAAATCACAAACATCCTGACCATGTCTACAAGTTGAAAAAGGCTCTTTATGGATTAAAGCAGGCTCCTAGACAATGGTATGAGAGGCTAAGTAATTTCTTAATTGATCAAGGATACAAATGAGGTGAAGTTGACAAAAACTTATTCATTAAGAAATCTGGATCTGACATTATTCTGGTGCAGGTCTATGTTGATGATATCATTTTTGGTTCTACTAATAATGTCTTGTGTAATAAATTTGTAAAGGAAATGCAAAGTGAATTTGAGATGTCTATGATGGGAGAATTGAATTTCTTCCTTGGTCTCCAGGTTAAGCAATTAAGGAATGGTATTTTCCTAAATCAATCTAAATACTGTAATGAGTTGTTGAAGAAATTCGATATGCATAATTGCAAAGAATCCTCCACACCCATGTCTACTAACTGCTGTCTAGATTTAGATGAAAAAGGGAAATAAGTTTATCAAACTAAATATAGAGGTTTGATTGGATCTCTTCTATATCTGACTACTAGTAGGCCTGACATTATGTTCAGTGTTTGTCTTTGTGCTAGATTTCAGGCAAATCCAAAGGAATCTCACCTCATCGCTGCTAAAAGGATTCTCAAGTACCTTAAAGGAACCATTAATGTTGGACTATGGTATCCTGAAGGTGCATCTCTTAAACTTGTTGGATTTTCTGATTCTGACTTTGCAGGATGTAGATTGGATAGGAAAAGTACCTCTGGTACATGTCATTTACTGGGAAGCAGTCTCATATCATGGCACAGCAAAAAACGAGCATGTGTAGCTCTTTCAACTACAGAAGCTGAATACATTGCAGCTGGGAGTTGTTGTGCTCAGAGTATCTACCTTAAACAACAATTGAAAGATTATGGAGTATTTCTCAACACGGTACATCTAGTTTGTGATAATACTAGTGCAATTAATATAACTAAAAATCCTATTCTACACTCTAGAACTAAGCATATTGAAATTAGACATCACTTTATTAGAGAACATGTTTCTAGGGGTGATTGTGAAATTTTATTCATTGATACTGAGAAACAATTAGTTAACTTGTTCACAAAACCACTTCCTAGAGATAGACTTAATATGCTTAGAACTGAATTAGGAATTTTGGATCTATCTAGTATTGACTAATTGATTCTTTATTATGATTCTGTGCTTTTTAACAGGTTGATAATATGTTCAATCGATTAAATTGTATGAAAATTTTGAAATTATGTGTTTTAATTGATTGAAATTGCGAAATAATCTGTTGATTTCCTGATTCTCAATCTCTGTTCATGATGTATTGCCAGTTTAATTGATTAAATGAGTTTTTAATCGATTTATTTCAATAAATCTGTAGCTCTGCATTTTTTTCTGTTACAAATCAATCGATTAAATCTTCAATTCAATCGATTTAATTCACTTTTGATGCTCTGCATGTTTTTCTTTTACAAATCAATCGATTAAATCTTCGATTCAATCGATTTATTTTACTTGTGATGATCTGCATCTATATCAGTAATTGAAAATCAATTGATTTTATGGAAAATCAATTGGTTAATTTTTTTCCTAGGGTTAGTAGTGTATGCGTTGCCTCTAATCACTTACTGCAGAATGAGATGAGTGCCTTTGCAACTGGGAACAACTTCAGCTACTCTCTTAAATGTAATAGTTATCCAATAAAAGCTGAATGATTGTGATTGGAAATCAGATGTGAAGGTAATCGAGTATCACAGCAACAACTCTCTCTCTCTGCCTTTACCATCTCTGACGCATGGAGCAGAACAACAGTAATTCACAAAAAGACAAAATTGACTATTCAAAGTAGATGAAGGGTCCGGTTTCTCTCATTTCTTTTTAGCATGCAATAGTGATTCAAAAATCTTGTACTCTCTCCTTGAAAATATTCTCTCTTCTCTGTTTTTCGGTTCATCTCTCAAAACAACATGTTCAAGCGCACCAAATCTGGGAGGAAGAAGTTCAGCAAAGGAGAATCCTCAGCTGCTATGCAAGAAACATCAGGAGGAGGGCGCATTGAATCCTGGTTCAATGGGAACCAAGAAAAGATGGACTTATTCATTCACGAAATGACCAGGAAACAGATTAATACTCCCAAGGTTATGAAATTCTCGTGGTTGGATGTTGAAGGGTAAAGAGGTGTTCGAAAGCTGCTGCAACACCAGAAACTTCAGAAGTTCCTTGAGCTCAATGGTAGAATCTATCATGATCTTATTAAAGTTTTCTTTACTAATCTATCATTTGAAGGTTCTACACTCAAAACTCAAGTTAAAGGAGTGGAAATAGAGATTGCTCCCACTGTCTGGAAAAATGTTGCTGGACTCAAGGATGAAGGAGTAAAAGTCACTAAAGGTTATACCTCTGATGTAGAAGAATTCAACAAAGTCCAATACTTTCGCTCGTGTTTGAGAAATAAGCGTGACTCTGTGAGTTCCTTCAACATTGGAAAGCTTAACCTTGAAGAAAGAATTCTTGCGTTCATAGTGGCCTGGCAGCTTACTCCCAGGGGGAGCAATCATGCAGTACTGAATGAAGGGGATTTGGTACTGATGTACTATATCCACCACAGAATCAGAGTAAACTGGGTGTTTGTCCTCAAGGACCATATGATCAAAGCAAAAAGGCTAAGTGATTTTAGGTATCCTTATGCAATCTTGATTTCTAAATTTCTAACACATTTTGGTGTTGACTTAGAAGGAGAATTGGCTGAAACCATTCACCCCACAAATGAGATTAACAACTCCATCCTTCATAAAATGGGATTCATTAAGATTGATGGTGAGTGGATTTCGAAAGAAGAAGCTGGGAGAGAAGAAGAAGTCGAAGAAGAAGAAGAGGAAGAAGATGAGAATACTGGTGCTCCGAGTGCTGCTGAAGCAAGACAAACAGACCCTATGGAAGATGTTATGGAAGAGCATTCTCCATTGGAAGTGATTCCTTTTGTGGCACAACCTAACCGTGGCATGCCTCTCTCACAGTTTGAAAGGACTATGCTGCATCAGATGAATGAAATGCAAACAAATCAAAGGAGGCACATGGAGATGACATTTGCTCTGCAAGCTCGCCAGCATCGACTTTATGAAGACTCCATTGCCAGATTTCAACACCTTGATAATCAACTGGAGGATATCTTCAACAGAATTGGAGACCTCCAATTCAATCAGGGTCCTTGGGATGGTGATGAATGAAGTTTCCTTTTAAATGTTAAGTTCACTTGTTTCTTTTGTTTTTTTTTGGTACCTACGTGGTACTTATGGACTGTAATTAAACACTTTTTGATGAAGTCAAATAGGGGGAGAAGTATTTTCTTATAACTGACACTACACACACATCACAAAATCATATAGGACACTACACACACATCACAAAATCTTATATGTCTCTGTTCTGCTATTGTTTATGCAGGTGCAGTGGTTATTTGTCTCCATCAAATAGGGGGAGATTTAAGTACTTGTTGGATTTGATGAAGACATATAGAGTTTATAAAGTTTAGTTTGTGGGTGTGTAGGTGAATAGGTTATAGGTTTAGAATTTAATCTCTTGATAGTTTCAGTAGATTTTGTGATAAGCGCCTATAAATGATGCATTTCATAGAACTTATTTTACTGCATGAAAAACCAATCTTTAAGCATTAAAAGAACAAACTAAGTTTTTCAATCTGTTAAAAAGAAGTTTCAATTTGTTAAAATCACTTAACATAGGAAATGTTCATATACAGTCAAAATTTTAATTGATTGAATCGCAGAATCAACAGGTTAAAATGTTCTTAATGATTTTTTCATATTAAAGATTTCGCAATTTTAATCTGTTGAAATCAAGTTCAATCTGTTGAAACAGAGAGATGTCATTTTTCACTTTGAAGTATCTCAAGATTTCAATATGTTGAAATAAGTTTTAATCTGTTGAAACAGAGAGATCATTTTTTCATTCTAAGGTATCACAAGATTTCAATTTGTTGAAATATATTTTAATCTGTTGAAACAGAGAGATACCATTTTTTTCTAAACTGTTTCAATCCATTGAAAGCTCGAAACAACCGATTGAATGAGTTTTAAATGAAATCAATCGATTGAAACATCATTTTAAATCAATTGAATCTATCAGTCTCTCTCTTTTACTCTATAAATACAGTTTTGATTTCTCTTTTGAAACACACAATTTGGAAAACATTTGAAAGAAATCTAGAGCTCTCATATTCGTGCCTTTCTTTGAGCATTCATAAACTTTTCATATCATAAGGCGTTTAGATCAAGATTGTTGAAAGATCTTCAAGAGAGAAAGTTCTGAGTTAGGAAAATTGCTTCTGGACTTCTATATTGTTAAAGTTGCAGTCCAGGTTTATTCTTTTCATATACTTGTACAAAGTTTAATTGTGTAGATTGGGTTTGAATCTGCACTGGTTACAGTAACTGGGTGGTTAATTCAAGAGTCTATGTTGTGGTGTTGTAAGATAGTTCTTGGGGTAGATTGGTGTATATCTACTGGTTTGTATTTTTCACTTGGAATTAGTGGAACTTGGCAGATTTGTCAAGAACTGGATGTAGCTCTTGGAAAGAGTGAACCAGTATAAACTCTTGTGTTGAATTTCTGCTTTCATCTCTTTTCATTTGTTGTTTATATTCTTGCTTTGGTTAAAACCAAATCTGCCTAATAAAAGATTGGATAAAGATTAACCATTCTTCCAAAAGAAAGAGTGTTTTTCGAAAAAGATTTCAAAAGTTCAATTCACCCCCCCTCTTGAACCCAACCATTAATTCTTACAGTGTGACCCGGTGAGATCCTCTCATATCTTACCGGTTGTGAGGGCAGTCGGCCGCTCATAGATGGCTCCCTGATATTCCAGCGTCAGGGTGTCTGCAGGCTGATTGAAGCCCATGGGGACGTTGAACTCATCCAACGTCATCGTCCGGTAGGTCCCGTTCATGTAGTACGAGACCATCCTCGCCGGAGGGACACTCGGGAATATCGTAGGCATGTCAATCATCGTGACGGAGACGAGGAACTCCATCACAACTTGGTTGTAGATGTGGGTCTGAGGGTCCTGGAGGAGGAAGTCCCACCTGATGCTCCCCTCCCAACTGAACTCGGCTAGGATACCATAGTCTAATCTCAGCATGGAGTGCCAAGAGTATCCCCTGATGTGTTCCAGCCTGGCCTGGTGCTGCGGCGTGAGCTAGGTAGGATCTGGAGGAGCCTGTGGTGTGGATGCGCTCGGGCCGGGCCCCCAACCTCTCTTTCGGGGCCTAGAAGATTTTCCTTGTTGCATTTTGGGAAAAGACACTCAAAGATGTTTGAGAATGTATGAGAAGATGCAGGAATGGAGTGCTTTAAATTGACCCAAAAGCCCCTTTATATAGAAAATTTTGTTTTTGGTCGGGACCGCCATTTGGGATTTGGGACGGCGGTCTCGAATTTTTGAAGCTCGGGACCGCCGTCTGGAATGTCGAGACGACGGTCTCGCTAATTGTGATGTGGCAAGACGACTGTCTCACCAAGCGCGAAGGTAGTCTCGCCTTTAGAAAATGGCGAGACGGCGATCTTGCCAAACGAGAAGGCGGTGTCGCTTTCAGCGAATGACGAGACGACGGTCTCGCCATTAATGAATGGCGAGACGGCGACCTCGCTTTTCGAAGGTTGTTTTTTTTGTAGGAAAATATAGGACATTATTAAAAAACATTTATGCATGCAATGTTTTTCATGTTTTGTGTCCTATAATGCTATTTCGTTGATTTTTCAGAAGGATTAACTAGTGTGTCTTTTGAAGACGAGGTCCTTCTGATGTGATTTTCTGGCTTTACTTGTTTGTACAATTCCAGACTTAATATGACCGAAGAATAACTGTTGGTTGAGGAGCAAACTTGCCATGTCGGTGCATTTTTTCCTTCCTCTAGAGATTTCAATCCTCTTGTTGATTATATGCCTCCATATTCCCCCACTAATTATCAGAATATTATGATAAGGGTCAAGAGAAGAGAAGTAAGAGAATAATTTATTCAATGGCTTGTGTTTTAGATGGTTGAATTTTTATTTAAAAGGGGTTTTGTAAGAATGGCTGGACAAGGTTGGTCAGAGTGTTTAAGCTGGTGTTTAACAAACGTCTTACTTTAAGGGTTCGCGTCTTAGACAATTTCTATTGCTTTCTATGGCTGATTGACTTCCCCAGACTGCCCTTTAGGTTTTCAGACTAGGATACTGTGTTTTGGTCCTAACTTTTGTTTAGGTTCCTTTTTTCTTGTTTTGGGAATCCTAGCGGACCTTATTTTGTAACCCTAACTTCTACCTAGGCTACCCTTTATTGTTGTTTGGGTTTCCTAGCGGGTTAACCCTAATTTTTACATAGCCCCCTTGGTGGGTTTCCTACCGGGTAATTTTTCCTCTTTTTTTTGGCCTTTGGCTTCTAAGGGCTTATTTTGATTTATTTTCTTTTTTTACACAATATTGGTGAAACACGGTTTTATTATGATGAAGTAAGACCTTATTTTGTGTTTCTAGTCAATCAGCTTGATTATTATTGAGATGGCGTGTTTTGATTATTTCGACGCATTTAAAAATGTTTGCTTAAACATGGTTATTAAGAGGTCTAGTCATGAATAGCAAGAAAAGAAGCAATTGGTAAGAAATGTATTCTTTATTAATTAATAGGGGAATATGAGCCCAAAAGATGCTCGGGGGTCGGGCTAGCCCCGAGGGATAATCTCTAACAATCATTGGGTTTACATCCCTTAAGAAACGAAAAAGAACTCCTAATGACTAGGGTTGCTCTTGACGCTTGTATCCCTCCGCTTCGAAAAATCTGCTTGAGTGTGCGGAGGGGAGACTTCCCTTTTCTTCTTTCTGCTTGGCCCTTTGTAGGGTCACATCCTAGGCCATGCTTTAAAGGATTGTCTTTGAATTTCGCGGGCTCCTTCATTCCTTGCGAGTCTGCCCCAAGTCCTTGGCCAGGACGGTAACCATGTTTCATCATCATACGTGCTGCCTTCGTATTACCGGGAAGTCTTTCTACATTGGCAATTTCAAGCACTTAAAAGATGTTTCAAGGGCCTCTTCAGCCGCATCCATATAGGGTTGAGTAGACGGTCCATTGATCAAGATATCATCATCAGCTTGGACCGTGACCAGTTTGTCATCTACCATGAACTTGACTTTCTGGTGGAGCGTTGAAGGTACTACCTTAGCGTTATGAATCCAAGGTCTGCCAAGGAGACAACTATATGTTGGAGTAATGTCTATCATGTGGAAATCGACGTTGAAGATTGTGGGTCCGAATTGAATTGGCAGATTGATTTCCCCCACTACCTCTCGTTTGGATCCGTCGAAGGCTCAAACGATAGTGCTACTTGGGCGCATGCGGGTTCTGTTAGAAATGTAGGCTCAGATCAAGAGGGGGGGGGGTGAATTGATCTTTGAGAGATTTTCGCAATTTACAGATTATCTATTTCAAAGATTAAAGATTCTGACCAGTTTTTGAATCACACACAACAAGCAATCAAAATAAATGCAGTCACAGAATTAAAGGAGAGAAAGGTTTAGAAAGATACAACCAAGATTTATACTGGTTCACCCAATCCCAGGGCTACGTCCAGTTTCCAGCCAAATTCCAGCTGAGTTCCACTAGATTGAACGTTTTACAGATTACAACTTTAATCTCACACTCAATCTACCACAAGAACCAAAATTTCAGTCCCTGCACCTAAACCTTCACCAAGAACCAAATTCCAGTTCTTGACCAACCCTGCAGCCAAATTCCAGATACAGAAACCAGTGCCCACAATTCCAGGCACCCACAATACAGTAAAAAAAGTAAAGAAAGAAATAAAAGAAACTAGAACGCTCAAACCAGATTTATGCAACTTTGTAGTATGAGTTTCTTCTCCAAAAGAATGCAAATTTTGCCTCAAGAAAGAACTTCTATGAACTTCAAAAAAACTAGCGCGATTCTCTCTTGAAAGTAGCACTTATGATTGCTTGGTTGATTGCGAAAAGATGTGTTTTAAAAAGATCAAGAAACTCTATTTATATAGAAGATTTTCAAAACTGCTGGTTTATTTAATCTGTTAAAATAATCTTTTAATCTGTTAAAAGTCTTGTTTTAATCTGTTAAAACTTCTTTTAATCTGTTAAAAAGTTCTTGATTATTTTTCAGATTTGTTTTAATTGATACGACACCGTTTATATCAATTAAAACTCTTTGTAAAAAATCTTCCAAACTGTTTTAATCGATTGTTTCATCTTTCAATCGATTAAAATACTGCAAAACATTCTTATAAACTTTTCTAAGTGATTTTAACTGATAACAATCTGTTTTAATCGATTAAAACACTTTGAAAAAAGTTCACTTAGTTATTTTAATCGATTGAAACGCATTTTAATCGATTATAATTTTGCCAAAAGATTTCATAAAACTTTATAAGTTATTTTAACTGATAGAAAGCTTGTTTTAATCGATTAAAACATTCTGGAAAAACCTCTTAGTTGTTTTAATCAATTATTTCGCATTTGTATCGATTAAAATACTGACAGAACAACTTTCAAAACACTTCAAGTTATTTCAATTGATTATTTCGAGTTTGTATCGATTAAAATTATGCCAGAACACTTTTCAAAATATTCTATGTCATTTTAATCGATTATATCAATTCTATATCAGTTAAAATACTAGTAGAAGGTTTTCAAAAATCCTTCTAATGAAAACAATCGATTATTTCGAAAACATATCAGTTAAAAACATGTTACAAAAGTGTTAAGAACATTTTAGTTGATAAAACTTATATACTATTAGTTAAAATAGTTAATTAAAAACCTTTTAACAAAATACTTTGTTTTTAACCGTTTAAACATTTTTTAGAGGCATTTGCAAAATCTTTTAAATGAAGAAACCTAATGCAGCAGAGAGATAAAAATGATTATACCTAAGCAGAGATGCAAACTCACTAATCCCACTACCCTTTTATCTAAGTGACCTTTGACTGCCACAAAGTAGCCTTTGACTTCATTTTTGACTTCATCAAATCAACAAGATCTTTGCCAAAGTAATTCAATAAGATCTTCATCACTTTCAGTCTCACCCTATTTGATGAAGACAAACACCTCTTTGAATAATAACACTGCAGAAGAAGTTAATTCAATATATAGATTAGTGAGTATTCAAGAATTAATCATTTTCCCATTTCTCCCCTTATATTGCTACTCCCCCTAAATAAAGAAAATCAATATTAGTTCTCCCCCTTTTGACTTCATCAAAAATAGGTAACAGAGGAACATAACTATGCATGATATGTATCAGTTTTTGAAAAACAGTAAAAGATTTGAACAATATACCTTACTCATGTAAAGACCAATCAAAGTTGATTCAAACTTATCTGCATTAACACGTTTGTATAACACGTGTAAAGATAAGGGAACCATGCTTTAGTAGCATGTTACAAGAACAACCATTAACTAAAGCCTTTAATTTTTCTTTCCAGAGTAATAATCGATTAAAAACAGGACGAAATCGATTAAAATGATCTTGTTACTAGTTTTAATCGATTAAAATAATGTTTTAATCGATTAAAACAGTGATGAATTTCGAAAGTTTGAAACATAAGTTGATTTAATCGATTAAATTGACATTTAATCGATTAAATTGACATTTAATCGATTAAAACAGTAAAAAAATGTTGTATAAGTGCTTTTAATCGATTTAAAGCTTGTTTTTATCGATTAAAACAACCAGTTTTGAAAACTAAGTAATGTTTGATGCATCTATCATGCCTAATTCAGTTCGGATTTTGTAAAATCGATTATTAGGAAAATGTTTTAAGATAATATCAACTAGATTGAGTAAGTTTTAACCAATAGATCCATCAAAATCAGAATAGTATCTTATTTAGCTGATTTAACTGATGTAAACTAGTTTTAGTTGATACAAATACATGACATACAGGTTTTAATCGATTAATACGCAAATTAATCGATTATTTTGATGTAAATTTCCTATGTAAGTGTTTCTTTTAATCGATTAAATCTATTTTGTATCAGCTAAAATTATCAGAGATTTAGTTTTAATTCTATCTAGGCTCTCTTAATTCAACTTAAAACCTTCATCATATTAAGCAAAGTTAAAAAGATTGTTCCTGGTTTACAACCAATTAATATTATAGACCAGAAATGAAAATTAGCAGTAAAAGAAATATGCCATAAGAAAAAGATAGGAAGGGACCCTTTTTTCAACAACTCAATCATCCCAATTCCCTTGGTTGAGCTGCATATCTTCCAGTTTTGTGTAAATATCAGCAATCTGGTTTCCAAGGTTTGTAAACTGATTATTGGTCTGCTGGAAATGTTGATAGGTCATTTGCATATGCTTCCTTTGGTTTTCCTGCATTGTGGCCATTTGAGAAAGCATGGACCTTTCAAATTGAAACAGAGGAGTCCAACGGTCAGGTTGTTCCATGTAGGGAATTATCTCCATGTTCTCATATGATGCCTCCCCACCAGTGGATTCAGGAACCTCTGCAGCAACTAGAGAGGAAGGAATTTGACCTTGCTCATCTTCTTCTTCATCTTCTTCCTCATCTTTAGACATCCCAACATCAACTTTTGAAATCCATTCATCATCAATTTTGATATATCCCATTTTTCTCAAAGTGGAGTCATCAATTTCATTTGAAGCTTTAGGAGTTTCTATGCTTTCTCCTGTAAGATCAACTTCAAAATATCTAAAGAAATTGTTAATCAACATGGCATACGGCAGTTTGTAATCCGCCAACCTTTTTGCCTTCAACATGTGATCTTTAATCACATAAACCCAATTTACTCGAATATTATTAGAGATGCAGTACATGAGGGGAAGATCTCCCTCATTAAGTATAGCATGATTACTCCCTCTTGGAGTAAGCATCCATGCCACAATGAAAGCTAGCAGTCTATGTTCCTGTAAAAGTTTTCCAGCATTTAAAATTCTTACCGAATCATTTGGATCCTTAAGGCAAGACCTGAAAAATTGTATTTTGTTGAAGTCAGGTATTTCAGAGATGTTCCCTCTGGATACTTTGACACCACTATCCTTGAGACCAGCAACTTGTTCCCAAACAGAAGGAGTAATTTCCGTATTAACTCCCTTCACCTGAGATCTGATTGTTGAACCATTCACTGTTAAATTGGAGTAAAAGACCCGAACCAAATCAGGTTGAATATTCCCAGTAAACTCCATGAAGGTTCTTAGTTTTTGACTTTTCAGTTTTCTTCTCAGACCAGTAAATCCTTCTTCATCAAGCCACTTGAATTTGATAAACTTTGGAATTACAATCTGCTTCTGACTGAACTCAGTAATGAAGGTGTTCATTCTTCCAATATCACCATCAAACCATGCTTCCAAATGACCACCAGGATTGGCAGCAGAGGAAGATTCTCCTTTATGCTTCTTTCTTGATTTTGATCCCCTAAGCATCTTGTTGTATAGTTTAGAGAGGGGTTTTGAAACGTGAGTACAAGAAAGAAGAGAGAAGGAATTTGAACCAGAAAATGAAGAATGAGAATAATGGACTTCAAGTGAGCAAAATGAATAGTCACGGACGTCAAATTTTGTGAATTGTAGTCCAATTTGACAGAGCCTGCAAGAAATAGCTTTAATTGCACATGTCCCCTTGACTGAAGGCAGAGGCGCATGTTTCTGGACAGTGGGTACATCAGCTAAAGTGTTCTTGGAAAGATGTTTGACTTGGTCAAAGAATATTTTAAATGTATTATGCAGGTTTTGATTAACACAAAAACTTGAAATTTTGACTCTGATTTGCTGACCAATTTTCAATTGGATGTTGTAAAAATGATTTTCAGGAACAAATTAATCAATTAATCAACAAATTAACCTATTAATTTGATCTTTAATACTAGGTTTGAAAAAGTAACAGTGAAATAATCGATTAATTCATAACATAATCGATTAATTTTGTACTGGAAGAATTCAATAATGTGATAACAAAATTTTAATCGATTAAAACGAAGAAGAATCAATTAAATTTGACACCTTAGTGATTTTAGCTGATATAAATCCTTTTTAATCGATTAAAACAACTAGACTAAATTCCTGAGAATATTTTAATCGATTGATTCGCATTTCAATCGATTAAAAACTGTACGGATTGCTTTTCCGGTTCTCTGTAAGTGATTTTAATCGATTAAAACTGTTTTATATCAATTAAAACATTTAGTTTATGAAACCAGAACCAAATTTGCTTGTTTGGAACACCAAGGGACTTCCAGATTTTGTTCCTGCAAAATAGATTTAGCATATTTCTGGTACCCTTTTTATAATCACTGGGTCCAATCAGGTTATTTGAAATGAATTTTTGGGAATCCACTTCATTCTACCTCTAGGAATAACATACTTCTTAATTCTACAATATTTCACAGAATGACATTTTTTCATGCAATAAAAACATTTAATCACAAATGATGAGTATGATTTCCTGCTTACATTTGTTTTTCTGAATTTCTTGCTAGATGTAAATCCAATGCCAGATTTGTCAAAAATAAGTTTTTGTGACCTAAGAAGAACATCAAGATTAGCTTGACCTTGTGTAAACTTTGAAACAGTTTGTGATAAAAAATCAATCTTCTTTTGTAATTCTGAACACTTATTACATGGTTTATTACATACATAATCAAAATTATCATGGATTAATTTTAAAAAGTCAAGATCAGTTTCATCTTCAAGAATTTTCTTTTCAAGAGAATCTACTCTATTTACTAATCAATTATTCATGCCTTTTAGCCTATCATTTTCCTTTTACAGTTTCTTAGTTTCTTCATGGATTTCATTAAATGCTTCTTGTAATGAATTATAATTCACCAAATTTGAAGAAGAGTTAGAACTTACACGGCTGGTTTGATGATTTTGATTTGCCATTAGACACAAGTTAGCTTCTTCATTATCAGAATTTTCTGTTGATGAAGTATCATTATCATCCCATGCAACATATGCAAGAATTAATGGTTGAGTTCAAGAGGGGGGTGAATTGAACTTTTGAAATCTTTTTCGAAAAACACTCTTTCTTTTGGAAGAATGGTTAATCTTTATCCAATCTTTTATTAGGCAGATTTGGTTTTAAACAAAGCAAGAATATAAGCAAGAATTGAAAAGATATGAAAGCAGAAATTCAACACAAGAGTTTATACTGGTTCACTCTTTCCCAGAGCTACATCCAGTTCTTGAAAAATCTGCCAAGTTCCACTAATTCCAAGTGAAAAATAAAAACCAGTAGATATACACCAATCTACCCCAAGAACTATCTTACAACACCACAAGATAGACTCTTGAATTAACCACCCAGTAACCAAACCCAGTTACTGTAACCAGTGCAGATTCAAACCCAATCTACACAATTAACCTTTGCACAAGTGTATGAAAAGAATAAACCTGTACTGCAGCTTTAACAATATAGAAGTCCAGAAGCAATTTTTCTAACTCAGAACTTTCTCTCTTGATGATCTTTCAACAATCTTGATCTAAACGCCTTATGATATGAAAAGTTTATGAATGCTCAGAGAAAGGCATGAATATGAGAGCTCTAAGATTGCTTTCAATCGTTTTCCAAATTGTGTTCTCAAAAGAGAAATCAAAACTGTATTTATAGAGTAAAAGAGAGAAACTGATAGATTCAATAGATTAAAATGACGTTTCAATCGATTGATTTCATTTAAAACTAATTCAATCGGTTGTTTCAAGTTTTCAATGGATTGAAACAGTTTAGAAAAAATGGTAGCTCTCTGTTTCAACAGATTAAAATATATTTCAACAGATTGAAATCCTATGATGCTTCAAAGTGAAAAATAACATCTCTCTATTTCAACAGATTGAACTTGATTCAACAGATTGAAATCCTGTGATGCTTCAAAGTGAAAAATAACATATCTCTGTTTCAATAGATTGAACTTGATTTCAACATATTAAAATTGCGAAACCTTTAATATGGAAAAAATCATTAAGAACATTTTAACCTGTTGATTCTGCGATTCAATCAATTAAAATTTTGACAACATATGAACATTTCCTATTTTAAGTGATTTTAACAGATTGAAACCTCAGTTTGTTCTTTTAATGCTTAAAGGTTGGTTTTTCATGCAGTAAAATAAGTTCAATGAGATGCATCATTTAAAGGCGCTTATCACAAGATCTATTGAACTATCAAGATTAAGTTCAATCAGATTAAATTCTAAACCTATAACCTATTCACCTACACACCCACAAACTAAACTCTATAAATCTATATGTCTTCATCAAATCCAACAAGTGCTTCAATCTCCCCCTATTTGATGGAGACAAATAACCACTGCACCTGCATGAACAATAACAGAACAAAGACATATATGATTTTGTGATGTGTGTGTAGTGTCAGTTATAAGCAAATACATCTCCCCCTATTTGACTTCATCAAAAAGTATTTAATGACAGTCCATAAGTACCACGTAGGTACCAAAAAAAACAAAAGAAACAAGTGAACTTAAAGAACTAAACTTCATGCATCACCATCCCAGGGAGCCTGATTGAATTGGAGGTCACCAATTCTGTTGAAGATATCTTCCAGTTGATTGTCAATATGTTGAAATCTGGCAATGGAGTCTTCATACAGTCGATGCTGGCGAGCTTGCAGAGAAAATGTCATCTCCATGTGCCTCCTTTGATTTGTTTGTATTTCATTCATCTGACACAGCATAGTCCGTTCGAACTGTGAAAGAGGTGTGCCACGGTCAGGTTGTGCCACATAAGGAATCACTTCCAATGGAGACTGCTCTTCCATAACATCTTCCATGGGGTCTGTTTGTCTTGCTTCAGCAGCACTCGGAGCACCAGTATTCTCATCTTCTTCCTCTTCTTCTTCTTCTTCGACTTCTTCTTCTCTCCCAGCTTCTTCTTTCGAAATCCACTCACCATCAATCTTGATGAATCCCATTTTATGAAGGATGGAGTTGTTAACCTCATTTGTGGGGCGAATGATTTCAGCCAATTCTCCTTCCAAGTCAATACCAAAATGAGTTAGAAATTTAGAAATTAGGATTGCATAAGGATACCTAAAATCACTTAGCCTTTTTTGCTTTGATCATATGGTCCTTAATGACAAACACCCAGTTTACTCTGATTCTGTGATGGATACAATACATCAGCACCAAATCACCTTCATTTAGTACTGCATGATTGCTCCCCCTGGGAGTAAGCTGCCAGGCCACTATGAATGCAAGAATTCTTTCTTCAAGATTCAACTTTCCAGTGTTGAAGGAACTCACAGAGTCACGCTTATTTCTCATGCATGAGCGAAAGTATTGGACTTTGTTGAATTCTTCTACATCAGAGGTATACCTTTTAGTGACTTTCACTCCTTCATCCTTGAGTCCAGCAACATTTTTCCAGACAGTGGGAGTAATCTCTATTTCCACTCCTTTAACTTGAGTTTTGAGTGTAGAGCCTTCAAATGACAGATTAGTGAAGAAAAGTTTAATAAGATCTGGATAGATTCTACCATTGAGCTCAAGGAACTTCTGAAGCTTCTGGTGTTGTAGCAGCTTCCGAACACCTCTGAATCCTTCAGCATCCAACCACGAGAATTTCAGAACCTTGGGAATATTAATTTGTTTCCTGCTCATTTCGTGAATGAATAAGTCCATCTTTTCTTGGTTCCCATTGAACCAGGATTCAATGCGCCCTCCTCCTGATATTTCTTGCACAGCAGCTGAGGATTCTCCTTTGCTGAACTTCTTCCTCCCGAATTTGGTGCGCTTGAACATTTTGTTTTGAGAGATGAACCGAAAAATAGAGAAGAGAGAATTTCAAGGAGAGAGTACAAGATTTTCGAATCACTATTGCATGTTAAAAAGGAATGAGACCCTTCATCTACTTTGAATAGTCAATTTTGTCTTTTTGTAAATTACTGTTGTTCTGCTCCATGCGTCAGAGATGGTAAAGGCAGAGAGAGAGAGAAAGAGAGTTGTTACTGTGATATTCAATTACCTTCACATCTGATTTCCAATCACAATCATTCAGCTTTTATTGGATAACTATTACATTAAAGAGAGTAGCTGAAGTTGGATCCAGTTGCACAGGCACTCAACTCAATATGCAGTAAGTGATTAGAGGCAACGCATACACTACTAACCCTAGAAAAAAAAAATTAACCAATTGATTTTCCATAAAATCAATTGATTTTCATTTACTGATATAGATGCAGATCACCACAAGTAAAATAAATCGATTGAATCGAAGATTTAATCGATTGATTTGTAAAAGAAAAAACATGCAGAGCATCAAAAGTGAATTAAATCGATTGAATCGAAAGATTTATAAAAGAAAAAACCTGCAGAGCTATAGAGTTATTGAAATAAATTGATTAAAAGCTTATTTAATCGATTAAACTGGTAATACATCATTAACAGAGATTGAGAATCAGGAAATCAACAGATTATTTCGCAATTTCAATCGATTACAACACATAATTTCAAAATTTTCAGTCAATTTAATCGATTGAATCATGTTATCAATCTGTTAAAAAGCACAGAATCATAATAAAGAATCAATTATTCAATGCTAGATATATCCAGAATTCCTAATTCAGTTCTAAGCATATTAAGTCTATCTCTAGGGAGTGGTTTGGTGAACAAGTCAGCTAATTGTTTCTCAGTTTCAATGAATAAAATTTCACAATCACCCCTAGATACATGTTCTCTAATAAAGTGATGTCTAATTTCAATATGCTTAGTTCTAGAGTGTTGAATAGGATTCTTAGTTAGATTAATTGCACTAGTATTATCACAAACTAGAGGTACCATGTTGAGAAATACTCCATAATCTTTCAATTGTTGTTTAAGGTAGATACTTTGAGCACAACAACTCCCAGCTGCAATGTATTCAGCTTCTGCAGTTGAAAGAGCTACACATGCTTGTTTTTTGTTGTGCCATGATATGAGACTGCTTCCCAGTAAATGACATGTACCAGAGGTACTTTTCCTATCCAATCTACATCCTGCAAAGTCAGAATCAGAAAATCCAACAAGTTTAAGAGAGGCACCTTCAGGATACCATAGTCCAACATTAATGGTTCCTTTAAGGTACTTGAGAATCCTTTTAGCAGCGGTGAGGTGAGATTCCTTTGGATTTGCCTGAAACCTAGCACAAAGACAAACACTGAACATAATGTCAGGCCTACTAGCAGTCAGATATAGAAGAGATCCAATCAAACCTCTATATTTAGTTTGATCAACTGATTTCCCTTTTTCATCTAAATCTAGACAACAGTTAGTAGACATGGGTGTGGAGGATTCTTTGCAATTATGCATATTGAATTTCTTCAACAACTCATTACAGTATTTAGATTGATTTAGGAAAATACCATCCCTTAATTGCTTAACCTGGAGACCAAGGAAGAAATTCAATTCTCCCATCATAGACATTTCAAATTCACTTTGCATTTCCTTAACAAACTTATTACACAGGGCTTTATTAGTAGAACCAAAGATGATATCATCAACATAAACCTGCACCAGAATAATGTCAGATCCAAATTTCTTAATGAATAAGGTTTTGTCAACTTCACCTCGTTTGTAGCCTTGATCAATTAAGAAATTACTTAGCCTCTCATACCATTGTCTAGGAGCTTGTTTTAATCCATAAAGAGCCTTTTTCAACTTGTAGACATGGTTAGGATGCTTGTGATTTTCAAAACCAGGAGGCTGAGCAACATAGACTTCTTCATTAATGAGTCCATTTAGAAAGGAACTCTTGACATCCATCTGAAGTAATCTGAAACCACTAATACAAGCATAAGCTAATAACAGTCTAACAGCTTCAAGTCTAGCTACTGGTGCAAAGGTTTAATCAAAATCAATTTCTTCCTGTTGATTATATCCTTTGGCTACCAACCTAGCTTTATTTCTAGTAATAATGCCGTATTCATCTAATTTGTTTTTGAATACCCACTTAGTACCAATTACATCGATATCTTTGGATTTAGGAACTAATTCCCACACCTTATTTCTTTCAAACTGATTAAGCTCATCATGCATGGCACTAACCCAATATTCATCATTTAATGCATCCTTAACAGTTTTAGATTCAATTTGTGAAATGAATGCCATATGATTGCAGAATTGATTAAGAGAATGCCTAGTGGATACTCCCTTATTGATTTGTCCAATGACATTGTCTAGAGAAAGATCTCTTAGGACAATCCATTCTTTAGGAAGCTCATCCAAGATATCTTCTTCCTGTTCTTCAGCAATTCTTTCTGGTGGATCAGCTTTTGTAGGATCAATTGACTGATCACCTTCTTCGACAATATGCTGATCTAAACCACTGGGATGTTTTAACTGATAAGAATTATTAGTTAAATCATCATCATCTGCAGTACCTGTTGTTTTTTTTCTGCAACACTCGAAGAGACTCATTAAAAACTACATGTACTGATTCTTCAACAGATTTTAGTCTTAAATTATAGACTCTATATGCATGACTGTTAGAAGAATAGCCAAGAAAGATCCCTTTATCAGATTTTTCATCAAACTTGCCAATATTTTCTTTCCCATTGTTTAAAACAAAACATGTACATCCAAAAACCCTGAAATAGTTTATGTTGGGTTTTCTTCCTTTGTAAAGTTCATATGGGGTTTTCTTAAGAATGGGTCTAATCAAAACTCTATTCAGAACATGACAAGTTGTGTTTACAGCATCTGCCCAAAATTATTTAGGTAAGGCATTTTCACAAAGCATTGTTCTAGCCAGTTCCACAATGGATCTGTTCTTTCTTTCCACAACACCATTCTGTTGAGGAGTTCTTGGAGCAGAAAAGTTGTGCTTTATGCCATACTTTTCACAGAATAATTCAAACTTTTCATTTACAAATTCTCCACCATTGTCACTTTGAATAGAAGTAATGACATAACCTTTCTCATTATGTAGAACCTTGGCAAGCTTTTTAAAAGATTTGAAAGAATCAGATTTGGCTTTTAGAAATATAGTCCAAGTAAATCTGGAAAAATCATCAACAATTACCATGATATAGAGATTACCACCTAGGCTTTTATTTCTTGAAGGACCAACCAAATCCATGTGAAGCGAGTTTCAAAGGTCTAGAAGTAGAAACAATATTTTTGTTTGAAAAGGATTTTCTAGTTTGTTTACCTTTTAAACAAGCTTCACAGATTTTGTCTTTCGAATTTGAAGCTTAGGTAGCCCGGAGACTAAATCTTTAGAAATCAGTTTGTCAAGATGATTAAGATGAATATGTGCAAGCCTTCTATGCCATAACCAAGATTCTTCTTCTTTAGTAAGAAGACAACTTTGAGATGAGATAGAATGCTTGATATCTAGCATGTAAATGTTATTTAACCTCTTACCTACCAACATTACCGTGTCAGATTTTGGCTCACAGATTAGGCAGATTTCGGTTTGAAGATAACCTTGTGACCTAGATCACATAATTGACTTATACTGATTAAGTTGTGCTTGAGACCTTCAACAAGAAGAACATTGTGAATGGTCACGGTTTCACCATCTCCTATATCTCCAGAACCTAAGATTCTTCCCTTGTTGTTGTCTCCATATGTCACGTGTCCTCCATTCTTCAATCTCAGTTTCTGGAATTTGGAAATATCACCTGTCATATGCCTTGAGCATCCGTTGTCCAAGTACCAAAGTGATTCTTGCTGTTGTTCATGAGATGAAGAGGATTCACAGCCAGCCATTAAGCATAGATTCACTTCTTCACCTTCAGATACAGAACTAGAGGATGAATCATTGTCTTGCCAAGCTATGTAGGCCTTTTTCCCTTTGTACTTTAACTCTTTCTTGTTTTGATTCTTGGATTTTTCTGGACATTCACTCCTTATGTGTCCCTGCTTACCACAAGAATAACAAGTAAAAGGAGTTTGAGTAGATTCAGTTCTTTTATCAGTGTACATTTTAACCTGGCCAGTTCTGTTCTTCTTTCTAAGAAATTTCCCAAACTTCTTAACCAACAGAGTCAGATTCTCAGATTCATCTTCTTTAGAATTACTACTTTCTTCAATTGTCTTGAGAATAATGTTTCTGCTTTTCTTTTCTGCATTTTCTTGTTCTTTGAACCTATTGATCTCCAACTCGTGTTCCCTTAGCTTACCAAACAATGATGCAGTAGTCATCTCAGTTAAGTCTCTTGATTCTGATATAGTTGTCACCTTTGGTTGCCAAGTTCTGTCCAGACATTTTAGGATCTTGATGTTTAACTCTTCCTTGTAAAATGTCTTGCCTAATCCAATTAGATGATTGACTATATGCGTGAATCTTTTCTGCACATCTGCAATGGTTTCACCTTGCTGCATTTTGAACAATTCATAGTCTCTAATTAATTCATGCTTTCTTGCCCTTTTCACGTCAGAGGTACCCTCATGAGTGACCTCTAGAATCTCCCACATTTCTTTGGCAGAGACACATTGAGAAACCCTGAAAAACTCATCAAGATTTAAGGCAGAGGTAATAATGTTCTTAGCAGTATAATCATATTGAACTTTCCTATTTTCTGCATCAGTTAATTCAGTCCAGTCTTTTTCAACAATTTTACCATCTACTGTATGAGTTGGTTTGAAAGGCCCATTAACAATTGTATCCTAAATACCCCTATCAAGAGATTCAATAAATATTTTCATTCTAACCTTCTAGAAAGAATAATTCACACCAGCAAATAGAGGAGGCCTATTGATGGAGGCTGCTTCTGAAAAAGTCATCTTTCCCTCAACCATTTAAACCTTTCTTGGACCGAATTCTTGAGTAACTTACAAGAACCAGCTCTGGTACCAATTGTAAAAATTAATGGTTGAGTTCAAGAGGGGGGGTGAATTGAACTTTTGAAATCTTTTTCGAAAAACACTCTTTCTTTTGGAAGAATGGTTAATCTTTATCCAATCTTTTATTAGGCATATTTGGTTTTAAACAAAGCAAGAATATAAGCAAGAATTGAAAAGATATGAAAGCAAAAATTCAACACAAGAGCTACATCCAGTTCTTGACAAATCTGCCAAGTTCCACTAATTCCAAGTGAAAAATACAAACCAGTAGATATACACCAATCTACCCCAAGAACTATCTTACAACACCACAAGATAGACTCTTGAATTAACCACCTAGTAACCAAACCCAGTTACTGTAACCAGTGCAGATTCAAACCCAATGTACACAATTATCCTTTGTACAAGTTGTCGCCGCCGTCCCTTTCCGACGTCCGGGGGACGTCTCGAAACGTTTATGCGAGCGGTCGCGAAAAGATGGTTTAGACTCGCATTTTTGTTTTAAAAGGTTTTCGAAAAGGGGTTCTTATGGAGTCGCCACCAATGTTTTGACCATAAACATTGGAAAAGGAAAAAATGTTGATTTTAAGAAAAACCGCACTTGGCCATTATAACCAGAGTTGGGTAAGGGAGTTAGTTACGTGTGGGGAAGGTGTTAGCACCCCACAACGCCCCTTTCGGGTTCCCTATGACAGATTAATTCATTTAAATAAAGACTACGAGAAATTACGCGATTACCCTATTTTATTACATAATATTAAATGGCTATCTACATGATTTTATTCTATGTTGCATGTATAAAATGATGAATAAAGCTAAATAAAGCAATAAAAGAGATATTAAAATAGCTATCTACATGATCCTATTCTACATGACATAATAAAGCTAAATAAAACAAGAAAACAATAAATAAAACAATAAAAGAGAAGGGAATTGAAAAGAACCTCACGTAGCAAGCTTTATATTGAGAACCTCGAGCTGTGAGGATGCGTTTTGGCAACCCCTCTCTCTACACGGTCTCTCCTCACCAATACAAGATCGACTCTACTAAAAATTTAAAGAAGAATCAAATGCCGGAATATAATTCCTTAACCGATTGTTACCTATTTAAGGCAATCGGAAAGATCATTCAGAGAGAGAGAGAAGTAGACAAGTGCTCTAAAGTGTTTCGAGCTCTATGGAGTGTGCAGTGGTGTGAAAAAGTGGCAAATGAGCCTCCTATTTATAGTTTTTCGCAGTGGCGCACTTTGGGACGGCGTGCGGTTGGGACGGCCGTACGGGCTGGATGGCCGTCCCAAATAGCAAAATTACAGGCGGGACCCCGGGAAGGCGGGACGGCCGTCCACTTAAAATGGGTTTGGGACGGCCGTCCCAGCTGGACGCGTCCCAACTGAATTTAAGAGGTTGGGACGGCCGTCCCAACCCTGGGACGGTGGTCTCGGCCTGTTTTGTCCGATCTTCGCGTTACGGGACCCGGGAAGCTTTCCTTTCCTTTTTCGGACATAGATTGATGCCGATGTGTGTTCGTTGAAGCTTTATCTTCATATAGGAAGTTTTCTTGGCCTTCATTAAGATGTCGGGCGAGCTTTGTCTTTGTGTAGGAAGTCTCTTTTGGCTTTTATCGTGTGAATGAGTGAACTCCGTCTTCGTTGTGGGAGGTCCTTCTCGGTTTTGGGAAGCCGGATGAACTCCATCTTCGAGTGAAATTCCTCTAGCTTTTATTTTGAGAGGCCGGGCAAAATTAGGGGTCTACAGCTGCCCCCCTTCGCCTGCCTAACTAATTCGTCGGTTTTTAATATGCAGACAAAATTAGTTGGTAGGGGAAGGAGTTAACCCTTTTGCCGGTTATCCTTCGGATCTTGCTCCTTGTTGATCCTCCGGATGATAAATATTTTGATAGGTACCAACCCCTATCCGGTGTTTTGACGAGTACGAACCCCTGTCATGGTAGACCCCCTTACTGTAAGGCCTGATGAGTACACACCCCCATCCGGTGTTTTGACGAGTATGAACCCTACTGTCCGGTAGACCCCCTTACGTAAGGCTGATGAGTACTCACCACCATCCGGTATGAGTCCGCATTTCTGCTGGATTCTAATGGTTTTTACACCCCCATTGGGTGCGAACCTGCATCTAGACATGGTTCTATTGTGCGAGTACGCATCTTGACGGACTCTAATGGTTTTTACACCCCCATTGGGTGCGAACACGCATCTTGACAAGGCTCTAGTGTGCGAGTACGCATCTTGACGGACTCTAATGGTTTTTACACCCCCATCGGGTGCGAACACGCATCTTGACATGGTTCTATTGTGCGAGTCTGCATCTTGACGGACTCTAATGGTTTTTACACCCCCATTGGGTGCGAACACTGCATCTTGACAAGGCTCTAGTGTGCGAGTACGCATCTTGACGGACTTTAATGGTTTTTACACCCCCATGGGTGCGAACACGCATCTTGACAAGGCTCTATTGTGCGAGTCCGCATATTGATGGACTCTAATGGTTTTTACACCCCCATTGGGTGCGAACACTGCATCTAGACATGGTTCTATTGTGCGAGTCTGCATCTTGACGGACTCTAATGGGTTTTACACCCCCAATGGGTGCGAACACGCATCTTGACAAGGCTCTAGTGTGCGAGTACGCATCTTGACGGACTCTAATGGTTTTTACACCCCCATCGGGTGCGAACCTGCATCTTGACATGGTTCTATTGTGCGAGTACTGCATCTTGACGGACTCTAATGGTTTTACACCCCCATGGGTGCGAACACGCATCTTGACAAGGCTCTAGTGTGCGAGTACGCATCTTGACGGACTTTAATGGTTTTTACACCCCACCGGGTGCGAACACTGCATCTTGACAAGGCTCTAGTGTATTTTTTCACCCCACCGGATGTGAACCTGAATCTTGCTAAGGCTCTAGTGTATTTTTTCACCCCACCGGATGTGAACCTAAATCTTGCTAAGACTCTAGTGTATTTTTTCACCCCACCGGATGTGAACCTGAATCTCGCTAAGGTTCTAGTGTATTTTTTCACCCCACCGGATGTGAACCTGAATCTTGCTAAGGTTCTAGTGTATTTTTTCACCCCACCGGATGTGAACCTGAATCTTGCTAAGGTTCTAGTGTATTCTTTCACCCCACCGGATGTGAACCTGAATCTTGCTAAGGTTCTAGTGTATTCTTTCACCCCACCGGATGTGAACCTGAATCTTGCTAAGGTTCTAGTGTATTCTTTCACCCCACCGGATGTGAACTCTGAATCTTGCTAAGGTTCTAGTGTATTCTTTCACCCCACCGGATGTGAACTCGAATCTTGCTAAGGTTCTAGTGTATTTTTTCACCCCACTAGGATGTGAACACTGAATCTTGCTAAGGTTCTAGTGTATTTTTTCACCCCACCGGATGTGAACCTGAATCTTGCTAAGGTTCTAGTGTATTTTTTCACCCCACCGGATGTGAACCTGAATCTTGCTAAGGTTCTAGTGTATTTTTTCACCCCACCGGATGTGAACCTGAATCTTGCTAAGGTTCTAGTGTATTCTTTCACCCCACCGGGTGTGAACCTGAATCTTGCTAAGGTTCTAGTGGCGGCGGCTTATTTTTTATCATGCGCCTCTGGGGAGTAATTTGATTTTGACTCTTTTTTGCTTTAGTCCTCCGGCTTTACCGGGGATTCTCTGTTGGTTGCCTCTCTTTAGGCGGGGATCCTCTGGGGATTTTGAATCCTCTTATTGATTGTGCCTCTTGATTAGGCGAAGATCTACTTGGGGATTTTGTTGTGCCTCTTGATTAGGCGGGAATCCATTGGGGATTTGTTGATTTTTTGATTGTGCCTCTTGATTAGGCGGGTGCTTCAATAGTGGTGAAGGCTTTTTACTTGTTGTTTTTCACCTCTGAATAGGCTGATGTTCTTCTTGAGGATATTTGTTCTTGATAATACCTCTGAGTAGGTAGATGTTTTTTGAAAGCTTTGTGCTTGTATTACCTCTTATAGGTTGATTTCCCGCTTCTTGGGGATATCGGCTTTTTGCTTGTTTACGAGTAAGCATAGGCATTCTTGGGAGTGAAGGTTTTGTACTTGGCTGGGGATATTCATATTGGGTGCTTAACTCCTTGTGGATTTGTAATTTGTAATTTGCCTTTGCGGTTAGGCTTACTGGGGAGAAAATCTTCTTTTTGGTGATCCACCGGGGGGTTGATTTGCCTTCCTGTGGATGGAATTTTCTCATTTTCTTCTTTTATAGATTTTTCTTGATGTGCTCTTCTTGGGGATTTTCTTTCGGCTCTTTTTTTTTTTTTTTTTTTTTTTTTTTTTTTAGTGGCCTTTGTTAGAGGATGAAAGGCTTTTCTCTTCTTTCTTTTTGTTGCCCCCCAGTGATGTGGGGGGTTTTGACTCTGTTTTTCTTTGATGGACTCCTCGAGCGGCGACTCTCTAATGAGCGTGCTTGATGACTCATGCGGTGATGTCTTCGAGTCGTGAGGTAATCTTTTTGTTTTGCCTCCGGAGTAGGCAAGGATCCAGCTTGAGGATAATTGAGCTTTTCCATTGGTTTTTACGTTTTTGGTGTACTTTTATTGGTGACTTCCTTTTTCTTGGATGGAAGGAATGTTGATTGCGGCTTTAAATGATTTATGTTTGATGACTCAAGTGATGATCTTTGAGTTATGAGATAATTTTTGTGTTGCCTCCGGAGTAGGCAAGGATCAGCTTGGGGATTATCGAGCCTTTCAGTTAGGTCTGTTTTTACGGTTTACCTTCGTTTATTGGTGTAGAAGGTTGATGGTTGGAGCTAGCTTTCTTGGAGCTCCTTATTTTGCTAAAGTAGTTCAGATTTCGCCTTTTTCCATCGTGGTTCCGATTTTCATATGGAGGCTGGATTTTGGCGCCTCCTGTTTTTCAATTACAAGTATGGAGGCTAGACTCCTTATATGCATTTTTATTTATTTGAAAAATTATTTTATTTTATTTTTTTATTGATTTTGACAAAGTCGTATTATGCAACTACTTTGTGTGTGGATGTCTTAGATGCAATCTAATGTTTATTTATTTTCGATGTATTTAGAAAGTAAGCGGCCTTCTTCGTTGGCTTCCTTATGAATATGCTCGATGGGCTCCTCTTCTATGGCCAGTGATCTTTGGGCTCTTCTTTTACTCATCTTTTGGTTTTAGCCCTATCTTTTGCCTAGACCGCCTTTTACGGTTTTTCGATCTAGCGGGCTGCCTTAATTTTTGCCTAGAATATCTTAGGGGGCTTTTGCCTTATCTTTTGCCTAGGCCGTTCTTTTGGGATTTCCGATCTAGCGAGGCTACCCTGGTTTTTACCTAAGAATATCCTAGCGGGCGTTTATTCTCTTATTATTTTTATATGCTTCCCTTTTTTAGATGCATGTTTGATCTTTGATTAAAAGTCTTTGCGCATATTTATGATTTATCAATAAAGAGGCATTTCCATAATATTTGGTCAAGAGAAAGGAAATGAAAAGGAATTTTTATTGATAAATGAGCAAAAGTTTTATTTCTTTTATAGAAGGATTTCAAAAGGTATTTAGAAGAATGGGTGGTCGGGGTTGGTCTATCTTGTTTAGGCTTATACAGTCATGTCTATGATATCTGCCCCTGGTTCTCCTAATTGCTTTAGTTGAGATGTACGAGCTCGGAGTGAAGACCATGCGGTGCTTGCATACGGAAGAATGTTACTTTAGCCGCCTGTTCGGTTTTCGGCTACGGTAACCATTGCTCTTAGTTTCCTTTTTTTTTTTTTTTTTTTTTTTTTTTACCTCTACTTTTTGCCTAGGACGTATCCTAGCGAGGGATATGGACCCTATCTTTTGCCCGGGGATGCCCTTTGCGGGTTTTCATTCCTGACGGGTCATGAGCAATGTCTTCAAGCATAATACTTCTTCGCGCGTACAGGAGTTGATTAGGTGTCGAAGTTCTTTTCCATTCATATTGGCGAGGATAAGAGCCCCTTCGAGAAAACTCATTTGACCACAAAGGGTCCTTCGTAGTTCGGTGCCCATTTTCCAATTTTATTGTTTTGGGTCGGAAGCAACTTATTTACCATTAAATCCTTCTTATGGTAAATGTGAGGGTTGATCTTTTTTGTAAGCCTTTTTATTTTCCTTTGATAAGCTTGTCCGTGACATATAACATTCAGTAGTTTTTCTTCCATAAGGTTTAGCTGGTTATGTTGGCTTGAACCGGTCGACCTTTGTTAATTTTGCTTCCATCATCATGTGCTTTTATCAACATGATCAGTCTGTACTAATTTGCCAGTCTTGGACTTTTGCTGTAGCAGAAGAGTAATCATTTTGAATGTAGAGCAATTGTCATGTCAATGCCCCTCTTCCTTTCCTTAGGGATTTCAATCCTCCTATTGATCACTATATTTCCACATTTCCCGAGTCAACTACTTGAATGCTTTGTGGTGAAGGGTCAAGAGAATAGAAGGAAAGGGATTTATTGCAAAGGCTTGTGTTTTAGAGGGATATTTTTGTAATAAAGGTTTTTGTAAGAATGGCTAGCCAAGGTTGGTCTGTGTTTAGGCTAGTTCAAACAAGCGTTTTGTTTTAATGAGGTAGCGTCTTGATTGATTACTTTATGGTGATTAACATTCCTAGTGCGCCTAGGATTTTGCCCTTTTATCTTTTTGTCTTGGCCTTTGACCTTGACGGGCTTCTTTTAATAATAATTTCTTTTCTCAAACATTGTCGAAACACGATTTTCTTATTCGTGTCTCTAGCTAATCAATCATGTTAACTTTGGCTTCATTTTGTGTATGGCGTTTTGATTATTTTGACGCATTATGGAACAAAACGTTTGTCTAAACAGGGTTATTTAATGGGGTATAGACATGTTTAGTAGGAAAAGAAGCAGATAGTAAGAATAGCATTCTTTTGTAATCCAAAGGGAAATGCGTGCCCTAAAGATGCTCGGGGATCGGGCACACCTCGAGGAGTGATCTCTAATAGTCATTGGGTTTACATCCCTTAGAATTAGAAGAAGGACATCTAATGACTAATGCTACCCTTGATGTTAATATCCCTCCTTTTTGGAAGATCGTCTTTTTAAGGTATGGAGGGGAGACTTCCCTTTTCATTGTACAACTTGTCCTTTTGTAGGGTTGTTCTTTAAAGGATTATCCTTAAAATCCAGGATGTCTCTTATTCCTTGAACATCCTTTCCAAGCCCTTGCCTGGGCTGTATCCATATCTCTTCATTATATGGGCCACTTTTAAACTGCTAGGATGTCTTTCCATATTTTCAAATGTCTTCTTCAGCCGCATCCATTTAAGGTATGGTAGACGGTTCGCTGATTCGAATCTAGTCTTTAACTTGAACCATGATCAATTTGTTGTCTACCACGAATTTGATTTTTCGGTGGAGCGTTGAAGAAACTGCCTTAGCATTTTGAATCCAAGGTCTGCTCAATTTTCCCTTGGGATTCTTTTTTCCTTTTCCTCTTCGGTTTCTTTATTTTTCCTTTGTTTTTAGGAGCATTATCTTGTAGCTCCTTGGGGGAATAAATTCTTTCGCTTATCGTCCTGCCCCCAATGCTGGCTATATTGGAGATATCTTCATTGACGGACAATTCTTTTGTGCATATCCATAGTACAGCTTTATCCGATGTATAAGGGAAAGGACAAGGCATGAATAAGCGCAAAGGTGTTATTGCCTCTTCCCTAACATTATCAATTTGGGTACCGACATTTACTTCTTTCTTATTGTCTCCTTGTCCCAAATTGAAGGCCTTAGTTTTTTCCTGATGGGGCTGTATCAATTGAGCTTCTTTTTCTAGCACTCTTTGCATGTCAGGAAATGGTCCCCTCCTCCTTTGTCGACTCAATCCATTCGCCTTTAGCTTTCGGATCTTCCAGGGAGTTTTCAATCACGAGACATGACTTGTTTATATGGTCTTTATTTAGGTCTAGATTATCTTGGAGTGAGAGAGAAAAGAATGAAAAGCATATGAATATTATGAAAAATGCCTCATTGTATTGATAGAAACAAAATATTTATGAAGCCCTTATTAACCAAAAATCTCGTGATCATGGGCAGGGATCACGAGGAGTACATCGGAAGCTTTTTGATATATTTTTATGTATTTTTTATTGCATTTTTAATGATAAAAATGATGAGCCCTAGATTACTGGTCTTCCTTATCCCGTCTTTTACTCGGGCTTTGATAAGGGCTGGTCGTCCACCTTTGGAGTAGATGCGTCAAAGGTAATCCATCCCGCATCTATTAAATCTTGGACTTTATGCGTTAAGGCTACACAGTTCTCGACGGAATGACCCGGAGTGCCTGAATGGTAATCACAACTTTCATTAGGTTTGTACCATTCTGGGTAAGGTGGCTCCATCTTCTTTGGAGGGACATATGCTAGGAGATGGTCCTTTATCAATTACGCGGCAAACTTCCATAGGAGGTTGGAATGGGAGTGAATTTCCTCTCTTGTACTGCGTGACTTGGTGCTGCTGCGAGGAGGAAGAAGGAGTAGCAAAGTTCATCTCCTTTTTCTTGCCAAAGGGCTTCTTGAATGATGTGTGGGATTTCTTAAACTTGGGAGGGAATTGAGTATTTCAGACAAGGTGTACATCGAGTTGCCTTCTAGAGGCAGAAATTTGTTGTTTGGAAACCTCGTTGTAGAGGCCTTGTCGGCGCATGAGTTCCATTAAGTACGCCATCTGCTCTTTTACGAAGTTAAGTTCAGCGGTGAGCATACGGTTCTGCTCCTCTAATTGCTCCATCTTCTTGGCTTTTTGAGCGCGAGTGAGAACGGGTAGAAGACCGACCACTTTCTAAATGATTTAAAGATTTTTATTATTATTGTTTTTTTATTATTATGAATGATCGAGTGTGGGATAGATATGCCTTAGACAATAGCTTTGGTATCTTCGAAAAGCTTATGTTTTAAGGGTACCATACCCACCTTAGTGTGCTAACTTCCCCCCCTTTTTTTTTTTTAAAGGTTGTCAACATACCTTAACGCACTTATCTCTTCTAGGAAGGTGATAAACGCACTTGGGTCTCTTTCGCTATTGTCTAAGGATATCTAATGCATCCTAGAATGAATGTTTTTATGCATGCACTACAAAAATATTTTTTTTATGACAACGAGATATTGAAAGTGGCATAACTTTTGGTTGGGTTGTCCGATTTGGACGCACGAGCATGTCAAAACGAAGAGAAAAGGATGAAGAACCAAGCTGCAAATGCCATAGGCGATTTGGCCCAGTAATTTTCCCAAAAAACGCTCCTAAGACCTATTTTTTGGAGGTTTATTAAAATGATGAGCATCTTGCAATTATTTTCTCTCTTAGTTTTACCACTTATTGAATGATATGGTATGAATGATACGACTTTGCCAAGAATCTTTTTATTATAAAAAGGAATTTTTATGGCTTTCATTCGTTTTTATATTTTTTTATGATTTTTAGGTTTTTTCATTTTTTTGTGCATTTGTATGATTACCCTATGCTAATGCATCAATACAAATGCGGCAAACGTATGCACACACAATTCATACATCCACGAGCGAGCCACGCTTATTTAATCACGAGGTAGGGTTTTCCTGCAGAAATGTGCTTGGTTTAGGTGGTTCTAACTGTTCTCACCAGGCCAAAGGTCCCCAAGGTGCCCCCATTATAGGGACCTCTCAATTTCTCAATCCTCGGGTCATGCACGGAACTCAGTGGCGACACCCTTAGACCAAAAGAAGAGAGTTATCACCTTGAGTTGGTGGTTTTCAGACAACGGTAGTAGCCCAGTGTGCCAACTAACCGATCGTATCGCCACCCACTCCCTATAGATATTCACTCTTGCCCCGGGTATAGAGGGACTGTTGTGTGCAAGGGTTTTTGTGTGCAATTTATATTTCAAACAATTGCGAAATAATCATACGACGGTTATTTAAAGCCATACAATAAAAAAACATACGGAAGGGTAAAGGCGTAATTTCAAATCTTTACTTAGTTTGAATTTATACTGTCACTAAATGGGATCAACTCTCTAGCTTCCCCGGTGGAGTCGCCATCACGTCGCCGCAGTCCCTTTCGACGTCCGGGGACGTCTCGAAGCGTTTATGCGGCGGTCGCGAAAAGATGGTTTAGACTCGCGTTTTTGTTTTAAAAGGTTTTCGAAAAGGGGTTCTTATGGAGTCGCCACCAATGTTTTGACCATAAACATTGGAAAAGGAAAAAATGTTGATTTTAAGAAAAACCGCACTTGGCCATTATAACCGGAGTTGGGTAAGGGAGTTAGTTACGTGTGGGGAAGGTGTTAGCACCCCACAACGCCCCTTTTGGGTTCCCTATGACAGATTAATTCATTTAAATAAAGACTACGAGAAATTACGCGATTACCCTATTTTATTACATAATATTAAATGGCTATCTACATGATTTTATTCTATGTTGCATGTATAAAATGATGAATAAAGCTAAATAAAGCAATAAAAGAGATATTAAAATAGCTATCTACATGATCCTATTCTACATGACATAATAAAGCTAAATAAAACAATAAAACAATAAATAAAACAATAAAAGAGAAGGGAATTGAAAAGAACCTCACGTAGCAAGCTTTATATTGAGAACCTCGAAGCTGTGAGGATGCGTTTTGGCAACCCCTCTCTCTACACGGTCTCTCCTCACCAATACAAGATCGACTCTACTAAAAATTTAAAGAAGAATCAAATGCGGAATATAATTCCTTAACCGATTGTTACCTATTTAAGGCAATCGGAAAGATCATTCGAGAGAGAGAGAGAAGTAGACAAGTGCTCTAAAGTGTTTCGAGCTCTATGGAGTGTACGTGGTGTGAAAAAGTGGCAAATGAGCCTCCTATTTATAGTTTTTCGCAGCTGGCGCACTTTGGGACGGCCGTGCGGGTTGGGACGGCCGTACGGACTGGGATGGCCGTCCCAAATGGCAAAATTACACGGAGCGGGACCCCGGGAAGGCCGGGACGGCCGTCCCACTTAAAATGGGTTTGGGACGGCCGTCCCAACTTTGGGACGCGCGTCCCAACTGAATTTAAGAGGTTGGGACGGCCGTCCCAACCCTGGGACGGTGGTCTCGGCCTGTTTTGTCCGATCTTCGCGTTCGGGACCCAGGAAGCTTTCCTTTCCTTTTCGGACATAGATTGATGCCGATGTGTGTTCGTTGAAGCTTTATCTTCATATAGGGAGTCTTCTTGGCCTCCAATAAGATGTCGGGCGAGCTTTGTCTTTGTGTAGGAAGTCTCTTTTGGCTTTTATCGTGTGAATGAGTGAACTCCGTCTTCTGTTGCGGGAGGTCCTTCTCGGTTTTGGGAAGCCGGATGAACTCCATCTTCGAGTGAAATTCCTCTAGCTTTTATTTTGAGAGGCCGGGCAAAATTAGGGGTCTACACAAGTGTATGAAAAGAATAAACCTGGACTGCAACTTTAACAATATAGAAGTCCAGAAGCAATTTTTCTAACTTAGAACTTTCTCTCTTGATGATCTTTCAACAATCTTGATCTAAACGCCTTATGATATGAAAAGTTTATGAATGCTCAGAGAAAGGCACGAATATGAGAACTCTAAGATTGCTTTCAATCGTTTTCCAAATTGTGTTCTCAAAAGAGAAATCAAAACTGTATTTATAGAGTAAAAGAGAGAAACTGATAGATTCAATCAATTAAAATGATGTTTCAATCGATTGATTTCATTTAAAACTAATTCAATCGGTTGTTTCGAGTTTTCAATGGATTGAAATAGTTTAGAAAAAATGGTAGCTCTCTGTTTCAACAGATTAAAATATATTTCAACATATTGAAATGCTGTGATGCTTCAAAGTGAAAAATAACATCTCTCTGTTTCAACAGATTGAACTTGAATCAACAGATTGAAATCCTGTGATGCTTCAAAGTGAAAAGTAACATCTCTCTGTTTCAACAGATTGAACTTGATTTCAACATATTAAAATTGCGAAACCTTTAATATGGAAAAAATCATTAAGAACATTTTAACCTGTTGATTCTGCGATTCAATTAATTAAATTTTTGACAACATATGAACATTTCCTATTTTAAGTGATTTTAACAGATTGAAACTTCTTTTTAACAGATTGAAAAACTCAGTTTGTTCTTTTAATGCTTAAAGGTTGGTTTTTCATGCAGTAAAATAAGTTCAATGAGATGCATCATTTAAAGGCGCTTATCACAAGATCTATTGAACTATCAAGAGATTAAATTCTAAACCTATAACCTATTCACCTACACACCCACAAACTAAACTCTATAAATCTATATGTCTTCATCAAATCCAACAAGTGCTTCAACATATGCTCTTCTTTTGACTTTTTCCTCTTTCTTATCATTGTATTTGTTCTTTTCTAGGCACTCCATTCTTACATGACCCTGCTTACCACAACCATAGCATTTATAGTTAAAAGAATCAGATTTCTTTTCATACCTTTTGTGTTTTTCTTTATCTTGAATCTTTTTCTTGAGAAATTTGTTGAACTTTCTGACAAGCAGTCCAAGATTTTCACTTTCCTCCTATGGTTCTTGACTTCTTTCTTCAACCTTGAGTGCTATACTTCTACCTTTTTTCTCAGAGACTTCTTGCTCATTTAATCTGTTAATTTCCATTTCATGTTCTCTGAATTTGCCAAACAAGGAAGCTGTTGTCATGACAGATAAGTCTTTTGATTCTGAGATTGCTATGACCTTGGGCTGCCATGACCTGTCAAGACATTTCAGAACTTTAATATTTAATTCTTCTTTATCAAAAGTTTTACCTAAGCCCATTAAATGATTGATGATATGAGTGAAGCATTACTGCACATCTGCAATACTTTATCCAGTTTGCATTTTAAACAACTCAGATTCTCTTATGAGAGTATGTTTTCTGGCTCTCTTTACATCAGTTGTTCCCTCATGAGTAACCTCAAGAACTTCCCACATTTCCTTGGCAGATTTGCATTGGGAGACCCTGGAAAACACATCCATATTTAGTGTAGAAGTAATTAGGTTTTTAGCAGTACAATCACTTTGAACTTTTTTCTTTTCTTCATCATTTAAACTAGACCATTCTTTTTCTGTAATTAATGGACCATTAGCAATTACATCCCAAACATTCCTATCAATAGATTCAATAAAGATCTTCATCCTAATCTTCCAAAATGGATAATCTGTTCCACAAAACAGTGGAGGTCTATTAATAGAAGCTCCCTCAGAAAAAGGTAATTTGTTTTTAGCCATTAAAGATTTGGACCGAAAGCCTTGAGTATTTTTCAAGACCCTTGCTCTATTACCAATTGTTAGAAATGTAGGTTGAGATCAAGAGGGGGGGGGGTGAATTGATCTTTGACATATTTTCGCAATTTACAAATTATCTATTTCAAAGATTAAGAATCCTGACCAGTTCTTGAATCACACACAACAAGCAATCAAAATAAATGCAGTCACATAATTAAAGGAGAGAAAGGTTTAGAAAGATACAACCAAGATTTATACTGGTTCACCCAATCCTAGGGCTACGTCCAGTTTCCAGCCAAATTCCAGCTGGGTTCCACTAGATTGAACGTTTTACAGATTACAACTTTAATCTCACACTCAATCTACCACAAGAACCAAAATTCTAGTTCCGGCACCTAAACCTTCACCAAGAACCAAATTCCAGTTCTTGACCAACCCTGCAGCCAAATTCCAGCTACAAAAACCAGTGCCCACAATTCCAGGCACCCACAATACAGTAAAAAAAGTAAAGAAAAAAATAGAAGAAACTAGAATGCTCAAACTAGATTTATGCAACTATGTAGTATGAGTTTCTTCTCCAAAAGAATGCAAATTTTGCCTCAAGAAAGAACTTATATGAACTTCAAAAAAACTAGCGCGATTCTCTCTTAAAAGTAGCACTTATGATTGCTTGATTGATTGCTAAAAGATGTGTTTTAAAAATTTCAAGCAACTCTATTTATATAGAAGATTTTCAAAACTGCTGGTTTATTTAATCTGTGAAAATAATCTTTTAATCTGTTAAAAGTCTTGTTTTAATCTGTTAAAAAGTTCTTCATTATTTTCCAGATTTGTTTTAACTGATACGACACCGTTTATATCAATTAAAACTCTTTGTAAAAAATCTTCCAAACTGTTTTCTAAGTGATTTTAACTGATAACAATCTGTTTTAATCGATTAAAACACTTTGAAAAAAGTTCACTTAGTTATTTTAATCGATTGAAACACATTTTAGTCGATTATAATTCTGCCAAAAGATTTCACAAAACTTTCTAAGTTATTTTAACTGATAGCAATCTTGTTTTAATCGATTAAAACATTTTGGAAAAACCTCTTAGTTGTTTTAATCAATTATTTCGCATTTGTATTGATTAAAATACTGACAGAACAACTTTCAAAACACTTCAAGATATTTCAATCGATTATTTCGAGTTTGTATCGATTAAAATTCTGCCAGAACACTTTTCAAAATATTCTAAGTCATTTTAATCAATTATATCAATTCTATATTAGTTAAAATATCGTGTAGAAGGTTTTCAAAAATCCTTCTAATGAAAACAATCAATTATTTCGAAAACATATCGAGTTAAAAACCTGTTACAAAAGTGTTAAGAACATTTTAGTTGATAAAACTTATATACTATTAGTTAAAATAGTTAATTAAAAACCTTTTAACGAAATACTTTGTTTTTAACCGTTTAAACCTTTTTTAGAGGCATTTGCAAAATCTTTTAAATGAAGAAACCTCATGCAGCAGAGAGATAAAAATGATTATACCTAAGCAGAGATGCAGACTCACTAATCCCACTACCCTTTTATCTAAGTGACCTTTGACTACCACAAAGTAGCCTTTGACTTCATTTTTGACTTCATCAAATCAACAAGATCTTTGCCAAAGTAATTCAATAAGATCTTCATCACTTTTAGGTTCCTTGAATAATCAACTTGTCAAGTGTGCACTTGGGCATCACGTTCAAGGATGACCCGTTGTCCACAAGAACTTTAGCGATGAGATACTCCTTTCATTTGATGGAGATATGAAAGGGTTTGTTATGGATCGACCCTTCTGGAGGGAGTTCTTCATCTGTGAAGGTGAGGTGATTGCTAGCTATGATGTGGCCGATAATCCTCTCAACTTTTTCTTGGGATATTGTATGGGGTACGTGCGCTTCGTTCAAGATCTTCATCAGGGCGTTTCTGTGCGGTTTCGAGCTCATCATTAAAGATAACAAAGTTATCTTTGCAGGTGTATGATTGAGCTGGTCGATGATAGAATACTCACTCTGCCTTATGAACTAGAGCAATTCATCGGTCTCCTCCTTGGATTCTTTATTTTCCTTTTCTTCGGTCTGCTTATTTTTCCCTTTATTCTTGGGGGCATCTTCTTGTGACTCCTTGGGGGAGTATATTCTTCCGTTTCTAGTCATGCCCCCAATGCCGGCTATGTTAGAGATGTCCTCCTTTATTGGTGAAGATTCCCCATATCTCCATGGTACAACTTTATTTGAGTCATAGGGGAAAGGACGAGGCACAAATAATCGCAAAGGCGTCCTTGCTCCCTCTTCCTTATTGACTTTGATAACCAACGGCTGAGGCTTATTATCCTCTTGGGGTGAATTGACTGTTGGAGAGAGTTTGATTATGAACGGTTTTCTCTCCATCCTTTTGATTGTGGAAGACATATCAGTTAATCCTTCCTTTTTATTATCTTATTTATTAAAAGTGAAGGAAGGGTAATCAAATATGCAAATGAATGAAATGCATGCAAGTAGACAATTATTGAATAAAAGGAAATTTTATTTATTTATAGAAAGTGTACATTCCCCTACACCATGCTACGAAGCACTTTTTGACAGAAACAGAAAAGCTTAAAGAAACCCACAGGTGGGTTCTGATTTCTATGTAATTCCTCTTCGACTTTCAGTACATGATGAGCGAGTGCTTCAATCTGCTGGTGGACCACCTGGCTCATATGTTCGTTATACTTCTAAGCCTCTTTGATCTTCGCCTCTTGATGGACGACCAAGGCTTGTAAATTGTCGAGTCTCTCAAGGGCTCGGTCTCTTTCTCGTAGCACCTGGACATACTGAGCTAACCCGTCCCTTTCTTTGCAACGCAGCTCAGTAAGGCTTCTGTTAAGTCTCTGGGTACTCTCCCGTCCTTGACGTATCTCAGACCGAGTCCTTGCGAGATCTTGTAGCATTCCCTTGATCGTCTGAGCCTGTTTTGTACATTCGACCTCAAGGTGTGCTGACTTGGCGGTTATTTCTTGAAGTTGATTATCTGAGTTTAATTTGGAAACCTTGGATGCTCGGATAACCTGCTCACTAGAGTCAGCGCATTGGTCCTTGAGGCGCTTTATCTCTTCCTGCATTGCCTTTGTAGACCGTCTATAGTGAGGATATATTCTTGCTCTTTTTCTTCAAGGGCCCTCATCTGGGCTCCCATAATTTTAATCCTCTGGGTCAAGGCATCGACTTGGCTTTGGAGCTCTCCACTGGCTGAAGGCGTAGCAGGTGGGGCGGATGATTGTGACATCCCTCTGTTTCTCCTCCACTCCTCATAGTCACTGGAGACAGCTACTCGAGCTTTGCCTAGCTCTCTATCTCCCATGAAAACTGGTTTCTCCCATGCTCTTCGCACAACAAGTGAGTTCACAACAATGCATGTGTCTCCGAAGAAATGTAGTCCTCCGAGCTCTTCCCACGATAATGCAGTTTTGGTTCTCATGAGTTGTCTCATAGATACTTTTGGAGAATAGGCTATGCAACCTCTAAGACCTATTAACGCTAAGTTCAGATAATCCCCACACCTGATGAGGATTGGGCCAGGTCGGAACCAAGGACATGCCCAGGATAAGCGGTTGGCATCCCATTGTTCCAACTCGACCTTCCACTCCATGGTTAGGTGTCGGTGGAGAGGGATTTTGAAGAAGCTCTTCAAAGGGTCGGGGAACATCCCCATGTGACTAAAGGCGTAGAAATGCGTGATACCCCACACGAATAGCAGTGAAGAGTAGCATATGAGTGTTCTCCCTTGCTTTTGGTGATAGAATTCGACCGAAAGCAAGGTGTCGGCAAGAAGTGCAGGCAAGAGACTCTTTGAGTGCACGTCCCAAGCGAAGAAGGCGTCCATGATGGCTTGATCCACTATGTCGAGGTGAAAGGGAGACAACATAGTCCCAAACACGATCAGAGCCAGAGTTTTGTTAAAAGCAAACCAGTCTGCCCTTTTAGCCAAAGAGGATAGGTGGTCTTCTAACATTGCAACTTTCCAACCCTGCATATTCCCTTTTGCTATCAGGACAGTCTACCGAGATGGCAATCGGATGATGGCAGCAACTTGGGCTACAGGAGTATATGCCTCATGGAAAATATGGACCCCGGCTGACTTGGGCCATCTTAACATAATCTCATACTCCTCCAAAGTGGGCACCATATCGAATTGCAGAAACTCGAAGCAGTGCAGACTAGAGTTCCAAAAATGGACTAGAATCCTGACGAAAATAGGGTTGACACAGATCTTCAGTAAGTCGAGAATCCATCCATAGGATTTTTCAAAGTTGGAGCGGACCTCTGGTGGCATCAACGCGTAGAGCGTTCTATCTTCTCTGCATGGTATCGGGGAATATCCACTTTCTTCAACTGTCTACTAGCCCCCTCCATTTTCTAGAAAACAAAAATGCATGCTATGAATATGATGCTTAATGTAGGCATGCATGCAAGTGTTTATTTTTCCTAAACATTACCATGTTTTATTTTCTACATGATGCATGATAGTGTTTGGTTTTTTTGTATTTTTTCAAAAGGAAGATAAACTACCTATATGGATGTTTATGATTTTAATGTTTATGAACAAGATCCCATTTTGGATTTATTTGGTTTATTCGGTTTATTTGTTTTTTATAACCTTTTATCTCTTCTGTCGGATTACGTGACTACTTAGCTTATAAAGAACCTGAAACCAGGCTAACTAAAAGGCAGACTGTCCAAGATAAAAAATGGTTTATTGCGAAAGAATAGTTTTAGCGTCCCTTATCTCTTTTGTCAGACTGCATGGCTACTTAACTTACAAAGAACCTGAAACCAGGCTAGCTAAAAGGCAGACTGTCCGAGATAAGGGTGTTTATTGTGTAAATATTTTTTGAGATTTTTTTCTATTTTTATCTGTTGTATGTTTATACTATGCAACAATCAAATGCAACAAAAGATGCACACACAATTCACTCATCCGCGAACAAGTAGGACGATGTTTTTAATCACGAGGTAGAGTTTTCTTGCAGAAGAGTGCATATTCAGGGTAGTTATAAATTTCCTCACCAAGGCCAGGCCCCCAAGGTGCTCCCATTATAGGGTCCCCACTCTCTAGCCTTCCGACCATGCATGGCATTAAAGCCTTAGTCAGTCTTTGGGCCAAGAAAGAAAGGTTATCACCTTGAGTGGTGGTTTTCAACCATACCGGTGGGCTCATGGCCCTCACTACGACAAATCGTACCTGCTACCCACTCCCTATGGATATCCCACTTGCCCCCGGGTATAGGGGGAACTATTGTGTGCAAGGGTTTGTGTACAGTTTATATTTCAAACAATTGCATAAAATAAACAAACAACAGTTATTAAATCCAAGCAATTAAAGCATGTTATAAAACAAGGAAGGGTAAAGGCGCAATTTTAAGTTTTTATTTCCTAAAACTAGTCCATCACTAAATGGGATAAACTCTCTAGCTTCCCTAGTGGAGTCGCCATCTGTCGCCGCCGTCGAAAGAGGCGGTCGTAGCAACACGATGGTTTCGTTCGACTCGCGTTTTTAAAAGTTATGGTTCAACGCCTTTAGGTTGTCCGATAACCGGGTTGAACCTAAAGGCGAGGTTTTCGAAGGGTTCGAGGAGTCGCCACCAATGTTTTTACCAGAAACATTGGAAAAGGAAGAAAAAAGAAGGCATTGGTTTAGAAAAACCAACTTTGGCCATTACAACCAGAGTCGGGTAAGGGAGTTAGTTACGTGTAGGGAAGGTATTAGCTTCCCTACGATGCCCCTTTCGGGGTTCCCTATGATGGATTGTTTATATGAAGAAATAAAAACTATAAATTGCACTTTTCCCTTTATTTATTTATTGCAGAAATTAAAATATTGACTACATGACCCTAAATGATTAATGCACAACAATACTATCTAAGAAAGCAATAAAATAAGGAAGAGAGGGTGTAGGAAACTTCGAAGCAAGCTTTTTATATGAATCCTTTGAAATGGGGTGTTTTTAGGCAATCCCCGCTCTATAATGTTGGTCGCTCTTCCTTGCAACATTACAAAACGCTCTCTAAGAATATTAAGAAACTATGGAAATGCTTCAGAGGGATCCTAGGAGAATAATTTGAAGAAAGTGCGGAAGGGAAAGTGGAAGAATTGTGTGAAAAGGGTGAGGACGTCCCCCCCCCCTTTTATAGAAATTCGCACCTGTCAGATCGAGACCGCCGTCTCGCTTGACAAGGTCGAGATCGACGTTTCGCCAAATGGGACAACGGTCTCGCCTTCGAAAAGTGGTGAGATGACTGTCTCGCCAAATGAGACGGCGGTCTCGCAATTGGCGATTGGCGAGACAATGGTCTCACCAAATGAGATGGTGGTCTCGCCATTGGCAAGTGGTGAGACGACAGTCTCGCCCTTAGCCAATGACGAGATGGCGATCTCGCCAAATGAGACGGCGGTCTCAACCCTTTAGGTGGTATAGACCCCAAATCTTGCCCGGCCTCATAATAAAGACCAGAAGACCTTTTATTCGAAGATGGATGAAGCCTAAGAAGCCACTAGGAGAGACTATTAGGCCCCATACTAGGATAGGAGGGATTTTCGGCATGTAAATAAGGATTCTCGCCTTTTTGGGTCGAGACCGCCGTCTCGTATTCGGGACCGCAGTCTCGCCTTGCGAAAGTGGCGAGACAGCCGTCTCGACCTTGTCAGACGAGACGACCGTCTCGACCTGACAGGCGCGAATCCCTATAAATAGCCGCGCTATTCCCCTCATTTCACAGAGTTCTTCCATTCTCTCTCTTGTCACTTCATAAAATTCTCTTCCTAGAACCCCTCCGAAGCATTTCCGAAGTTTTCTGAGAGTCTCTAAGAGTTTTTATAGCGTTTTTTGAGAGGTTTCCAGCGCTATAGAGAGTGAAGGGCTGCCAAAAAGCACCCAAATTGTCAAGAAATTAATAGAAAGCTTGCCTCAGAGGTTTCTACATTCTTTCTCTCTCTTTACTGCTTTATCTTTAAATTACACAATAGATATTAGGGACATGTAGTCATAACTTTAAATTCCGCAAATAAAGGGTAAAAGCGTATTTTCACCGGTTTACTTATTTAAAATAGCTTACCTATCATAGGGAACCCGAAAGGGGCGTTGTAAGGGAACTAACACTTCCCTTACACGTAACTAACTCCCTTACCCAACTCTGGTTCTAATGACCAAAGTTGGTTTTTCGAAAACCAATGCCTTTTCACCCCTTTTCTGATGTTTCCGGTAAAAACATCAGTGGCGACTCCAGAAGAACCCTTCAAAATTAGTTCTTGAGTTAGCCCGGTTATCGGACAATCTAAGAGCGCCTTTTCAAAAACCTCGCCCCTAGGTTCAGCCGGGTTATCGGACAACCTAAAGGCGTTGTAACCACACCAATAAAAACGCAAAAATTGGAAAGTCGTGTAGACCCCAAATCTTGCCCCGCCTGCAAATAAAGAGTAGAATACCTCCTATTCGAAGATGGACGAAGCCTAACAAGCCACTAGGACAGACCATTAGGCCCCATACTAGGATAGGAAGGATTTTCAGCACAAAAATAAGGTTTCTCACCTTTTGGGGACGAGACCGCCGTCTCGCCTCATGCAAATGGCGAGACCGCCGTCTTGCCAAACGAGACGGCGGTCTCGCCACCTGCGAATGGCGAGACGGCAGTCTCGCTTTCCCAGACGGCGGTCTCGCCACCTGCGTAGGACGAGACGGCGGTCTCACCACCTGTGAATGACGAGACGATGGTCTCGTTTGGCAAGACGGCGGTCTCGCCACTTTGGCATGACGAGACGACGGTCTCGTTTGGCAAGATGGCGGTCTCGACCCTGTCAGACGAGAACGACGGTCTCGCCACTGTCAGGCGCAAAAACCTATAAATAGGGGCTCTCCTCCCCTCATTTCCACACCACACAACTTTTGCTCTCCCTTCTCTCTAAAACTTCTCTCTAGAATCCCTCCGACTCATTTCCGGAGCTTCTGAGTGCCTTTGTGAGCGTTTTTTCGGCGTGTAGAAAAGTTTCCAGCGTCGTGTAGAGTGAAGGGCTGCCAAAAAGCACCCATTTCCTTTAAAAGAAATAAAAAGAAAGCTTGCTTCGGAGGTTTAAATTCTCCCTCTCTACTTTTACTGCTTTAATTTTAAATTATGCAATAGATTAGGACCATGTAGTCATAATTTTAAATTCCGCAAAATAAAAAGGGCAAAAGCGTATTTTTCCAGTTTATTTATTAACAAAATAGCTGGCCTATCATAGGGAACCCGAAAGGGGCGTAGTAAAGGAACTAATACTTCCTTTACACATAACTAACTCCCTTACCCAACTCTGGTTCTAATGACCAAAGTTGGTTTTCGAAAACCAACGCCTTTTAAAACCCCTTTTCCGATGTTTCCGGTAAAAACATCGGTGGCGACTCCACAAAACCCTACAAAAATTAGTCCTTGGGTTAGCCCGGTTATCGGACAACCCAAGGACGCCCTTTTGAAAACCTCGCCCGTAGGTTAGCCCGGTTATCGGACAACCTAAAGGCGTTGTAACCACCCATAAAAAACGCGAAAATCAAGAGGGTCGAAACCATTGCGTCGCTCCGACCGCCCTCGTTTTGACGGCGGCGACAGATGGCGACTCCGCTGGGGAAGCCTCGAGAGTTGATCCCATTTAGTGATGGGCCGGCTTAAAAAATAAATAAACCAAGGAAATAAAGCTTTTGCCCTTACCTTGTATTATAACATGTTTCACGGTGTGGCTTTAAATAACTGTTGCTTGTTTATACTTACGCAATTGTGTGAAATACAAACTGTACACAAACCCTTGCACACTACAGTTCCCTCTATACCCGGGGGCAAGTGAGAAATCCATAGGGAGTGGGTGACAGGTACGGTTCGCTGTAGTGAGGGCCTTGAGCCCACCAGTGTGATCGGAAACCACCACTCAAGGTGATAACCTTCCTCTTTTGGCAACAAGACTGACTATGGCCTTAGTGCTAAGCATGGTCGGACGACTGGAGAGTGGGGACCCTAGAATGGGGGCACCTTGGGGGCCTTAGCCTGGTGAGAACAGTTAGAACCAACCCTCGCCAATGCACTTTTCTGCAAGAAAACCCTAGCTCGTGATAAAAACGAATTCTCGCCTGTTCGTGGATGATCGAATTGTGTGCGCATATGTTTGTTGCATTTGTTTGTTGCATAGCATAAACAAACAACAGAACAAAAATCACAAAAATACTTTCGCAAATAAACGCCCTTATCTCGGACAGTCTGCCTTTTAGCTAGCCTGGTTTCAGGTTCTTTGTAAGCTAAGTAGCCACGCAGTTCCGACAGAAGAGATAAGGGACGCTAAATTTTTTTTCACATAAAACCATTTTATCTCGGACAGTCTGCCTTTTAGCTAGCCTGGTTTCAGGTTCTTTGTAAGCTAAGTAGCCACGCAATCCGACATAAGAGATAAAAGGCTAAAAAAAAAACTAAATCCAAAATAAATAAAATAATAATAACAAAATCAAAACATTTATAAAGATAATTTTGACAAAGTCGTATCATTCATATTGCATCATAAGTGGAAAAACCAAGAAAGAAAATAAATGCATAAAGAAAGGAAAGTATCCATACACATCATTTTAATAAACCCCTAAAAAATGGGTCTTAGAGGCGTTATTTGCAGCTTGGTTCTTCACCCTTTTCTCTTCGTTTTGATATGTTGTGCGTCCAAATCGGACATCTCAGTCAAAAGTTATGCCACTTTGAACATCTACTGCCCTTTTGTACTGGTGCATGCATAAATACATTTATTCTAGGGAGCACTAGATATCCCTAAGACAATGGCGAAAGAGGCCCCGAGCACATTTGTGACCTTCCCGACAAGGAAGGGACAAGTGTACTAAGGTGTGATGGTGATTGCCATTATACTTGTCAAATCTGTGATGGGGAAGGAACCATTACACCAAGGTGGGTAGGATACCCCACAAAGCGTAAGCTTTGGGGAGGGTACCTAAGTTATTGTCTTAAGGAATATTCATCTCATAAATCATTCATTTTAAACAATAAACATCTTTTTGCATTCTAGAAAGTGGCTAGTATTCTTCATGCCCTCATCCGCATACAAAAAAACACAAAATCCCAAACACTATCATATATCATGTTAGAAAATAAAACATGATAATGTTTAGGAAAAAACAAACACTTGCATACATGCATCCACCAAACTTCATCCTCATAACGTGCATCTCATAATAGACAGTCGAAGAAGTGGACATTCCTCAATACCATGAAAAGAGGATTAGGGCATTCGCATGCCATGCACGGGAAGTAAAAAAAGAAAATAAATAGAAATATTTACCCGCCTATGGGTTCATTTAGGATTCTCCGCTTTCAAAAAAATGTACTTCGAAACATTGCATTGAGGAATGTACACTGTCTAGATAAATAAAATTGTTTGTTTTCATCATCTCAACTGTCTATTGCATTCATGAATTGCATTCATAAATTGCATTCATTCTCACTTTAATAATAAAAAGATAATAAAAAGAAAGGATTAGTCGATGTGCTTTCCACAAATCAAAGTAAGATGAAGAGCAAACCTTTCGTCGTCAAGTTCTCTCCAACGATTGATCCGCGTAAAGAAGATAATAAGGATAAGGGGGCAAGGACGCCATTACATTTGTCCATACCTCGAATCAAATAAAGTTGTACCATGGAGACATGCAGAAACATAACCCATCATTGAGGATATCTCCAACATAGATAGCATTGGGGGCAGAATTAGAAATGGAAGAACTTACACCCCTGAGGAGCTACAAGACAATGCTCCCAAAAATAAAGGAAAATAATAAGACCGAAGAAAAACATAATCCAAAGAGGAAACTGAGTAGACTTTGGATTCACGACGCTAAGGCAGTTCTTTCAACACTCCGCCAAAGAGACAAACTCAGGGTAGGCGACAAGCTAGTCATAGTTTGAGCTAGAGACGACATTCAGATCAGCAAATTGTCTGCCCTACCTTGAATGGATGCGACTGAAAAGGACCATTGAAATATCTTTTGCCAATGTGAAAAGACTTTCCCAACAATATGAAGGTGACCCACATGATGAGGAAATATATATGTCGCCCAAACTTTCAAGGAATAAGGGAGCCACCAGATTTTAAAGACAATCCTTTGAAGCTTTACCCTACAAAGGATCAAGCTGCATAGAGAAAAGGGAAGTCTCCCCTCCACACCTTGAATCAGATTTTCCCAAACAAAGGGGTTCAAGCGTCAAAAGCGACTTTAGTCATTAGGTGTTCTCCTTCTGATTCTTAGGGTTTGTGAATCCAATGACTATTAGAGATTACTCCTCGGGGCTAGCCCGACCCCCGAGCATTGTAGGGCACATATTTCCCTATTAATTACAAAGAATGTCATTCTTACTATCTGCTTCTCTTCTTGCTATTAAGGTCTAAACCTCATTAATAACCATGTTTAAGCAAACGTTTTCAAAAAGTGCGTCAAATATAATCAAACTGTGCCATTGACCAAAATAAAAGTCAAACCCATCACCACTTATTGACTAGAAGCACAAAATAAAGTTTTAGCTCGTCATAGTAAAGTCGTGTTTCGTCAATGTTGTGCAAAAAGAAAACAAAAATCAAAAGAAGCCCATAAAAGCTAAAGGCCAAAAAAAAAAAACAAAAAAAGGGGCAAGGTACCCGGTAGGAAACCCAGTAAGGGGGCTACGCAAAAGTTAGGGTAAACCCGCTAGGAAACCCAAACAACCATAAAGGGTAGCCTAGGCAAAAATTAGGGTTACAAAATAAAGTCCGCTAGGTTTCCAAAGCAAGAAAAAAGAAACCTACACAAAAGTTAGGACATGGCACAACATCCTAAGCTGAAAACTCAAAGGGCAGACTAGGGAAGTCAATCAGTCATAGCAAGCGCCATAGAATAAGACACCACTCCATAAACGAAACGTTTGTCTAAACTAGCCTAAACACTCTAACCAACCTTGGCTAGCCGTGCTTACAAAAACCATTTTTTGTCAAAATAAAACAATTCTAAAACACAAGCCTTTGAATTAAATATCCTCTTCCTTCTTTTCTCTTGACCCTTACCACTACGACATTCTAGTAATTAGTAGGGAAATGTGGAGATAGTAATCAATAGGAGGATCGACATCCCCAAGGAAAGGGAGGGGTGCACTAACATGGCAAGTCGCTCTACAATTAACACAATCATTCTTCGGTCATGAAAAAATCAAGACGGCAAAATGGGTACAGACTATCCCCGTCGACGAAAGCACATAACGTCAGAAGCTCATCAGAAGTAAAAGCACATTGGTTAATCCTTTTGAAAAATTAATTAAAATAGTATTAGAGGATCCATATCGCCAACATTGCATGCATATGATAGGCTCCTATCTCTCAAAAAAAGAAGAGAAAGAAAAAATGAGAATAAAAAGAATAATGCCTGCTAGGAGATTCCTAGGCAAAAGTTAGGGTAGCCTGCTAGATCGAAAACCCGCAAAGGGCGGTCTAGGCAAAAGTTAGGATAGCCTGCTAGATCGAAAACCTGCAAAGGGAGGTCTAGGCAAAAGTTAGGGCATTCATAAAAAAGGAAAAAACCCGCTAAGATATCCTAGGCAAAAATTAAGGCAGCCCGCTAGACCGAAAACCCCAAAAAGGGCGGTCTAGGCAAAAGATAGGGCTAAACCAAAAAATGAATAAAAGAGAGGGGCCCTTCATCATAATCATAAAAATTCCAGCAGGAGAATGCCAGTCACTTTTCCAGATGCATCAATAAAAAAGAATAGATTGCATTTAGGGCATCCACACACAAGTAGTCGCACAAAACGACTTTGTCAATGTCAAAAATGAAAGAAATAAAAATTACTTCAGATTAAAAAAAAAAACGAAAAGCATTCATGCATATAAGGAGACTAGCTCCATGTTTGTGATTGAAAACAGGATCACTGAGACTGAGTCTCCAAATAATGCCCTCAAGAAAACGGAGCAAGTCGTCAATCAAGCGACTCAGCAGAATAAGAGCTTCTGAAAATCAAGAGCTCCAGCTACCATCCTTCTACCCAGAAAAGAAGGCACAAGAAAGTAATAAGTCTCCAAACATTGCTCTCCCTCAAGAAAGAAGAGCGAATTGTCATAAGAAGCTTCCAGAAGCCAAAGCTCCAATCATCACCCAATAAAAGAGGGCACAATGATCAGACATCAAAGAAAGAAAAAGCTGACGGAAAGGCTTAGTTATCCCCAAGAGGATCCCTTCCTACTCCGAAGGTAAAACAAAAACACTCCTCACGGCTTAGCATTACCACTACATGAGTCATCGAACACACTCACCCAAAGTCTCCTCCACACTCCCCAATGGAGAATAAAGGCTCCAAGAGCCCATCATCATCATAATCATCAACAGTCAAAAGAGTCCAATCTCCATACCATCAAGGGCTCAACAAAAAGAGAAAAAAAGAAGAAAACCCTTGCATCCCCAGTGGATATCCAAAAGAAAGGGTCGTAACAAAGAAGGTCAAATAAAAATCCTCAAGTGGATCTCCTAAAAAGTCTGCAAAAAGAAATAAGAAATTCTCATCCCCTAGTGGAATAAGAGCTTTACAAGGTCAACTCGCATCAACATTAATCAAGGAGCCAGGACTCCATCCCAGAAAAAATCAGATCCCCAGGAAATCAACTAATTCCCTGGTGGATCACTAAAGAAATAAAATGTCATCCCTAGTGAACCCCCCCAAAAGGAAGGGAAAAAGCCAGCGTAATAAAAAGAGACTAAAAAGTAAAAAGGCATACGCATTATCCCCATAAAAAAGCCAGATTTCAAAATCGCGATAAAAAAGAGATAAATCGCGAAAAAAAAGGCGAAATCAATCCTAACTTTTAGGCAATCAATAAAATCCCTAAGTGGGTCACCGCAGAAAAGGGAAAATCAATGAAAAAGAAGGAATCGGAAACCCCAATGAAATAAGAGCATTGCAGAACCAGGTCACACCAGTACCTAACAAGGAGTCGAAACTCCAAGGGGCAAACCAAAATTAGATCCCCGGGAAGGCAATCAATTCCCCGATGGATCACCAAAAAAGAGAAAGATCATCCCCAGTGAGCCTACTGCAAAGGCAAAACTTCATCAGAATGTCATTTGCCTATGCATAGGCAAGACCTGGCAAGCAAGAGCCAGCATCCCCATAAGGGAATATTAGCCTAGTCAGAGGCAAAACAAATGCAGCCAAAAGTCTTCACTTCCGATGAAGCATCTGCCTACTCAAAGGCATTACCAGAAACTCAATGGATATCCGCTTAGCCAAAATGCGTCACCAAGATCAACAAATCCCCAGAGGATTCCTGCCTACCTAAGAGGCACTCATCAAAAATTCCCGACAACCAGCAAAGTCGGATGACCACCACACAAAAAAAAAAACAAAAAAAACAAAGAATCCCCAGAAATCAAAAAGCTAGATGAACACCAACAAAATCCCCGGCGCAGACCGGATGACGATTCCCAGAAAAGACAGACAAAGACAAAAGAAAGCACATCTCAACGCACGGCGCATGAGCGATTGAGCAGTAAGCCGCCACCACCACCAGTCCTACGCAGTGGACTATACTAGCCTGATAGGGGGTTCATACCTATCAACCAGCACACAAGGAGTGTCTGACCGGCGCATGGGCCACCTGAACAGTAAGCCGCCACTACCACCAGTCCTACATAGTGGACTGTACCAACCTGCGCACGCATTCCGCCTGATCTGCGCTCGAGCCGGATCAGTAAGTCGCACTACCACCCTGATGGGGGTTTCATACCCATCTAGTCCCATGCAACGGACTACAACTACCAGCCTGATGGGGGGTTCATACCCATCCAGTCCCACACAATGGACTGTAACTACCAGCCTGATGGGGGGTTTATACCCATCAACCGAAGGATCGGCTACCGTCAGAAGGAGTATCCTGAGGTTCTACCACGTGTCCACCGAAGGGATCGGCTACCGTCAGAAGGAGTATCCCGGAAGTGCATGAACACCAACATTTTCCCCCAGAAGATCAGCCGCCGCAAGACAGAGCATCTGAAGGGTAACCGGGCAAGAGGGTCAACTCCTTTACCTTCTTGTCAATCTGTCTGGCACAACAGGCCAACAGATGACTAGTCAGGTAAAGGGGGGGCAACTGTAGACCCCAAATCTTGCCCGACCTCCAAATAAAGAGTAGAAGACCTCCTATTCGAAGATGGACGAAGCCTAACAAGCCACTAGGAGAGACTATTAGGCCCCATACTAGGATAGGAAGGATTTTCAGCACAAAAATAAGGTTTCTCGCCTTTTGGGGACGAGATCGCCGTCTCGAAATCGAGACCGCCGTCTCGCCTCATGCAAATGGCGAGACCGCCATCTCGCCAAACGAGACAGCGGTCTCGCCACCTGCAAACGGCGAGACGGCGGTCTCGCTTTCCCAGACGGCAGTCTCGCCACCGGCGTAGGACGAGACGGCGGTCTCGCCACCTGTGAATGACGAGACGGCGGTCTCGTTTGGCGAGACGACGGTCTCACCACTTTGGCATGACGAGACGGCGGTCTCGACCTTGTCAGACGAGAACGACGGTCTCGCCACTGTCAGGCGTGAAAACCTATAAATAGGGGCTCTCCCCCCCTCATTTCCACACCACACAACTTTTGCTCTCCCTTCTCTCTAAAACTTCTCTCTAGAATCCCTCTGACGCATTTCCGGAGCTTCTGAGTGCCTTTGTGAGCATTTTTTCGGCTTCTAGAAAAGTTTCCAGCGTCGTGTAGAGTGAAGGGCTGCCAAAAAGCACCCATTTCCTTTAAAAGAAATAAAAAGAAAGCTTGCTTCGGAGGTTTAAATTCTCCCTCTCTACTTTTACTGCTTTAATTTTAAATTATGCAATAGATTAGGGCCATGTAGTCATAATTTTAAATTCCGCAAAATAAAAAGGGCAAAAGCGTATTTTTTCGGTTTATTTATTAACAAAATAGCTGGCCTATCATAGGGAACCCGAAAGGGGCGTAGTAAAGGAACTAATACTTCCTTTACACGTAACTAACTCCCTTACCCAACCCTGGTTCTAATGACCAAAGTTGGTTTTCGAAAACCAGCGCCTTTTAAAACCCCTTTTCCGATGTTTCCGGTAAAAACATTGGTGGCGACTCCACAAAACCCTACAAAAATTAGTCCTTGGGTTAGCCCGGTTATTGGACAACCCAAGGACGCCCTTTCGAAAACCTCGCCCCTAGGTTAGCCCGGTTATCGGACAACCTAAAGGCGTTGTAACCACCCATAAAAAACGCAAAAATCAAGAGGGTCGAAACCATCGCGTCGCTCTGACCGCCCTCGTTTTGACGGCGGCGACAAGTCGGAACCATCGCGTCGCTCCGACCGCCTCGTTTTGACGACATCGACAGGTGGAATTTCTTATTTTTCGCATGAAAAAAACCATTCCTATGCTAATATGGGGCCTATTGATCAATTCTATGGTCCTTTTAGGCCTTGCCCATCTTCGAACAAAAGTCTTTTGCTCTTTATTTTGAGGCTGGGAAAGATTTGGGGTCTACAACCTCGCATATAAGCTTTGATTCTTTGCTCATTGACTGTCCATGTTCTTCCTGTTTTTGGATCTTCCAATTCCACAACACCGTAGGGCTTAACACTTCTTATAAAAAATGGACCTGACCATTTAAATTTTAATTTCCTAGGAAAAAGTCTTGACCTTGAGTTGAACAACAACGCAGACTGGCCTGGATAAAAATCTCTTTTCAGAATTTTCTTATCATGATATGCCTTGACTTTCTCCTTGTACAACTTAGATGATTCATATGCATTGAGTCTCATTTCTTCTAATTCATTCATCTGGGTTCTTCTTTTCTCTACTGACGCTTTAGGATCAAAATTGAGGAATTTTAAAGCCCAATATGCTTTGTGCTCCATTTCCACTAGGAGATGACATGCCTTGCCATAAACAAGTTGAAAGGGAGAGAGTTAGTGGGAGATTTGTATGCTGTCCTGTAAGCCCAAAGTGCATCATCCAACTTCATTGACCAGTCTTTCCTTGAGGTTGAAACAGTCTTCTCTAGGATTCTTTTAATCTCTCTATTTGAAACTTCTGCTTGGCCATTTGTTTGTGGATGATAGGGTGATGCAACTTTATGCCTAACTCCATAATGCTCCAAACATTTTTGAAGTTGAACATTATAGAAATGCGAACCTCCATCACTGATTAAAACTCTGGGAGTGCCAAATCTACAGAAGATCACTACTACAAATAAAGCTTTCAACGTCGGTTCCAAAAAACCGACGTTGAAAGTCATTAGATAGCGTTCCTTATAACGCTATCTAAATCGACTTTAGATACGGTTATAAGGAACGCTATCTAATGTCGATTTCAACGTCGTTTTGAACCGCGTGAAAGTATGACTTTTAAATTAATAATTTTATTTATTTACAACCCTTTACCCCCCCTTTTATTATCTAGAAGTCTCCCTCTCTTCCTATTATATTTTTATTAGGTCCTCCATCTCTTTATATTATATTTTTAGAAGTTTTTTAATTTTTAAGAGAATTGTCATTGGCAGGATTCGAACCCAGTACTTTAGAGTTGGAGGCTGATACTCCAACCACTAAACTACTTGAATTTTTTGATAATAACTTACAAATAAATTATATTTATATACAAATAAATATATATCCGTGTAAATATATACAAATAAACCCAGTACTTTCATCTTCTTCGCACTGATAATCCTCCAAAATTTTGTGTTCTTCATGCTGACAGCCCTCCCAAATTCACCTTCTCGCTCACAATTTCACTCCCTCTTTGTGACCTTGTACCAGTGACTATCCACCATTGTTCGAGCTTAATCACCTTCGTCTCTCCAACCCCAATCCTCCACCCTTCTATTCAGCTTCGAAGATCTTTAACCCAGCATGCATCACCTGACCTCAAGCTTGAAATCCAACCCAGTGACCTTGAATCTCAAATCTGAGTGACCAAAACACCCAATCAAAACCCAAGCAACTTCGAATCTCAACCCCAGCCTACCTCGACGAACTCGAGGCCGAACCCCAACTCTGGCGACATCGAACCCCAAAGTTCAAGCCAAACTATTTTTATAGAAGATTTTCAAACTGCTGGTTTAATTAATCTGTTAAAAGATTCTTTTAATCTGTTAAAAGTGCAGTTTTAATCTGTTAAAACTTCTTTTAATCCATTAATACGTTCTTGATTCTTTAACAGATTTGTTTTAACTGATACTGCAACGTTTATATCAATTAAAACACTTTACAAAAAATCTTCTAAGTTGATTTAATCGATTGTTTCGCGATTCAATCGATTGAAATACTGCAAAACTTTCTATTAAAACTTTTCAACTAATTTTAACTGATAAAAATAAGTTTTAATCGATTAAAACGCTGTGCAGAAATTGTTTTAATCGATTGAAACGAGATTTAATCGATTGAAACGCTATCTAAAATGTATCTCGCTTGAGCGACACCCTTCTCGCTCGAGCGAAACGCCCCCTGCACAAAATTAGCATTCTCGGGTTGTATTTCGCTTGAGCGATTCTACCCTCGCTCGAGCGAAATGAGATTCTAATCGATCATAACTCGCAATGATCGATCATAATTGAGAGGATATAATAGCGGTTCCCTTATAACCGCTATCTAAAGTGTATCTCGCTTGAGCGACACCCTTATCGCTCGAGCGAAACGCCCCCTGCACAAAATTAGCATTCTCGGGTTGTATTTCGCTTGAGCGACACTACTCTCGCTCGAGCGAAATAAGATTCTGATCGATCATAACTTGAAATGATCGATCATAATTGAGAGGATATAATAGCGGTTCCCTTATAACCGCTATCTAAAGTGCACTTTAGATAGCGGTTCCCATATAACCGCTATCTAAAGTGTGTGAGTTTTCAATGTTGCTTACAGGGTTTCGACGTCGGTTATACCCACACCCGACGTTGAAAGCCCATGCAGAAGGGTTTTCAACGTCGGGTGAGGGCATAACCGACGTTGAAAGCCTACTTTCCACGTCGGGCATGCTAAAACGACGTAGAATGTGCCAAAATTCGACTTTCAACGTCGGCTAAGATGTAACCGACATTAAACAGCGACGTTGAAAGCATATTTTCTAGTAGTGGATATATCCTCTTTAAGAACTTTATTACAGTTTTGTCATCTATTTTTGTGGTTGTTATTGCTTCCACCCACTTAGACACATAGTCAACTACTAATAAGATGTACTCATTAGAAAATGAGACCGGAAAAAGGCCTACAAAATCAATTCCCCAACAGTCAAATACTTCTATGTCGCCGTCGTCAAAACGAGGGCGGTCGGAGCGACGCGATGGTTTCGACTCTCTTGTTTTCGCGTTTTTTTATTGGTGGTTACAACGCCTTTAGGTTGTCCGATAACCGGGATGAACCTAGGGGCGAGGTTTTCGAAAGGGTGCTCTTGGATTGTCCGATAACCGGGTGTCACCGCCGTAAAAAAGAGGCGGTCGGAGCGACGCGATGGTTTCCGACTCTCTTGATTTTCGCATTTTTTGTTGGTGGTTACAACACCTTTAGGTTATCCGATAACCGGGCTGAACCTAGGGGCGAGGTTTTCGAAAAGGCGCTCTTGGATTTTCCGACAACCGGGCTAATCCAAAAGCTAGTTTTGAAAGGGTTCTGTGGAGTCGCCACCGATGTTTTTACCGGAAACATCGGAAAAGGAATTAAAAGACGTTGGTTTTCGAAAAACCAACTTTGGTCATTAGAACCAGAGTTGGGTAAGGGAGTTAGTTACGTGTAAAGGAAGTGTTAATTCCTTTACGACGCCCCTTTCGGGTTCCCTATGACAGGCCATCTATTTAAAAATATTTAAACCGGTGAAAATTACGCTTTTACCCTTTTATTCTGCGAAATTTAAAATTACGACTACATGACCCTAGTATCTATTGCATAATTTAAAATTAAAGTGATAAAAGTAGAGAGGGAGAATATAAACCTCCGAAGCACGCTTTTATATTAATTCTTTTAAAAAATAGGGTGCTTTGTGGCAGCCCTTCACTCTACACAGCATCGGAAACTTCTCGAAGCGCCAAAAAACACTCACAAAAACACTCAGAAGCTCCGGAAATGCGTTGGAGGGATTCTAGAGAGAAGATCTAGTGATTTTCTAGAGAGAAGGAGGAGAAAACTCTGTGTGGTGTGTCCAAATGAGGGAATGGAGCCCCCTATTTATAGTTTTTCGCGCCTGATAGGTCGAGACTGCCATCTCGTCTGACAGGGTCGAGACCGCCGTCTCGCCATGCCAAAGTGGCGAGACCACCGTCTCGCCCTTCGCAGGTGGCGAGACCGCCGTCTCGCCAAACAAGACGGCGGTCTCGCCACTTGCATGAGGCGAGACGGCGGTCTCGATTTCGAGACGGTGGTCTCGTCCCCAAAAAGGCGAGAAACCTTATTTTCGTGCCGAAAATCCCTCCTATCCTAGTATGGGGCCTAATAGTCTCTCCTAGTGGCTTGTTAGGCTTCTTCCATCTTCGGATAGGAGGTCTTTTACTCTTTATTTGGAGGCCGGGCAGGATTTGGGGTCTACAGCTGCCCCCCCCCCCTTTACCTGACTTGTCGGCTGTTGGCCTGTTGTGCCAGACAGATTGACAGGAAGGTAAAGGAGTTGACCCACTTTCCTGATCACCCTTCAGATGCTCTGTCTTTGTGGCGGATGGTCCTCTAGGGAAATGTTGTGCGCTTCCGGGATGCTCCTTCTGACAGTAGCTGACCCCTTCGGCTATGAGTACGAACCCCCATCTGGTTTGACGAGTATGAACTCGCGTCCGGTAAGCCCCCTTTTGTAAGGCCCGATGAGTATACACCCCCATCTGGTGTCTGACGAGTATGAACCCCCGTCTGGTAAGCCCCCTTTTGTAAGCCCCCTTTTGTAAGGCCTGATGAGTACACACCCTCATCTGGTGAAGTGCCTCCGGATGCTCCTTCTTGCGGTAGCTGACCCTTTGGCTGTGGTGGCGGCTTACTGCTCTAGCTCATGGGCCGTTGTGAAACCTCGGGATGCTCCTTCGACGCGGTAGCTGACCCCTTGGTTGACGAGTACGAACCCTCGTCTGGTTTGGTGCCTCTGGATGCGCCTTCTTGCGACAGCTGATCCTTTGGCTATGGTGGCGACTTACTGCTCTAGCTCATGCGCCTTCTGTTGAGATGTGTTCTCTCGTCGTTGATTTGGTCGTCCGGTCTGCGCCGGGGATTTTGTTGGTGTTCATCCAGCTCTGTTGGTTTGCTGGGGATTCTTTGTTTTGATCCTTTTGATAGTGGTCATCCGACTTTGCTGGTTATCGGGTATTTTTGATGAGTGCCTCTTAGGTAGGCAGTAATCCTCTAGGGATTTGTTGATCTGAGTGACACCTCTTGAGTAGGCGGATATCCTATTCAGTTTCTGGTAATGCCTCTGAGTAGGCAGACGCTTCATCGGAAGTGAAGACTTTTGGTTTCATTTGTTTTGCCTCTGACTAGGCTGATATGGGGATACTGGCTCTTGCATGCTTGCCAAGTCTTGCCTATGCATAGGCAAATGACATTCTGAGGATGAATATGAAGTTTTGCCTTTGCAGTAGGCTCATTGGGATGATCTTTTCTTTTTGATTGGTCCACCGGGGAATTGGTTTCCTTCCCGGGGATCTAATTTTGATTTCCCCTTTGAGGTAATGGAGTTTTGACTCCTTGTTGGATGTTGTTGGTATGAGATGGCTTCGCCGATACTCTTGTTTCATTGGGATTTCCGATTCTTTCTTTTTCGTTGATTTTCCCTTTTCTACGGTGACCCACTTAGGGATTTTATTGATTGCCTAAAAGTTAGGATTGATTTCGCCTTTTTTTCGCGATTTATCTCTTTTTTATCGCGATTTTGAAATCTGGCTTTTTTATGGGGATAATGCATAAGCATTTTTACTTTTTAGTCTCTTTTTATTACGCTGGCTTTTTCCCTTCTTTTTGGGGGGGTCCACTAGGGATGACGTTTTATTTCTTTAGTGATCCACCAGGGAATTAGTTGACTTCCTGGGGATCTGATTTTTCTTTTCTAAGAATGGAGTCTTGGCTCCTTGATTGATGTTGATGCGAGCTATACTTGTGAAGCTCTTATTCCACCGGAGGATGGGAATTTCTGATTCTTTTTTGTAGACTTTTTAGGAGATCCACTTGAGGATTTTTATTCGGCCTTCTCTATTGTTTCCTTTTCTTTTGAACATCCTCTGGGGATGCAAGAGTTTTCTTCCTTTTTCCTTTTTTTGTTGAGCCCTTGTTGGTATGGAGATTGGACTCTTTTGATTGTTGATGATGATGGGCTCTTGAACCTTTATTCTCCATTGGGGAGTGTGGAGGAGACTTTGGGTGAGTGTGCTCGATGACTCATGTAGTGGTAATGCTGAGCTGTGAGGAGTGTTTTTATTTTGCCTTCGAAGTAGGAAGGGATCCTCTTGGGGATGACTAGGCCTTTCCGTCGGCTTTTCTTTTATGATGTCTGATGATTGTGCCCTCTTTTATTGGGTGATGATTGGAGTTTTGGCTTCTGGAAGCTTCTTTTCACAACTCGCTCTTCTTTCTTGAGGGAGAGTAATGTTTGGAGATTTATTACTTTCTTGTGCCTTCTTTTCTGGGTAGAATGATGGTAGCTGAAGCTCTTGATTTTCAGAAGCTCTTATTCTGCTGAGTTGCTTGATTGACGACTTGCTCCGTTTTCTTGAGGGCATTATTTGGAGACTCAGTTTCAGTGATCCTGTTTTCAATCACAAACATGGATCTAGTCTCCTTATATGCATGAATGCTTTTCGTTTTTTGTTATTTGTCTGAAGTAATTTTTATTTTTTTCATTTTTGACATTGACAAAGTCGTTTTGTGCGACTACTTGTGTGTGGATGCCCTAAATACAATCTATTCTTTTTTATTGATGCATCTGGGAAAGTGACTGGCATTCTCCTGCTGGACTTTTTTATGATTATGATGAAGGGCCCTTCTCTTTTATTCAGTTTTTGGTTTAGCCCTATCTTTTGCCTAGACCGCCCTTTTGGGGTTTTCAGTCTAGCGGGCTACCTTAATTTTTGCCTAGGACATCTTAGCGGGTTTTTTCCTTTTTTATGAATGCCCTAACTTTTGCCTAGACCGCCCTTTGCGGGTTTTTGATCTAGCAGGCTACCCTAACTTTTGCCTAAGAATCTCCTAGCAGGCATTATTCTTTTTATTGTCATTTTTTCTTTCTCTTCTTTTTTTTGAGAGATAGGAGCCAATCATATGCATGCAATGTTTGCGATATGCATCCTATAATACTATTTCAATTAATTTTTCAAAAGGATTAACCAATGTGTTTTTACTTCTGATGAGCTTCTAACGTTATGTGCTTTCGTCGACAGGGATAGGCTGTACCAATTTTGCCGTCTCGATTTTGAAAGTGATCCTAGCAAAGATCTCAGTGATTTGATGAAGTCAAAGATAAAGTCAAAGGTCAACTCTGCAACAATCAAACAAGTCACTCAGAAGAATGGAGCTGAAGACTTAGTGTGTCTTAACAGAAAGCTTAGGTAAAACCACTTTACCTTTTCCACTGCATAAAGCTTCTTCATTCATTTTGCAAAATGCCTCAAAAATAGTTTTAAACAAATAAAAAACAAAAACATTTTGACAAAGAACTTTCTTAATAATGTTTTTAACTGATATTGCTTTGAAAGAAACGATTAAAATCACTTAGAATGTTTAAAAAAGTGTTTTTACAGTATTTTAATCGATACAAACTTCTTTTAATCGATTAAAACCCTTTAAAACCCTTTATGACCGATTAGAATTCGAATATGACAGTCGAATAAAATATAATCGATCAGACTTTAAAAATGAGCGATCAGACTTATTTTAATCGATTAAAACACGTTTCAATCGATTAAAACCACTTTGGAAGTCAGGATGATCGATCAGAATGAAATTATGACCGATCGAGTTGGTTATGATCGATCGAATTGAATTATGACCGATCAGACTTATTTCAATCGATTAAAACGAATTTCAATCGATTAAAATGACTTGAAAATTTTTGTACGAAGTTTCAATCGATTAAAACGTATTTCAACCGATTAAAACAACTTAGAAAAATTCTGTGCAGGTTTTTAATCGATTAAAACGACTTTATATCAGCTAAAATAACTTGGAAAGTTTTATAAGAAGGTTTTTAAACAAATCAATCGATTAATACGTGATTCAATCGATTGTTTTATACTTAGAAAAAGTTTGTAAAATGTTTTAACTGATATAAAAGTGGTCGTATCAGCTAAAACGATTCTGTTAAAGAAGCAAGAACGCATTAATGGGTTGAAAGGACTTTTAACAGATTATAACGGCTATTTTAACAGATTAAAACAAACTTTCAACAGATTAATTAATGCAGCAGATTTGAAAATTCTCTTTAAAAACTGTTTTGCTTGAAACTTTAAAACAACAGATTGAATATCAGTTTTTACAGAAACAAAGCAATCAATCAAGCAACTAGAGCACTTTTTCCAAGAAAGAATTACAACTATTTTGTGAAGTTATTTTTGAAATCTTTCTTGAGGCATATTGCATCCTTGAAGAAGAAACTTACTGTGGATTAGCGTAATCCGGTTTGAGCTTTCTTGTTTCTTCTTTGTAAATTCATTTTCATTACTTTGTATTGTGTTTGTGCCTGGAATTTGGGCACAAGTTTTCTCTGCAGCTGGAAGTTGGTTGTGGAGGTTATCAAGAACTGGAATTTGGTTCTTGGTAAGAGGTTGAGCACAGGAGCTGGAATTTGGTTCTTGTGTGTGGTGCCTGGAATTTGGGCACTGGTTTCTCTGCAGCTGGAATTTGGTTGCAGAGGTTATCAAGAGCTGGAATTTGGTTCTTGGTGGAGAGGTTGAGTACAGGAACTGGAATTTGGTTCTTGTACTGTTTGGTGCCTGGAATTTGGGCACTCGGTTTCTCTCGCAACTGGAATTTGGTTGTAGAGGTTTTCAAGAACTGGAATTTGGTTCTTGGTGAAAGGTTTGGTACCTGGAATTTGGGTACTGGGTTCTCTGCGGCTGGAATTTGGTTGCAGAGGTTTCCAAGAACTGGAATTTGGTTCTTGGTGGAAAGGTTAAAGTCAGGAACTGGAAATTGGATCTCGGTGTTAGAGTAGGTGTAAGATTGTTGAGTCTGTAAAACATCTATTCTAGTGGAACCCAGCTGGAATTTGGCTGGAGACTGGACGTAGCCCTGGTATTGGGTGAACCAGTATAAAATTACCGGTGAAATCTTTCCTAACCTTTCTCTCTTTAAATTCAGTTGCTGCGCTTGTATTGTTTAATTGCTTTGTGATTCGTGAATTGATTAGTAAACTTAATTTTCGAATTAGATAATCTGTTTATTGCGAAAAACTTTCAAAAATCAATTCACCCCCCCCTCTTGATTTAAAACTACTTTTCTAACAGATTTTTTCATGACCGAAGAATGATTGTGCTAATTGTAGAGCGACTTGCCATGTTAGTGCGCCCCTCCCTTTCCTTGGGGATGTCGGTCCTCCTATTGATTACTATCTCCACATTTCCCTACTAATTACTAGAATGTCGTAGTGGTAAGGGTCAAGAGAAAAGAAGGAAGAGGATATTTAATTCAAAGGCTTGTGTTTTAGAATTGTTTTATTTTGACAAAAATGGTTTTTGTAAGCACGGCTAGCCAAGGTTGGTTAGAGTGTTTAGGCTAGTTTAGACAAACATTTTGTTTATGGAGTGGCGTCTTATTCTATGGCGCTTGTTATGACTGATTGACTTCCCTAGTCCGCCCTTTGGGTTTTCAGTCTAGGATGTTGTGTTTTGTTTTGTCCTAACTTTTGTCTAGGTTTCTTTTTTTCTTGCTTTGGAAACCTAGCGGACTCTATTTTGTAACCCTAATTTTTGCCTAGGCTACCCTTTATGGTTGTTCAGGTTTCCTAGCAGGTTTACCCTCACTTTTGCGTAGCCCCCTTTGTGGGTTTCTTACTAGGTATCTTGCCCCCTCTTTTTGGCCTTTAGCTTTTATGGGCTTCTTTTGATTTTTGTTTTCTTTTTCCACAACATTGGCGAAACACAACTTTATTTATGACGAGGTAAAACTTTATTTTGTGTTTCTAGTCAATCAGTGGTGATGAGTGGTTTGATTATTTTGACGATGGCGCATTTTGATGCATTTTTGAAACGTTTGTTTAAACATGGTTATTAATGAGGTTTAGATATGAATAGTAGGAAGAGAAGTAGATAATAAGAATGACATTCTTTGTAATTAATAGGGAAATATGTGCCCTACAATGCTCAGGGGTCGGGCTAGCCCCGAGGAGTAATCTCTAATAGTCATTGGATTTACAAACCCTAAGAATCAGAAGGAGAACACCTAATGACTAAAGTCGCTTTTGACGCTTGAACCCCTCTATATGGGAAAATCTGATTCAAGGTGCAGAGGGGAGACTTCCCTTTTCTCCGTGCAGCTTGATCCTTTGTAGGGTAAAGCTTCAAAGGATTGTCTTTAAAATCTGGTGGCTCTCTTATTCCTTGAGAGTTTCTAATGAGCCCTTGGTTTGGGCGATTTCCATATCATGTGGGTCACCTTAATATTGTTGGGGAAGTCTTTTCATATTGGCAAAAGATATTTGAAAGGTCCTTTTCAGTCGCATCCATTCAAGGTAGGGCAAACGACTTGCTGATCCGAATGTCGTCTCTAGCTCAAACTATGACTAGCTTGTCGCCTACCCTGAGTTTGTCTCTTTGGCGGAGTGTTGAGAGAACTGCCTTAGCGTCGTGAATCCAAAGTCTACTCAGTTTCCTCTTTGGATTATGTTTTTCTTCGGTCTTTTTATTTTTTCTTTATTTGTAGGAGCGTCATCTTGCAGCTCCTTGGGGGAATATATTCTTTCATTTCTAATTTTTCCCCCAATGCCAGCTATGCTGGAGATATCCTCATTAATGGGCGGTGTTTTTGCGCATCTCCACGGTACCACCTTATTTGATTCGAGGCGTGAATAAAATATAATGGCATCCTTGCCCCCTCTTCCTTATTTACTCAGATGACCAACGGTTGAGGCTTATTATCCTCCTTAGGCGGATCAACCGTTGGGAAAAACTTGATGACAAAATGTTTGCTCTTCATCTTATTCCGATTCATGGAAAGCACATCAATTAATCCTTTCTTTTTATTATCTTATTATTATTAAAGTGAGAATGAATGAATGCATTTTTTGAATGCGATAGACGTTTGAAGAGATGATGAAAACAAACAATTTTATTTATTTCATCCAGACAGTGTACATTCCTCAATGCAATGTTTTGAAGTACATTTTTTTAAAAAAGTGGAGAAGCCTAAATGAATCCATAGGCAGGTTAGAATTTCTATTTATTTTCTTTTTGACTTCCCGTGCATGGCATGTGAATGTCATAATCCTCTTTTCATGGTATTGAGGAATGTCCACTTCTTCGATTGTCTATTATTAGATGCATGTTATGAGGATGAAGTTTGGTGAATGCATGTATGCAAGTGTTTGTTTTTTCCTAAACATTATCATGTTTTATTTTCTAACATGATGTTTGATAGTGTTTGGGATTTTGTGTTTTTTTTTTTGTATACGGATGAGGGCATGAAGAATACTAGCCGCTTTCTATAATGCACATGAATTAGGGTTTTTATTAAAAATGAATGATTGGTGTGGGATAGATATGCCTTAAGACAATGGCTTTGATATCATCCTTAAAGTTTACGCTTTGCGGAGTGTCATACCCACTTCGGCATAATGATTCTTTCCTCATAAAGGTCACCATATGCCTTAACACACTTATCTCTTCCTTATGGAAGATTACAAGCGCACTTGGGCCTCTTTCGCCTTTGTCTTAGGGATATCTAATGCCCCCTAGAATGAATGTATCTATGCATGCACCAGTACAAAAGGGCAACAGATGTTCAAAGTGGCATAACTTTTGACTGGGATGTCCGATTTAGATGCACAATATATCAAAACGAAGAGAAAAGGGTGAACAACAAGGTTACGAATTCCCAAAGGGGATTTGGCCTGGTAATTTTCCCAAAAAACGCTTCTAAGACCCACTTTTCAGGGGTTTATTAAAATGATGCGTATGCAGACTCTCCTTATGCATTTATTTTCTCTTTTGGTTTTTCCACTTATGACATGATGCGATATGAATGAGACGAATTTGTCAAAATTCTTTTTTATAAATGTTTTGATTTTGTTATTATTATTTGTCGCCGCCGTCCGTTCTGACGTCCATGGACATCTCGAACGTTTAATGCGAGCGGTTGCGGAAAGATGGTTTAGACTCGTGTTTTGTATTTAAAATATGTTCATTGCTTCCGAGGTGCTCAACAACTGAACTATCTTCTAATAGAAGAAAGGTTTTCGAAAAAAGGGTTCTTTTGGAGTCGCCACCAATGTTTTGACCTTAAACATTGGAAAAGGAAAAAATGTTGATTTTAAGAAAAACCGCACTTGGCCATTATAACCAGAGTTGGGTAAGGGAGTTAGTTACGTGTGGGGAAGGTGTTAGCACCCCACAACGCCCCTTTCGGGTTCCCTATGACGGATTAATTCATTTAAGTAGAGATTACAAGAAATTACGTTATTACCCTATTTTATTCGTATAATAAATATGACTATCTACATGATTTTATTTACATTTTATAAAGCAATAAATAAAGTAGTAAAAGAGAAGAGATTTGAGAAGAACCTCCGTAACAAGCTTTATATAGCAACTCTCTTACAATAAGGACGCGTTTCGGCAGTCCCTCGCTCTACAACGACTCTCCTCACGACAAAACTCGACTCAACTAAAATTTTCTAGAAGAATCGAATGCCGGAATCTAATTCCTTAACTGATTGTTACCTATATAAGGCAATCAGAAAGATCATTCGAAAGAGGGAGAGAAGTAGACAAGTGCTCTGAGTTGTCTGGAGTGTCTGAGGTGTCCAAAAAGTGCCAAATGAGCCTCCTATTTATAGTTTTCACTGCCTGGCACATCTGGGACGGCCGTCTGGGCCGGGACGGCCGTCTGGGTTGGGACGGCCGTCCCACTTGAAATTTTTACACAGAGCCAGCCCCCTTGGGAAGTGGGACGGCCGTCCCACATGTGGGACGCGCGTCTCACTTGTCCCAGGATAGTTGGGACGGCCGTCCCAACTCTGGGACGGTGGTCTCGACCTGTTTTGTCCAGTTTTTGTGTTCTGGGACCCCGGGAATCTTTCCTTACTATTTTTGGACATTGTTTGATGCCGATAGATGTCCCCTGAAGCTTTATCTTCATGTAGGAAGTCTTCTTGGCCCTCATTAAGATGTCGGGCGAGCTTTTATCATCGTGTAGGAAGTCTCTTTGGCCTTTGTCGAGAAATTGGATGAACTCCGTGTGGTTGTGGGAGGTCTTCTTAGTGTTTATTGATTAGCTGGGCGATCTTTATTTTCGTGTGAAGTTTTCCTAGCTTTTATTGAGAGGTCGGGAAAAATTAGGGGTCTACAGCTGCCCCCCCTTCACCTGCCTAGCTAACTTGTTGGCTTGATATGCCGAAAAATTAGTTGGTAGGGGAAGGAGTTAACCCTTTTGCCCGGTCATCCTTCGGATGCTGCTCCTTTGGATGATAAATATTTTGATAGGTACCAACCCCTATCTGGTTTGAGCCTTCTTTTATAAGGCTTTGGTGAGTATTTACCCTCACCAGGTATAAGTCTGTATTTTACTAGACTTTAGTGAGTACCTACCCCCACTAGGTATGAACCTTGTTCTGCAAGGTTTTGGTGAGCACCTACCCTCATCGCATTTTGCTAAACTCTTGTGGGTACTTACTTCCGAGGTGCTCAACACTGAACTATCCTCTAATAGAAGCAAAGTTTTTGCACCCATTTTTGTAATGCTTCTGGTGAGTATTTTACTCTACCCGATGCATTTTGCTAATTTTTGATGAGTACCTACCCTCATCTGGTACAAACCTTATTTTATAAGGTTTTGGTGGGTACCTACCCCCACCTGGTACGAATCAGCGTTTTGCTAGATTCTGATGAGTACCTACCCTCATCCGGTATAAACCTTATTTTATAAGGCTTTGGTGGGTACCTACCCCCACCTGGTACGAATCTGTATTTTGACAGATTCTGATGGGTACCTACCCCCACCTGGTCCGAATCTGCATTTTTGCTAGATTCTGATGAGTACCTACCCTCATCCGGTATAAACCTTATTTTATAAGGCTTTGGTGGGTATTTACCCCCACCTGATACGAATCTGTATTTTGACAGATTCTGATGGGTACCTACCCCCACCTGGTCTGAATCTGTATTTTGACAGATTCTGATGGGTACCTACCCCCACCTAGTCCAAACCCCATTTTGCAAGGCTCCGATGGGTACCTACCCCCACCTGGTCCGAACCCCGTTTTGCAAGGCTCGATGGGTACCTACCCCCATTTGGTCCGAACCCCGTTTTGCAAGGCTCGATGGGTACCTATCCCCACCCGGTCCGAACCTCGTTTTGCAAGGCTCGATGGGTACCTACCCCCATCCGGTCCGAACCCCGTTTTGCAAGGCTCCGATGGGTACCTACCCCACCTGGTCCGAACCCCGTTTTGCAAGGCTCGATGGGTACCTACCCCCACCTGGTCCGAACCCCATTTTGTAAGGCTCTGATGGGTACCTACCCCCACCTGGTCCGAACCCCGTTTTGCAAGGCTCTTAGGATGACTTTTTGATAGTCAATCCTGTGGTCATCTGGTTTTGGAGATGTGTTGGCGACTTATTGTTTTTGTTCATGCGCCCATTTCGTGGGGAATATTTGATTTGACTTTTTGACTTTTCTGTTAGTCATCCGGTTTTACCGGGGATTCTTTGTTTATGGCTTTTTCGTTTAGCCATCCAGTCTTTGCCAGGGATTTCTGATTTTTGGCTTTTTCGTTTAGCCATCCGGCTTTTGCCGGGGATTTCTTGTTTTTTGGCTTTTCTTGTTTAGCCATCCGGCTTTTGCCGAGGATTTCTTGTTTTTTGGCTTTTCTGCTTAGCCATCCGGCTTTGTCGGGGATTCTTTGTTTTTAGCTTTTTCGTTTAGCCATCCGGCTTTGCCGGGGATTCTTGTGTTTTATTGTGCCTCTTGATTAGGCAGATGCTTCAATAGTGGTGAAGGCTTTTTACTTGTTGTTTTTCGCCTTTGACTAGGCTGATGTTCTATTTTGAGGATATTTGTTCTTGATAATACCTCTGAGTAGGCAAATGCTTTTTTGAAAGCTTTGTGCTTGTATTGCCTCTTGTATAGGTTGATTTCCCGTTTCTTGGGGATATCGTCTCTTTGCTTGTTTCTGAGTAAGCATAGGCATTCTTGGGAGTGAAGGTTTTGCCTTTCACTGGTGATATTCATATTGGGTGTTATAATCGATTAACTCCCTGAGGATATGAATTTGTATTTTGCCTTTTGCTGGTAGGCTTACTGGGGGAAAAATTTTCCTTTTTGGTGATCCACCGGGGGATTGATTTGCCCCCTAGGGATGAATGGAGTTTTTGACTCCTTGTTGGATGTTTGCTGTTTTGAGCTGGCTTTGCCTATGCTCTTATTCCATTGGGGAATGAGTTTTTGCTTTTTTCTCGCGATTGTGCTTTTTCGCGATTTTGGATTTTTGATTTTAAATGCGTGTGCCCTTTTTCTTTTGTGCACGCAGGCCTTTTATCATCTGCTGGGGATGAAAAGGTTTTCTTTTCTTCTCTTTCCTTTTTATCGGCCCTGGGGAATTTGTTGGCTTCCTGGGGGTATGATGGAGTCTTGGCTCTTGGTTTTGTGAAGCTCTTTATTGAGCAGGGTGAAGGTATTTTCTTCTCTTCTCAATTTTGTAGATTTTCTTGATATGCTCTACTTGGGGATTTTTATGTGGGCCTTTCTCTGTAGTGGCCTCCATGAGGGGATAAAAAGTTTTTCCTTTCTTTTTCTTCTGTTGCCCCCTGGTGATGTGGAGGATTTGACTCCGTATTTTCTTTGATGGACTCTTGTGTAGTCCTTATTCTCCTTTGGGGAATGAAGCGGAGACTCTTGCATGAGTGCGCTTGATGACTCATGTGGCGATGTAGCTGAGTCGTGAGATAATCTTTTTGATTTGCTTCTGGAGTAGGCATGAATCCTCTTGGGGATAATCGAGCCTTTCCATTGGCTTTTTTATTTTGATGGTTTCCTTGTTTCTTGGAAGGAAGAATGGTGGTCAGATCTTTAAATGACTATGGTTGATGATTCATGTGATGATGATGCTGAGTCGTGGAGTGATTTTTTGTTTTGCCTTTAGAGTAGGCAAGGATCCGCTTGGGGATCATCGGGCCTTTCCGTTGGCCTTTTTTGATGTACCCTCCTTCTATTGGGGTTGGAGGAGAATGGTTGGAGCTATGGTTTTCTTGAAGCTCTTTATTCTGCTGAAATGGTTTTGATTTTGCTTTCCACGATTTTGATTTCCATTTAGAGGCTGGATTTTGGCGCCTTCTATTTTCAATCACAAGCATGGAGCCTATCCTCCTTATATGCATGTTTATTATTCTTATTTAAAGAAAATTATTTTTTCTTGATTTTGACAAAGTCGTATTGTGCAACTACTTTGTGTATAGATGTTCTAGATGCAATCTATTTGATGCATTTAGAAAGTAAGCTGGCCTTCTCCGTTGGCTTCTTATGAATATGCCGATGGGCTCTTCTTTTAAGATCATGATGATGGACTCCTCTTTTATTCATCTCTTGGTTTTAGCCCTATCCTTTTCCTAGACCGCCCATTACGGGTTTTCGATCTAGCGGGCTGCCTTAATTTTTGCCTAGAATATCTTAGGGGGCTTTTGCCTTATCTTTTGCCTAGATCGTTCTTTTGGGGTTTCCGATCTAGCAGGCTACCCTAGTTTTTACCTAAGAATATCCTAGCAGGCATTTATTCTTTCATTATTTTTATGCTTCCTCTTTTTAGATGCATGCTTGATTTTTGATTAAAAGTCTTTGCGCATATTTATGATTTATCAATAAAGAGGCATTTCCATAATATTTGGTCAAGAGAAAGGAAATGAAAAGGAATTTTATTGATAAATGAACAAAAGTTTTATTTCTTTTATAGAAGGATTTCAAAAGTATTTAGAAGAATGGGTGGTCAAGGTTGGCTGTACTGTTTAGGCTTATTCAGTCATGTCCATGATATCTGCCCCCTGGTTCTCCTAATTGCTTCAGTTGATATGCCTGAACTCAGAGTGAAGACTTATGCAGACTGCTTGCTTCTGGAAGAATGTTACTTTAGCCGCCTTTTCGGTTTTCGACTAAAGTAACCATTGCTCTTAGTTTTTTTTTATTTACTTTTTTTTACCTCTTCTTTTTGCCTAGGACGTATCCTAGTGAGGAATATGGACCCTATCTTTTGCCCAGGAATGCCCTTTGCGGGTTTTCATTCCTGACGGGTCTTGAGCAATGTCTTCAAGCATAATACTTCTTCACCGCATCAGAATTGATCGGGTGTCGAAGTTCTTCTCCATCCATATTGGTGAGGATAAGTGCCCCTCCTGAGAAAGCTCTTTTGACCACAAATGGTCCTTCGTAATTTGCTGCCCATTTTCCAATTTTATCCTTCTGGGCCGGAAGCAGTTTCTTTATTACTAGATCTCCTTCTTGATAAGTATGAGGGCGAACCTTCTTATCATAAGCCTTTTTTTTATCTTCTTTTGATAGGCTTGTCCATGACATATAGCATTTAGCCGTTTTTCGTTGAGGAGGTTTAATTGATCGTATCGACTTTGAACCCATTCGGCTTCTGCTAATTTTGCTTCCATTATGATTCGCAAGGAAGGTATTTCGACCTCTATTGGCAATACGACCTCCATTCCATATACAAGGGAGAATGGAGTAGCTCCTGTCGAGGTTCGTACAGACGTTCGATAACCATGAAGAGTAAAATGCAACATTTCATGCCAATCCTTATAGGTCCTAACCATCTTTTGAACAATCTTTTTGATGTTTTTATTGGCCGCTTCTACTGTGCCATTCATTTTGGGCCGATAAGGAGAAGAATTATGGTGTTGAATTTTGAAGTCCTGGCATAGTTCCTCCATCATCTTATTATTCAAGTTGGTTCCATTATCAGTAATAAGACGATGTGGGATGCCATATCTACATATGATATTCTTCTTAACAAAGGCGACCACTACCTTTTTAGTCACATATGCATAAGATGCAGCTTCTACCCACTTAGTAAAGTAATCAATAGCTACCAAAATGAATCGATGGCCATTGGATGCCTTAGGCTCAATAGGTCCAATAACATCCATGCCCCACATATCAAATGGCCAAGTGATAGCCATATTATTGAGAAGTGCTGGCGGGACATGTACATTGTCTGCATGTATCTGACACTTGTGACATTTTCTGGCATATTGATGATAGTCCTTTTCCATTGTGGACCAAAAATATCCTGCCCTGAGGATTTTCCTAGCCACGATATGCCCTGGTGCGTGAGTCCCAAAGGCTCCTTCATGTACTTCTTTAATTAATGCCTGGGCTTCTTCGAGATTGACGCATCTTAGCAACATAGAATCAAGGTTCTTTTTATAAAGGGTTTCTCCCATCAACATAAACCCTATGGCCCTTTTCCGAATGATCCTTTTATCATTGTCACTGATTCCCTCGGGGTATTCACCCTTTGTCAAGTATCGCCTTATGTCATGATACCAAGGGTTTTCATTTTTTCCACTGTTTATTATCATACAAAAGGCTTGTTTATTGTGTCTTTTGACTTGGATGCTGGGCATCTCATGCTCTTGCCTAATGTGAACATGGATGATAATGTTGCCAGTGCATTTGCAATCTGGTTATCTTCCCGAGGGATGTACTCGAAACTGACGTTTTCCATTTTGGAAGTCATGCTACGGATGTGCTCCAGATAAGGGATTAATTTGGAATTTCTGGTTTCCCATTCACCCTTGAGTTGGTAGATAACAAGGGATGAGTCACCAAATACTTTGAGTTTAGTCACCCCATGGTCCAAAGCTGCTTGAATACCTAAAGCACAAGCTTCGTATTCTGTCATATTGTTCGTGCAATCAAAGTTTAGTCTAGTTGTTACTTGGATATACTTCTTTTCGGGAGATATTAAAATAGCTCCGATCCCATGTCCCAATAAATTTGAAGCTGCATCGAAAAACATGATCCATTCATCATTTTCAAGCTCTTCGTGTTGGATGTGCATTATATGCTCATCTGGGAAATCATCTTGGAGGGATTGATATTCGTCAGTTGGCCCATGTGCAGGTAATCTGCTAAAGGACTACCTTTGATAGCTTTCTGAGTGACATGAATAATGCCGAATTCTGAAAGGAGTACCTGCCACCTAGCTATCCTTCCGGTCAAGACGGGCTTTTCAAACAGGTATTTGATTGGGTCCATTTTGGAAATCAACCAAGTTGTATGTCTGACCATATATTGTCGAAGGCGCTGAGTTGCCCACACCAATGCACAACATGTTTTTTCAAGTGGTGTATAACGGGTCTCATAGTTTAGAAATTTCTTACTGAGGTAATATATGGCTTGTTCTTTTTTACCCGTATCATCTTGTTGACCGAGCACACATCCCATGGATTCGTCGAGTACTGAAAGGTAAAGAATCAGGGGCTTTCCTTCCACGGGTGGTACCAATACTGGGGGATTGGTTAGGCATATTTTGATCTTTTCAAAAGCTTGTTGACATTCATCGTTCCAAACTTTCGGTTGGTTTTTACGCAATAATTTGAAGATAGACGTACACTTGTCCGTTAATTGCGCGATGAACCGTGCGATGTAGTTTATTCGGCCTAAGAACCCTCTGACTTCTTTTTCTGTTCTTGGTGGGGGCATTTCTATGATTGCCTTTGTTTTATCAGGGTCCACCTCAATTCCTCTTTTACTGACAATAAACCCAAGGAGTTTTCCTGATCGTACTCCAAATGTGCATTTAGCCGGGTTGAGCTTAATCTGGTATTTTCGAAGTCGATTGAATAACTTCTTTATGTATTGGAGGTGATCTATTTCGTTTTTGGACTTGGTGATCATGTCATCCACATATACTTCGATTTCTTTATGGATCATATCATGAAATAGCGTGACCATAGCCCTTTGGTAAGTAGCCCTACGTTCTTGAGTCCAAAAGGCATCACTCTATAGCAGAATGTACCCCACGGCGTAATGAAGGAAGTTTTTCTCTATCTTCGACGACCAATTTAATCTGGTTATACCACTGCATATCCATCCATGAAAGAATAGAGAGTATTTGTAGCGGTATGATCTACCGGCATATCGATGTGTGGTAAGGGAAAATCATCTTTTGGACTTGCACGGTTTAAATCCCTGTAATCTACGCATACTCTGATTTTTCCATTTTTCTTTACAACTGGCACGATGTTGGCCAACCATTCAGGGTATTTTGATACAATCAGAAAATTGGCATCCAACTGTTTTTCTACTTCTTCCTTAATTTTTAAGGACCATTCTGGTTTTACTCTTCTAAGTTTTTGCTTAACGGGTCAAAATCCCTCTTTTAGTGGTAATTGGTGCTCCACTATGCTTTTATCAATCCCAGGCATATCATGGTAGGACCATGCAAACATGTCCGCATATTCTTTTAGTAGTTGTATCAGCCTCTCCCTGACATCATCGTCAATTTGGGTTCCAATATTTACTTCTTTCTTAGTATCCTCTTGTCCCAAATTGATGGCCTCAGTTCTCTCCTGATGGGGCTGTATTGATTGAGATTCTCTTTCCAACAGTCTTTGCATGTCCAGGGAAATGGTCCCCTCCTCACTGTCTGACTCAATCCATTCGCCTTCAACTTTCGGATCTTCCAGAGAGTTTTCAATCACAGACATGACTGTTATGGTTATGCTTTGTTTTAGATTTCTTTATTAAATGTGTAAGAGGGAAGAGAATAACAGAGAATATGAATATTATGAAAAAAATGCCTTATTGTATTGATAGAAAGAAAATATTTACAAAGCCCTTATTAACAAAAAATCTCGTGATCATGGGCAGGGATCACGAGGAGTACATCAGAAGCTTTTCGATATATTTTTATATATTTTTTATTACATTTTTAGAGATGATAAAAATGATGAGCCCTAGATAGCTGGTCTTCCTTATCCCGCCATTCATTCGGGCTTTGATAAGGGCTGGTCATCCACTTTTGGAGTTGACGCGTCGAAAGTAATCCATCCTGCGTCTATTAAATCTTGGACCTTATGCTTTAAGGCCATACAGTTATCTACAGAATGTCCCGGAGCGTCCGAATGATAATTGCATTTTTCGTTTGGCTTATACCATTCTGGATATGGTGGCTCCATTTTCTTGGGAGGGACGCGCACTAGGAGTTTGGCATCCAACAATTTTAGCAACAGGCTTCCATAAGAAGTGGGTATTGGAGTGAACTTCCTTTTCGGCCTGCGTGACTTGGTCTACTGCGAGGAGGACGAAGGAGTGGTGAAGTTGATAGCATTTACGTCTCCTTCCTTCTTCTTTCCAAAGTTCTTTTTAAAGTTTTGAGTAGAGGAATTGGAGGAGCTTTGTTGTGCAATTCTTCCACTTTTCAGACCTTGCTCTACTCTTTCTCCTATAATGACCACATCCGCAAAGAGTGTTGATGTGTTCCCTATCATTTTGTCATAATAGGGACCAGTCAAAGAATTGATGAACATTGATGTAGTTTCCTTGTCGGACGAGAGGAGGTTCCACTTGTCTCTGCCAATTCCCTCCATCTTTAAGCATATGCTTTAAAAGATTCGTCGTTTTTCTTGCTTAGTAGTTGTAGATCTGCTCTTTCAAGGGTCAGATCAATATTGTATTTATAGCGACGAAGAAAAGCATCTGCCAGATGTCTCCAGGTTTGAATTTGCCCTCCTTCTAGTTGCATATACAAATTTAGGGCTGATTCAGCTAAGCTTTCCTGAAAGCAGTGGATCAGGAGCTTTTCATTATCTGCATATGCGGCCATCTTACGGCGAGTACATTGTAAGATGGCTTTTGGGGCAGAGTCATTCCTGTGTATTTTGGGAAATCCGGAGTTTTGAACTTATTAGGGAATTGGATATTTTTGATGAGGCACATGTCGGTCGCCTCTTTAACATCAAAATTATGCCCTTCCATGGCTCTCAATCTCTCTTCAAGGGCGATCAGTTGTTGTTTTGATACTTCGGAGCATGAATATGCATCGCCCTTGTATCGAGTTGGTTATGCTCATCATTGGGTCCCTCTTCCTCTTCTTGGTGAGAGGCTTGTCCACTTTGGGGACCCTCCTTATGGATATTCTGCTGGCGCATCATTTCTAGCATTTGAGCCATTTGATCTTTTAGCGTATTTAGCTCAGTAGTGAGCTTTCGGTTTTGTTCCTCCAGCTGTTCCATCTTCTTAATTTTCTGAGCACGAGTGAGGACGGGCGGAAGACCAGCCACTTTCTAAATGATTTTAACAATTTTTATTATAGCTTTTTAAATGATTGGTGTATCCTGGAATGAATGTGTTTATGTATGAGAGATTTTATTATGATGATGTTTATGCATACCTTTCTTAGTGCATTTATTTTCTCTCTTAATTTTGCCACTTATTGGATGATGTGGTATGAATGATACGACTTTGCCAAGAATCTTTTTAAAGTAAAAGATATTTTTATGGTTTTAAATTGTATGTTTTTTTATGACCCTTTATCTCTTCTGTCGGTCAACGTGGCTACTTAGCTTGCAAAGAACCTGAAACCAGGCTAGCTTAACTGAAGACTGTCCGAGATAAAGGTCTTTTATCTTATCACTTTTTGTGTTTTTTAGGGTTTTTCATTTTTTTTGTTTGTTGTATGATTACCCTATGCTAATGCATCAATACAAATGCAGCAAACGTATGCACACACAATTCATACATCCACGAGCAGAACCACGCTTATTTAATCACGAGGTAGGGTTTTCCTGCAGAAACGTGCTTGGTTTGGGCGGTTCTAACTGTTCTCACCAAGGCCAAAGGTCCCCAAGGTGCCCCCATTATAGGGACCTCTCAGTCCTCGGGTCATGCACAGAACTCCGTGTCGACATCCTTAGACCAAAAGAAGAGAGTTATCACCTTGAGTTGGTGGTTTCCGACAACGATTGTAGCCCCGTGTGCCAACAAGCCGGTCGTATCTGCCACCCACTCCCTATAGATATTCACTCTTGCCCCCGGGTATAGAGGGACTGTTGTGTGCAAGGGTTTTTGTGTGCAATTTATATTTCAAGCAATTTGCACAAGTAATCATACAACAGTTATTAAAGCCATACAATAAAAATACAGAAAAGGGTAAAGGCGTAATTTCAAATCTTTACTTAGTTAGAATTTATCCGTCATTGAATGGGATCAACTCTCTAGCTTCCCCAGTGGAGTCGCCATCTGTCGCCGCCGTCCATTCCGACGTCCAGGGACATCTTGAACGTTAATGCGAGCGGTCGCGAAAAGATGGTTGAGACTCGCGTTTTTTGTTAAAAATATGTTCATTGCTTCCGAGGCGCTCAACGCTGAACTATCCTCTAATAGAAGCAAGGTTTTCGAAAAGGGTTCTTTTGGAGTCGCCACCAATGTTTTGACCATAAACATTGGAAAAGGAGAAAAAGGCATTGATTTTAATAAAAACCAAACTTGGCCATTATAACCAGAGTCGGGTAAGGGAGTTAGTTACGTGTGGGGAAGGTATTAGCACCCCACAACGCCCCTTTCGGGTTCCCTATGACGGATTAATTCATTTAAGTAAAGATTATAAGAAATTACGCTATTACCCTTTTTTATTCGTACAGTATTTAAATGTAATTATCTACATGAATTATCTACATTGCATACAGAAAGCAGTAAATAAAGCAATAAAAGGGAAGAAAATTGAGAAGAACCTCCGAAGCAAGCTTTATATTATAAGTCTTTTATACAGAGGACGCTTTGCGGCAATCCTTCACTCTACAACGTCTCTTCTCTCTAATAATCTCGACTTGACTAAAATTTTCTAGAAGAATCGAATGCCGGAACACAAATTCCTTAACTGATTGTTACCTATTAAAGGCAATCAGAGAGATCATTCGAAGGAGGGAGAGAAGAAGACAAGTCTTGGAGTTGTCTGGAGTCCGGAGAATGACAAATGAGGCTCCTATTTATAGATTTCGCTGCCTGGAAATTTGGGACGGCCGTCTGGGTTGGGACGGTCGTCCCAACTGCAAAATTCGCACTGAGCCAAGCTGGGACGACCTGTTGGGTTTGGGACGGCCGTCCCATTTGAATTTTGTGGCTTGGGACGTGCGTCCCAAAGGTGAGACGTGCGTCTCACTTGGCTTTTGGTGTTTGGGATGGCTGTCCCAGTTTGGGACGGCTGTCCCAACCTGTCTTGGCCAGTTTTTGCGTTCTGGGACCCCCGGGAAGCTTTCCTTTCCTTATTCGGACGTCGTTTGATGCCGATGTGTGTCTGTTGAAGCTTTATCTTCATATGGGAAGTCTTCTTGGCCTTTATTAAGATGCCAGGCGAGCTTTATCTTCGTGTAGGAAGTCTCTTTAGTATTTATTGTGTGGATGGGTGAACTCCGTCTTGTTGCGGGAGGTCTTTCTCGGTTTTTCTTTGATATGACGCCGGGTGAACTGTATGAAGTTTCCCTAGCTTTTATTTTGAGAGGCCGGGCAAAATTAGGGGTCTACAACAAGAAATTACGCTATTACCCTATTTTATTCGTATAATAAATATGACTATCTACATGATTTTATTTACATTTTATAAAGAAATAAATAAAGCAGTAAAAGAGAAGAGATTTGAGAAGAACCTCCGTAGCAAGCTTTATATAGCAACTCTCTTACAATAAGGACGCGTTTCGGCAGTCCCTCGCTCTACAACGACTCTCCTCACGACAAAACTCGACTCGACTAAAATTTTCTAGAAGAATCGAATGCCGGAATCTAATTCCTTAACTGATTGTTACCTATATAAGGCAATCAGAAAGATCATTCGAAAGAGGGAGAGAAGTAGACAAGTGCTCTGAGTTGTCTGGAGTGTCTAAGGTGTCCAAAAAGTGCCAAATGAGCCTCCTATTTATAGTTTTCACTGTCTGGCACATCTGGGACGGCAGTCTGGGCCGGGACGGCCGTCTGGGTTGGGACGGCCGTCCCACTTGAAATTTTTACACAGAGCCAGCCCCCCTGGGAAGTGGGACGGCCATCCCACATGTGGGACGCGCGTCTCACTTGTCCCAGGATAGTTGGGACGGCCGTCCCAACTCTGGGACGGTGGTCTCAACCTGTTTTGTCCAGTTTTTGTGTTCTGGGACCCCGGGAAGCTTTCCTTGTTATTTTTGGACATTGTTTGATGCCGATAGATGTCCCCTGAAGCTTTATCTTCATGTAGGAAGTCTTCTTGGCCCTCATTAAGATGTCGGGCGAGCTTTTATCATCGTGTAGGAAGTCTCTTTGGCCTTTGTCGAGAAATTGGATGAACTCCGTGTGGTTGTGGGAGGTCTTCTTAGTGTTTATTGATTAGCTAGGCGATCTTTATTTTCGTGTGAAGTTTCCCTAGCTTTTATTGAGAGGCCGGGCAAAATTAGGGGTCTACATTATTTTATTTATTTTGGATTCATTTTTTAGCCTTTTATCTCTTCTGTCGGACTGCGTGACTACTTAGCTTACAAAGAACCTGAAACCAGGCTAGCTAAAAGGTAGACTGTCCGAGATAAAATGGTTTTATTGGCGAAAGAATAATATTAGCTTCCCTTATCTCTTCTATCGGATTGCATGGCTACTTAGCTTACAAAGAACCTGAAACCAGGCTAGCTAAAAGGCAGACTGTCCGAGATAAGGGTGTTTATTGTAAAATTTTGTTTTTATATGTTGTTTGGTTATGTTATGCAATCAAATGCAACAAACAAATGCACATACAATTCACTCATCCACGAATAGGCGAGAAGTCGTTTTAATCACGAGGTAGGGTTTTCCTGCAGAGTGCATTGGCAAGGGTAGGTTCTAACTGTTCTCACCAAGGCTTAGGCCCCCAAGGTGCCCCCAAGGCTTAGGCCCCCAAGGTGACCATGCTTAGCACTGTCGCTGCCGTAAAAAAGAGAGGCGGTCAGAGCGACGCAATGGTTTCGACCCTCTTGTTTTTGCGTTTTTTATGGGTGGTTACAACGCCTTTAGGTTGTCCGATAACCGGCTAACCTAGGGGCGAGGTTTTCGAAAGGTCGTCCTTGGGTTGTCCGACAACCGGGCTAACCCAAGGACTAATTTTTGAAGGGTTCTGTGGAGTCGCCACCGATGTTTTTACCGGAAACATCGGAAAAGGAGTTTAAAAGGCGTTGGTTTTCGAAAAACCAATTTTGGTCATTAGAACCAGAGTTGGGTAAGGGAGTTAGTTACGTGTAAAGGAAGTGTTAGTTCCTTTACGACGCCTCTTTCGGGTTCTCTATGACAGGCCAACTATTTTGTTAATAAATAAACCGGAAAAACATGCTTTTGCCCTTTTATTTGCGGAATTAAAATATTATGACTACATGGCCCTATCTATTGCATAATTTAAATAAAGCGGTAAAAGTGGAGAGGGAGAATGTAAACCTCCGAAGCACGCTTCTTCTATTAATTCTCTTTAAAAAAGAGGGTGCTTTGTGGCAACCCTTCACTCTACAGCGCATCGGAAACCTCTCGAAACGCTCAGAAATTACTCTAAAGACACTCAGAAGCTCCGGAAATGCGTCAGAGGGATTCTAGAGAGAGAAATCCTAGAGAGAAGGAGGAGAGAATGATGTGTGGTGTGTGGAAATGAGGGGAGGGAGCCCCTATTTATAGGTTTTCGCGCCTGACAGTGGCAAGACCGCCGTTCTCGCCTGACAGGGTTGAGACCGCCGTCTCGCCAAATGAGACCGCCGTCTCGTCCTTCGCAGGTGGCGAGACCACCGTCTGGGAAAGCGAGACCGCCGTCTCGCCATTCGCAGGTGGCGAGACTGCCGTCTCGTTTGGCGAGACGGTGATCTCGCCATTTGCATGAGGCGAGACGGCGGTCTTGTCCCAAAAAGGCGAGAAACCTTATTTTTGTGCCGAAAATCCTTCCTATCCTAGTATGGGGCCTAATAGTCTCTCCTAGTGGCTTGTTAGGCTTCGTCCATCTTCGAATAGGAGGTCTTCTACTCTTTATTTGCAGGCCGGGAAAGATTTGGGGTCTACAAGCACTAAGGCCATAGTCAGTCTTTGTGCCAAAAGAGGAAGGTTATCACCTTGAGTGGTGGTTTCCGATCACACTGGTGGGCACAAGGCCATCACTACAGCGAACCGTACCTGCCACCCACTCCCTATGGATTTCTCACTTGCCCCCGGGTATAGAGGGAACTGTTGTGTGCAAGTGTTTGTGTACAGTTTGTATTTCAAACAATTTGCTTAAATATAAACAAACAACAGTTATTAAAGCCAAGCATTAAAACATGTTATAATACAAGGTAGGGTAAAAGCGTAATTTTTTAAGTCTTTTATTTATCAAACTAGTCCATCACTAAATGGGATCAACTCTCTAGCTTCCCTAGTGGAGTCGCCATCTGTCGTTGCCGTAAAAAAGAGGCAGTCGGAGCGACGCGATGGATTCCGACTCTCTTGATTTTTCACGTTTTTTGTTGGTGGTTACAACGCCTTTAGGTTGTCCGATAACCGGGCTGAACCTAGGGGCGAGGTTTTCGAAAAGGCGCTCTTGGATTGTCTGACAACCGGGCTAATCCAAAAGCTAGTTTTGAAAGGGTTTTGTGGAGTCGCCACCGATGTTTTTACCGGAAACATCGGAAAAGGAATTAAAAGGCGTTGGTTTTCGAAAAACCAACTTTGGTCATTAGAACCAGAGTTGGGTAAGGGAGTTAGTTACGTGTAAAGGAAGTGTTAATTCCTTTACGACGCCCCTTTCGGGTTCCCTATGACAGGCCAGCTATTTAAAAATATTTAAACCGGTGACAATTACGCTTTTACCCTTTTATTCTGCAGAATTTAAAATTACGACTACATGGTCCTAGTATCTATTGCATAATTTAAAATTAAAGTGATAAAAGTAGAGAGGGAGAATATATACCTCCAAAGCACGCTTTTATATTAATTCTTTTAAAAAAATAGGGTGCTTTGTGGCAGCCCTTCACTCTACACAGCGTCAGAAACTTCTCGAAGCGCCGAAAAACACTCACAAAAACACTCAAAAGCTCCGGAAATGCGTCGGAGGGATTCTAGAGAGAAGATCTAGTGATTTTCTAGAGAGAAGGAGGAGAAAACTCTGTGTGGTGTGTCCAAATGAGGGAATGGAGCTCCCTATTTATAGTTTTTTGCGCCTGATAGGTCGAGACCGTCGTCTCGTTTGACAGGGTCGAGACCGCCGTCTCGCCATGCCAAAGTGGCGAGACCGCCGTCTTGCCCTTCGCAGGTGGCGAGACCGCTGTCTCGCCAAACGAGACGGCGGTCTCGCCACTTGCATGAGGCGAGACGGCGGTCTCGATTTCGAGATGGCGGTCTCATCCCCAAAAAGGCGAGAAACCTTATTTTCGTGCCGAAAATCCCTCCTATCCTAGTATGGGGCCTAATAGTCTCTCCTAGTGGCTTGTTAGGCTTCTTCCATCTTCGGATAGGAGGTCTTTTACTCTTTATTTGGAGGCCGGGTAGGATTTGGGGTCTACACCGGGCTAATCCAAGAGCTAGTTTTTGAGGGTTCTCTGGAGTCGCCACCGATGTTTTTACCGAAAACATCGGAAAAAGGAGTTTAAAAGGCGTTGGTTTTCAAAAAAACTAACTTTGGTCATTAGAACCAGAGTTGGGTAAGGGAGTTAGTTACGCGTAAAGGAAGTGTTAGTTCCTTTACGACGCGCCTTTCGGGTCCCCTATGATAGGCCAGTTATTTTGTTAATAAATAAACCGAAAAAATACGCTTTTGCCCTTTTATTTTTGCAGGATTTAAAGATTACGACTACATGACCCTAATGTCTATTGCATAATTTGAATAAAGCAGTAAAAGGTAGAGAAAGAGAGTAGAGACCTCCGAAGCAAGCTTTCTATTTAATTCTTTAAAAATAGGGTGCTTTGCGGCAGCCCTTCACTCTACACGGCATCGGAAACCTCTCAAAACGCTTTAAAAACACTCTAAAGACACTCAGAAGCTCCGGAAATGCGTTGGAGGGATTCTAGAGAGAGAAACTATTGATGTGACTAGAGAGAGAGTGAGAGAGGTGTGTGAAATGAGGGGAATGGAGGCCCTATTTATAGGGATTCACGCCTGTCAGGTCGAGACGGCCGTCTCGCCAATCCAGACGGTCGTCTCGCCTTGCAGGAATGGCGAGACGGCGGTCTCGCCACTTGTGCAAGGTGAGACGGCGGTCTCGACCCCAAAAGGCGAAAATCCTTATTTTTGTGCCAAAAATCCCTCCTATCCTAGTATGGGGCCTAATAGTCTCTCGTAGTGGCTTCTTAGGCTTCGCCCATCTTCGAAAAGGAGGTCTTCTGATCTTTATTGTGAGACTGGGCAAGATTTAGGGTCTGAAGCTGCCCCCCTTTACCTGACTAGTCGGCTGTTTGGCCTGTTGTGCCAGACAGATCGATAGGAAGGTAAAGGAGTTGACCCTCTTGCCCGGTTACCCTTCGAATGTTCCGTCTTGCGGCGGTTGATCTTCTGGGGAAAACTTGTGTTCGTGCACTTCTGGGATACTCCTTCTGACGGTAGCCGATCCCTTCGGTGGACACGTGGTAGAACCTCAGGATACTCCTTCTGACGGTAGCCGATCCTTCGGTTAATGGGTATAAACCCCCCATCAGGCTGGTAGTTGCAGTACGCTGTATGTCGAACTGGATGGGTATGAACCCCCCATCAAGCTGGTAGTTGCGACTTACTAATCCAGCTCGAGCGCAGATCAGGCGCACCGCGTGCGCAGGTTGATAGGTATGAACCCCCTATCTGGCTGGTACAGTCCACTGCGTAGGAGTGGTGGTAGTGGCGGCTTACTGTTAAGGTGGCCTATGCGCCGGTTGTTGAGATGTACTTTATGTTGGTCTTCTTTGGAGATGTTGTCGTCCGGTCTGCGCCGGGGATTTTGTGGGTGCTCATCCAACTTGATTGTTCACTAGGGATTTTTTGTTTGTGATTTTTTTGTGGTGATCATTCGACTTTTGCTGGCTGGTCGGGCAATCTTTGTTTGTTGTTCGACTCTGGCTTGTTTGTCGAGACTTTGTCGGTTGAGGTGATGGCTTGTCTTAATCCTGCCTTTTTCTCACAGTTTTATCTCTTTTTTCTCGCGATTTAGGATTTTGGCTTTTTTCTTGAGCGTACGTCTTTTTACTCCTAGTTTTTTGTTAAGCTGACTTTTGGAAAGAATGGAAAAGAATTGTATGAAATAAAATCTTTATTCATAAAAATTTTATTACAGCCACTTATTTTTACAAATATTGTCCCTAAGGGCTATCTTCTGGAGACGATCCAGGGTGAGGGAATTGTTGGTATAGATGTTCCCGGAATTCCGCTTGCTCCCGGGCTTCATCATGGTATTCTTGCTGGAAGGTCGTCCAGTCTTACCGCATTTCCTACTAGTATCGGTATATCGTCTCCAGTCAGGTGTCAAAGGCTTCCTGCCTTAGGGACATCTGCTCTTGTCGTGTCGACATCTGATCGAATTGCTGGCGGAGATCGTTGATGTTGCGGTTCAGGCCAGCAAAGTCGTCCGTGTACTGCGGGGGTTGTTGGTGCTGATGTGGCTGCTGGAAGTCGGGAGGCGTGGGGAGATCGTGCATCGCCACGATGTCCTGGAGGTCCAGCGCGAAATCCAGGGAGGGATGAAGGACCAGCTGTGTCCCTCGGCGCATCAGCATCCCCATGCTGACCAGGATCGATCCATTGATGGACTCGGATCGGAGGCTAGGGGCCAGTTCTTCTCGAGCGGTGTATCCCCATTTTTCTGCCAGGGGAGTGATAAGAGGAGCCACGAGGACGACTCCCATTGGTCTGCTCCCGAAGTCCTTAAGGGCCCTCAGGAAAAAGTAGCCAGGGTTGCAGCGCCGCCTCTGGCTCATGCAATAAAGTACAAAGAGGTCTGGGAGGGTTACCTTACCCTAACTCTCCTTCCTCCCGTGGACAGTCCCAGCCAGCAGCTTGTGGCAAATTCAAAGGGCTGGAGGGAGCGCAGAACCCTTCATCAGCGTGGGTAGCGTGGGCGCCCTGGTGAGCTCCTGCCACATCTCGGCAGCGGTGAGGCTGGCGGGGCGGCTGTAGATGGCGTCCCGGTATCCCCGAGTGAGCACGTCCTCAGGCCGGACGAATCCAATGCTCACATTGAATTCATCAAGGGTGGTAGTCCGATATTCCCCACCCATGAAGTAATTCACCATCTTGGTGGGTGGCAGGCCCGGGACCATGGAGGGAGCCTCGGCGTAGGAGATGGAGGCCAAGAACTCCAGTACCGCTTGAGGGTACACGTGGGTAGGTGGGGGCTGCAGCAAGAATCCCCACCCAATGCTGTCTATGTGGGCTCGGACATCGTCCTCCCACCCGAACTCGGCGAGGATGCTGAAGTCGAGCCTGAACATGGGGTGCCACGAATAATCCCGGATGTGCTCGAGGCGGGCCTAGTGTTGCGGCGACAGCTGAGTGGGGTCTTGAGGGGCTGGTGCCGAGGAGATGCTGGCACCGGCAGTGCCTCTTCTCTTCCTGGAGGGGTTTCCACGGAACATATTGACCCGGAAGTGTTTGGAAGTGGTAGATCTAAGAGTTGGAGGTTCCAGAGTGCATGAGAGTTGTGAGGAACCCCTCCCATCGCACCCCTATATATAGGGGAAAAATACGGGTCGAGACCGCCGTCTGGGAAGTCGAGACGGCGGTCTCGACTTTGGGTTCAAACGAGACTGCCATCTCGCCAAACGAGACGACCGTCTCTATTTTGCCTAAGTCGAGATGGCGGTCTCAATCTGCTGGGGGACCGGGATGGCGGTCTGGAAATCCCAGACGACCGTCTCAAATTTTCGGTTATTATATATATATATATATATATATATATATTTTTAATAAGAAAATAGGACCTGGTTCAAAAACATTTTATGCATGCAATGCTTTTGTGTTTGATGTCCTATAATGCCTACCTTAGTTAGTTTTTCAGAAGGACTTAACCGACGTGTCTTGCTGCGCCGAATGCCCTCTAATTTGCCGTGTTTACTCTTGGCTGTACCATGCCGGACTTCTTGTGACCGAAAGATAATTTCTTTTCTTCTCTTTCTTTTTTGTTCTTTTTGTAGAGCACTCTTTGCCATGTAGTGTCTCTTTTTCTCCACTCTAGGGGTTTCAATCCTCTTATTGACTATACGCCTCCATATTCCCAAATTAATTATTAGAATATTGTTGTGAGGGTCAAGAGAAAAGAAGTAAAGAGGTAAAAATCAATGGTTTGTGTTTTAGAAGGTTGATTTTTATTTAGAAAGTAGTTTTTGTAAGCATGGCTGGCTTAGGGTTAGGCTTAGGTGTTTAGGCTTCGTCTAAGCAAACGTTTTCCCCCTTTTTTTTTGTTTGCGCCTTTTGGTTTTATTTCCATTGCTTTTAATGGCTAGCTGATTTCCCTAGAAAGCCCTTTGGGTTTTCGAACTAGGATACTGTGTTTTGGCCCTAACTTTTGTCTAGGTTCCTTCTTTTGGTATTATTTTTTTTTTAGGGAATCCTTAGCGGACCTTATTTTGTAACCCTAACTTTTGCCTAGGCTACCCTTTATTGATGTTTGGGTATCCTACCGGGTCGACCCTATCTTTTGCGTAGCCCCCTTTGTGGGTTTCCTACCGGGTATTCTGCCCTTTGTTTTTGGCCTTTGGCTTCTATGGGCTTTTCTCTTTTTTGTGTCTTTATTTTTCGTTCACAATATTGGCGAAGCATGACTTTCTTTTATGGTGAGGTAAAGTCTTATTTTTATGTGCTTCTAATCAACTAGCTTGACTGTAATGGCAATGGCGAATGTTGATTATTTGGATGCGCTTTTTATTCTTCTTCTTTTTTCGTTTACTTAGACAGGGTTATTTTATGAGGTCTAGTCAAAAATAGAAAGAAGAGAAGCAAATTGTAAGAAGTATTCTTTAGTAATTAATAAGGGAATATGTGCCATAAAATGCCCGGGGGTCGGGCTCGCCCCAGGGGATAATCTCTAACAATCATGGGGTTTACATCCCTTAAATGAAGAAAAAGATCTCCTAATGACTAGGGTAGCTCTTGACGCTTGCACCCCTCCACTTTGGAAAATCTGCTTGAGTGTGCGGAGGGGAGACTTCCCTTTTCTTCTTTCTGCTCGGCCCTTGGTAGGGTCATATCCTAGGCCATGCTTGAAAGGATTGTCTTTGAATTTCGGGGGTTCCCTCATGCCTTGGGAATCTGCCCCCAGTCCTTGGCCAGGATGGTAGCCATGCTTCAACATCATGCGGGCTACCTTTGTGTTTTTGGGAAGTCGCTCTATACTGGCAATTTCGAGCGCTTGAAAAGATGTTTCAAGGGCCTCTTCAGCCGCATCCACATAAGGTTGGGTAGACGGTCCACTGATCAAAATGTCGTCTTCTGCTTGGACCGTGACCAATTTGTCATCCACTATGAACTTGACTTTTTGGTGGAGCGTTGAAGGTACTGCCTTAGCGTCATGAATCCAAGGCCTGCCGAGGAGACAACTATATGCTGGAGTAATATCCATTATATGGAAATCGACGTTGAAGATAGTGGGTCCAACTTGGATTGGCAAATTAACTTCTCCCACTACTTCTCGTTTAGATCCGTCGAAGGCTCGAACGATAGTGTTGCTTGGGCGCAGACGGGTTCCTTGGATAGTCAACTTGTCGAGTGTGCATTTGGGCATCACGTTCAAGGAGGACCCGTTATCCACAAGAACTTTGGCGATGAGGTACTCCTTGCACTTGACTGAGATATGCAAGGGCTTGTTGTGGTTTGACCACTCGAGGGGGAGTTCTTCCTCTGTGAAGGTGAGGTGATCGCTTGTCGAGATGTGACCGACGATCCTCTCAACTTTTTCTTGGGATATGGTATGAGGTACGTGCGCCTCGCTCAAGACCTTCAGCAGGGCGTTTCTATGCGGTTCCAAGCTCATTATCAAAGATAACAATGTAATCTTTGCAGGTGTGCGATTGAGCTGGTCTATAATGGAATACTCACTTTGCCTTATAAACTGGAGTAATTCCTCTGTCTCCTCCTTGGATTCCTTATTTTCTTTTTCTTCTTCAGTCTTTTTATTTTTTCCTTTATCTTCTTGCGAGTCTTTGGGGGAGTAGACTCTTCCACTTCTAGTCATGCCCCCGATGCCGGCTATATTTGTTATTTCTTCTTTTATTGGTGAAGATTCTCCATATCTCCACGGTACAGCTTTATTCGATTCGTAGAGGAAAGGACGTGGCATAAATAGTCGCACTGGTGTCCTTGCCCCCTCTTCTTTATTCTTGAGGACCAACGGTCGAGGCTTATTTTCCTCTTGCGGTGAGTCGACCGTTGGGGTAAGCTTTATTAGGAGTGGCTTTCTCTCCATTCTTCTGATTTGGAAGACGTGTCAGTTAATCCTTCCTTTTTATTATCTTATTTATTAAGCGTGAAGGAGGGGAAATTAAATATGCAAATGAATGTTATGCATGCAAGTAGACAATTGTAGAATAAAAGAGGATTTCATTTATCCATTTAGAAGGTGTACATTCCCCTACTCCATACTACGAAGCAACTTTTGGCAAAAACGGAAAAGCCTAAAGAAACCCACAGGCGGGTCTTGATCTCTATGTAGCTCTCTTTCGGCTTCCCGGACGTGACGAGCAAGTGCTTCGCTTTGCTTTTGGACCGCCTGGCTCATGTCTTCACTATACTTTTGAGCCTCTTTGATCTTTGCTTCTTGATGGACGACCAAGGCTTGCAGTTCATCGAGTTTTGCGACGGCTCGGTCTTTCTCTTGTAGTACCTGGCCATACTGAGCTAGCCCGTCTCTTTCTTTGCAGCGTAGCTCAACGAGACTTTTGTTGAGTCTCCGGTTGGCCTCTCGCTCTTGGCGTATGTATGACCGAGTCTTGGTGAGTTCTTGCAACAACTCCTTGATCGTCTGAGCCTGTTTTGCTGATTCGGCCTCAAGGTGTGCAGACTTGGCAGTTATCTCTTGAATTTGACTATCCGAGCTGGTTCTGGTAGTTTTGGATGCTTGGATAGCTTGCTCGTTAGAGTCAGCACACTGATCCTTGAGGCGCTCTATTTCATGATCATTTTTCTTGCACTACCTTTGCAGACCATCTATGGTGAGGATAGATTTTTGCTCTCTTTCCTCAAGGGCCCTCATCTGGGCTCCCATGATTTCTATCCTCTGGGTCAAGGCATCGACTTGAGCCTGCAGCTCTTTACTATTGGCGCTTGTAATGAGTGTGGTGGATGGTTGAGACATCCCTCTCCTTTGTCTCCACACCTCGTAGTCACTGGAGACAGTCACTCGAGCTTTTCCTAGCTCTCTATCTCCCGTATAGACTGGTCTCTCCCATGCTCTTCTCACAGCTAGTGAGTTGGCGATTGTGCATGGGTCTCCGAAGAAACACAGTCCTCCGAGTTCCCCCCGAGAGATGGTAGTTTGAGTCCTCATGAGTTGTCTCATAGCTACTCTAGGTGAGTAGGCTATGCAACCCCTGAGTCCTATCAAGGGTACGTTCGGGTAGTCTCCACATCTGATGAGAACTGGGCTAGGTCGGAACCAAGGGCAGACCCAGGATAAACTGTTGGCGTCCTTTTGTTCCAACTCGTCCCTCCATTCTGAAGTTAAGCGTCGTTGGAGAGGGATTTTGGAGAAGCTCCTTAAAGGATCAGGGAATATCCCCATGTGACTGGAGGCGTAAAGGTGCGTAGCACTCCACACGAATAACAGTGAAGAGCAGCAGTGGAGTGTTTTTCCTTGCTTCTGGCGGCAAAATTCCACCGAGAGCAAGGTGTCGGCAAGAATGGTGGGCAAGGGACTCTTCGAGTTCACGTCCCAGGCGAAGAAGGCGTCCATGACGGCTTGATCCACTGTGTCGAGGTGGAAGGGAAACAGGATAGTTCCAAAAATGATTAAAGCCAGGGTTTTGTTGAAAGCGACCCATTCTGTCCTTTCTGCCAAGTCAGACAGGTGGTCTTCTAGCATCGAGACTTTCCAACCCTTGATGTTCCCTTTTCCTATCAGGGTAGTCTACCGGAAGGGTAGTTGAATGATGGCAGCGACTTGTGCTGCAGGAGTATATGCCCCGTGGCGGATATGGACCCCAGCTGATTTTGGCCATTTCAACATAATCTCGTACTCCTCCAAGGTAGGCACCATATCGAACTGCGGGAATTCGAAGCATCGCAGACTGGAGTTCCAAAAGTGAATTAATACCCTGAGGAACACTTGATCGACACGGATCTTTAATAGGTCGAGAATCCGTCCATAGGATTTTTCAAAGTCGGCGCGGACCTCTGGTGGCATTACCGCGCAAAGTCGTTCCAACTTCTCAGTATGATATCGGGGAATATCCACCTTCTTCAATTGTCTACTAGTCCCCTCCATTTTTCTAAAACCAAAATGCATGTTTTATGAAAAATGATGCTTATTTGAATGAATGTGAGTGTTTATTTTCTGTTTATCATGTTTTGTATGATATTTATTTTTTTTTTAAATAAACTACCTATATGAATGATTTGGGATGTTTATGAATCAGGTCCCATTTATTGTTTTGGAAACAGATTTTATTTCGTATTTTATTTTTATTTATTTGTTTATTTTATAGCCTTTTATCTCTTCTGTCGGAACTGCGTGGCTACTTAGCTTACAAAGAACCTGAAACCAGGCTAGCTAAAAGGCAGACTGTCCGAGATAAAATGTGGCTTTATGCGAAAAATTATTTAACGTCCCTTATCTCTTCTGTCGGAACTGCGTGACTACTTAGCTTGCAAAGAACCTGAAACCAGGCTAGCTAAAAGGCAGACTGTCCGAGATAAGGGTGTTTATTGTAAAAATATTTTTTGTGATTTTTCTTCTGTTGTTTGGTTATGCTATGCAACAGACAAATGCAACAAACATATGCACACACAATTCGATCACCCACGAACAGGCGAGAATTCGTTTTTATCACAAGGTAGGGTTTTCCTGCAGAAAAGTGATTTGGCGAAGGTAGGTTCTAACTGTCCTCACCAAGGCTAAGGCCCCCAAGGTGCCCCCATTATAGGGTCCCCACTCTCCAGCCTTCCGACCATGCTTAACACCAAGGCCATAGTCAGTCTTTGTGCCAAAAGAGGAAGGTTATCACCTTGAGTGGTGGTTTCCGATCACACCAGTGGGCACAAGGTCATCACTACAGCGAACCGTACCTGCCACCCACTCCCTATGGATTTCTCACTTGCCCCCGGGTATAGAGGGAACTGTTGTGTGCAAGGGTTTGTGTACAGTTTGTATTTCAAACAATTGCGTAAGTATAAACAAGCAACAATTATTAAAGCCAAACAATAAAACATGTTATAATACAAGATAGGGCAAAAGTGTTATTTTCTTGGTTTATTTATTTTTAAGCCGGCCCATCACTAAATGGGATCAACTCTCTAGGCTTCTCCAGTGGGATCGACTCTCTTGTTTTCGCGTTTTTTTATTGGTGGTTACAACGCCTTTAGGTTGTCCGATAACCGGGCTGAACCTAGGGGCGAGGTTTTCGAAAGGGTGCTCTTGGATTGTCCGATAACCGGGCTAATCCAAGAGCTAGTTTTTCAGGGTTCTCTGGAGTCGCCACCGATGTTTTTACCGGAAACATCGGAAAAGGAGTTTAAAAGGCGTTGGTTTTCGAAAAAACCAACTTTGGTCATTAGAACCAGAGTTGGGTAAGAGAGTTAGTTACGTGTAAAGGAAGTGTTAGCTCCTTTACGACGCCCCTTTCGGGTCCCCTATGATAGGCCAACTATTTTGTTAATAAATAAACCAAAAAAATACGCTTTTGCCCATTTATTTTTGCAGGATTTAAAGATTACGACTACATGGCCCTAATGTCTATTGCATAATTTGAACAAAGCAGTAAAAGGTAGAGAAAGAGAGTAGAGACCTCCGAAGCAAGCTTTCTATTTAATTCTTTAAAAATAGGGTGCTTTGCGGCAGCCCTTCACTCTACACGGCGTCGGAAACCTCTCAAAACGCTCTAAAAACACTCTAAAGACACTCAGAAGCTCCGGAAATGCGTCGGAGGGATTCTAGAGAGAGAAACTATTGATGTGACTAGAGAGAGAGTGAGAGAGGTGTGTGAAATGAGGGGAATGGAGGCCTTATTTATAGGGATTCGTGCCTATCAGGTCGAGACGACCGTCTCGCCAATCCAGACGGCCGTCTCGCCAAACGAGACGGCGGTCTCGCCACTTGTGCAAGGCGAGACGGCGGTCTCGAATTCGAGACGGCGGTCTCGACCCCAAAAGGCGAAAATCCTTATTTTTGTGCCAAAAATCCCTCCTATCCTAGTATGGGGCCTAATAGTCTCTCCTAGTGGCTTCTTAGGCTTCGCCCATCTTCGAAAAGGAGGTCTTTTGATCTTTATTGTGAGACCGGGCAAGATTTGGGGTCTACATTCTACTTCCAACATGATATTCAGAGGCATTTCATGTCTTCTTGAGATTCGTCCTATTCTCTAACAGTTATTACATTGTTGAACATAATTGTGAGCATCCTTGAATAAGGTAGGCCAGGAAAAACCAGATTGGAGAATCTTTGCAGCAGTCCTCACTCCATTAAAATGTCCACCATAAGGAGAACTATGACAATGCTAGAGAATGCTTCTGGCTTCCTCATTTGTTACACATCTTCTTAATAGGTTATCACTCCCTATTTTGAAAAGATAGGGATCACCCATACGAAATAATGCACATCTTTAAAAAAATTCTTTCTTTGAGGCCAAGTAAAACCTTCTGGAACAACCCCTGCAGCTTTGAAATTTGCTATATCAGCAAACCATGGCCTCTATTGCACCGTCATCAATTTTTCATCAGGATATTCCTCCTGCACTTCTAACTGGTTGTTAGTCACTTCAGTATTTACTAATCTAGATAGATCATTAGCTATAAGTTTTTCTATGGCCTTTTTGTCCTTGATGACCAAATTGAATTCCTGCAACAATAGAATCCATCTGATTAATCTGGGTTTAGAATCAGATTTGGTTAAAAGATATTTAATTGATGTATGGTCAATATAAACAATAACAGATGAACCAATCAAATATGCTCTAAATTTCTCCAATGCATATACTATAGCTAATAATTCCTTTTCAGTTGTTGCATAATTAATTTGAGCTTTATTAAGAACTTGGCTAGCATAATGTATATCATAAAAAACTTTAGACTTTCTTTGGCCTAAGACTGCTCCTATGACATAATCACTAGCATCACACATTAATTCAAAATCTAAATTCTAATCAGGAGCAATTATTATAGGAGCTGAAATCAATTGTTGTTTCAACTGTGCAAAAGCGTGCAAACATTCAACATTAAAATTAAAAGGAATATCCTTATTGAGCAAATTGTTGAGTGGCTTGGCAATATTTGAAAAGCCTTTGATAAATCTTCTATAGAACCCAACATGTCCTAGAAAGCTTCTGATGCCCTTCACATTTTTTCATGGTGGTAATCTTTTAATAACCTCCATTTTCCCTTTATCAACTTCAATGTCTCTGGCCGAGATTTTATGAGCCAATACCACACCTTTAGTTACCATAAAATGACATTTCTCCCAATTTAGAACCAAATTGGTATCAACACACCGCTTCAGTATGATATTCAAATTTTCCAAACAATGATCAAATGATGCACCAAAGACTGAAAAATCATCCATGAAAACTTCTATACATTCCTCCAGCAGATCTGAGAAGATTGCTAACATGCATCATTGAAAAGTTGTTGGTGTGTTACACAATCCAAATGACATTTTCCTATAAGCAAACACACCAAAAGGACAAGTAAAAGCAGTTTTTCTTGATCTTCTGGATTTACTACTATTTGATTATACCTTGAATACCCGTCCAGAAAACAATAAAAAGCTTTCCCTACTAACCTTTCTAACATTTGATCCATGAAAGGAAAAGAAAAATGATCTTTTCTAGTTGCTTGATTCAATTTCCTATAATCTATACACATTCTCCAACCTGTGATAGTCTTAGTGAGAATTAATTCATTTTTATCATTATAAAACACAATCATATCTCCTTTCTTAGGAATAACTTGCACAAGACTCACCCAACTACTATCAGAAATAGGATAAATCATACCTGCTTCAAGAAGTTTAATCACCTCTTTTTTAACAACCTCCTTCATAGTATGATTGAAACGTCTTTGGGGTTGTGCAACAGGCTTGTAATCTTGTTCCATGTAGATCCTATGCATACAATAGGATGGACTTATATCTTTCAAGTCTGCTACTTTCCATCCTATGGCTCCCATATTATTCTGCAGAATTGTTATTAATTTCTTTTCCTTAGTTGGAGACAATGAGTTGCTGATTATCATTGGTTTATATCTCTCCTCATCAAGAAATACATACTTCAAGTGTGGGGGTAACAATTTCAACTCGACTCTGTTTTCTTCAATTTTCTTTTCTTTTTCCAAATCTTCAACCTTAGCCCTGTGAGATGGCATCTCTTTTGCTTTATCTAACTCCATTAAATAGTCCTTCACTTATGAATCTTCTTCCCTGTCCAAAGTGTAACATCCCTCCATCAATGATTTCTCTAAAGGATCTGACATAAATACTTGCTTTTCATTTGGAATGAGTAACTCCTCCAAAGTATCTATTGTGAAACAATCTTGCTTGTCTTTTGGGTGTTGAACAACTTCCAGCAACTTAAAATTAACTTCATCATCTTCCACTCTAACTTTCAACTTGCCATTGTCAACATCTATCTAACTAAAACATCTTCTACTGCTCCATAAAGAATCTTTATTGATCTGTCAGCCAGTTGCAGAGTCATTCTAGTCGGTTTAACATCCAAGTCTCCTATTCTTTTGAGCATAGATAATGACATGAGATTTATACTGACCCTCAAATCAAGTAAAGTCTTTCCCACTAGTAATGCACCAATAGTAACAGGGATAGTAAAACTGCCAGGATCTTTGGATTTTGTTGGTAAAGATTTTTGAAAAATTGCACTACACCCTGCTTCCAGTTCTATTGTCTCTTCTTCTGCAAATCTTCTTTTTTTAGTGAGGAGTTCTTTCATGAATTTGGCATATGTTGGCATTTGCTCCAAAGCTTCCACAAAAGGTATATTAATCTGCAGCCTTTTAAAAATATCCATAAATCTGGTGAATTGTCTCTCTTTGTCTATTTTTGAAGGGGCCTTACGATACGATAACTTCTTTACAAATGATTTTTGACTCCCTTCTTTTTCTTGGGCTTATTCATTCTTGCTACTCTCTCCTCTTGTTGTGTTTCTTTTCCCTCTTAATTATTCTTATTGGGGATGTATCTTTCTTTCTTACTCTCTTCTTCTTTCCCTTCATCTTCTTTTACTAGAACTTCTTCTTCAACATCTAAATTGTCACCAATCCCCTTATCTACAACTTTGTCACTCCTTGTAGTTATTGCCTTGCAATGCTCCTTGGGGTTGGTTTGTGTGTTGGCTGAAAAATGTCCTCCTTATTGTTCAGATAACTGTTTAGCTAATTGACCCATCTGAGTCTCTAAATTTCTGATCGAGGCCTCTGTATTTTTCTGATTAGACAAGGAAGCTTGCAAAAATTTCTCAAAAGTGTCTTCTAATTTGGATGTTCTCTCATGTATTGGAGGATAATATTGTTGTTATTGTTGAAATGGAGGTTGTCTATTAGATTTACCAGCACCTTGTTTCCACCCAAAATTCTGATTCTGATTCCCTCTCCATCCTTGTGAAAAATTATTTTGATAGTTGTTGGCATTAGGGAAATTTGCTTGTCTTCCTTGACCACTACCACTTTGAGCACCCATATAATGAGCTTCTTCTTCTTGTAGGTTGCATTGATAAGAGCAGTGTCCATTTAGATTATCACCTCCACAAAAGTCACAACTCATCTATTGGTTAGGGGTTGATTGTACTATATGCAATTGTTGAGGTAGTTTCGCCATTTGCTGGGTCAATGCTTCAATCTGTTAAGTCAGAATTTTATTTTGAGCTAAGATAATATCTGAGAGGCTAAGCTCAAGTACTCCTTGTAGACCCCAAATCTTGCCCGACCTCATAATAAAGACCAGAAGACCTTCTATTCGAAGATGGACGAAGCCTAAGAAGCCACTAGGAGAGACTATTAGGCCTCATACTAGGATAGGAGGGATTTTCTGCATGTAAATAAGGATTTTCGCCTTTTAGGGTCGAGACCGCTGTCTCGCTTCTCGGGACCACCGTCTCGCCACTTCTGCAAGTCGAGACCGCCGTCTCGTTTGGCGAGACGGCCGTCTCGCCATTTTTGCAAGGCGAGATGGCCGTCTCGAGTGGCGAGACGACCATCTCGACCTTGTCAGACGAGACGACCATCTCGACCTGACAGGCGCGAATCCCTATAAATAATCACACCATTCCCCTCATTTCACACAGTTCTTCCATTCTCTCTCTTGTCACTTCTTAAAATTCTCTTCCTAGAACCCCTCCGAAGTACTTCCGGAGTTTTCTTAGAGTTTCTAAGAGTTTTTATAGCGTTTTTGAGAGGTTTCCGGCACTGTAGAGAGTGAAGGGCTACCAAAAAGCACCCTAATTTTCAAGAGATTAATATAAAGCTTGCCTCGGAGGTTTCTACATTCTCTCTCTCTCTCTCTCTCTCTCTCTCTCTCTCTCTCTTTTACTGCTTTATCTTTAATTGCACAGTAGATATTAGGGCCATGTAGTTGTAACTCTAAATTCCGTAAATAAAAGGGTAAAAGCGTATTTTCACCGGTTTGCTTATTTAAATAGTTGCTTCTCATAGGGAATCCGAAAGGGAAGTCGTAAGGGAACTAACATTTCCCTTACACGTAACTAACTCCCTTACCCAACTCTGGTTCTAATGACCAAAGTTGGTTTTTCGAAAACCAACGCCTTTTCACTCCTTTTCCGATGTTTCCAGTAAAAACATCGGTGGCGACTCCAGAAGAAGCCTTCAAATTTAGTTCTTGGGTTAGCCCGGTTATCGGACAATCCAAGAACACCTTTTCGAAAACCTCACCCCTAGGTTCAGCCCGGTTATCAGACAACCTAAAGGCGTTGTAACCACACCAATAAAAACGCAAAAATTGGAAAGTCAGAACCATCGCGTTGCTCCGACCATCTCATTTTGACGGCAGCGACAAATGGCGACTCCACTGGGGAAGCTTAGAGAGTTGATCCCATTTAGTGATGTGCCAGCTTAAATAAAAAAAACCAAGAAAATTACGCTTTTACACTACCTTGTATTATAACATGTTTTAATGCTTGACTTTAATAACTATTGTTTGAAATACAAACTATACACAAACCCTTGCACACAACAGTTCCCTCTATACCCGAGGGCAAGTGAGAAATCCATAGGGAGTGGGTGGCAGGTACGGTTCGCTGTAGTGATGCCCTTGTTCCCACCAGTGTGATCGAAAACCACCACTCAAGGTGATAACCTTCCTCTTTTGGCACAAAGACTGACTATGGCCTTAGTGCTTGTAGACCCCAAATCTTTCCCGGCCTGCAAATAAAGAGTAGAAGACCTCCTATTCGAAGATGGACGAAGCCTAAGAAGCCACTAGGAGAGACTATTAGGCCTCATACTAGGATAGGAGGGATTTTCTGCATGTAAATAAGGATTTTCGCCTTTTAGGGTCGAGACCGCTGTCTCGCTTCTCGGGACCACCGTCTCGCCACTTCTGCAAGTCGAGACCGCCGTCTCGTTTGGCGAGACGGCCGTCTCGCCATTTTTGCAAGGCGAGATGGCCGTCTCGAGTGGCGAGACGACCATCTCGACCTTGTCAGACGAGACGACCATCTCGACCTGACAGGCGCGAATCCCTATAAATAATCACACCATTCCCCTCATTTCACACAGTTCTTCCATTCTCTCTCTTGTCACTTCTTAAAATTCTCTTCCTAGAACCCCTCCGAAGTACTTCCGGAGTTTTCTTAGAGTTTCTAAGAGTTTTTATAGCGTTTTTGAGAGGTTTCCGGCACTGTAGAGAGTGAAGGGCTACCAAAAAGCACCCTAATTTTCAAGAGATTAATATAAAGCTTGCCTCGGAGGTTTCTACATTCTCTCTCTCTCTCTCTCTCTCTCTCTCTCTCTCTCTCTCTTTACTGCTTTATCTTTAATTGCACAGTAGATATTAGGGCCATGTAGTTGTAACTCTAAATTCCGTAAATAAAAGGGTAAAAGCGTATTTTCACCGGTTTGCTTATTTAAATAGTTGCTTCTCATAGGGAATCCGAAAGGGAAGTCGTAAGGGAACTAACATTTCCCTTACACGTAACTAACTCCCTTACCCAACTCTGGTTCTAATGACCAAAGTTGGTTTTTCGAAAACCAACGCCTTTTCACTCCTTTTCCGATGTTTCCAGTAAAAACATCGGTGGCGACTCCAGAAGAAGCCTTCAAATTTAGTTCTTGGGTTAGCCCGGTTATCGGACAATCCAAGAACACCTTTTCGAAAACCTCACCCCTAGGTTCAGCCCGGTTATCAGACAACCTAAAGGCGTTGTAACCACACCAATAAAAACGCAAAAATTGGAAAGTCAGAACCATCGCGTTGCTCCGACCATCTCATTTTGACGGCAGCGACAAATGGCGACTCCACTGGGGAAGCTTAGAGAGTTGATCCCATTTAGTGATGTGCCAGCTTAAATAAAAAAAACCAAGAAAATTACGCTTTTACACTACCTTGTATTATAACATGTTTTAATGCTTGACTTTAATAACTATTGTTTGAAATACAAACTATACACAAACCCTTGCACACAACAGTTCCCTCTATACCCGAGGGCAAGTGAGAAATCCATAGGGAGTGGGTGGCAGGTACGGTTCGCTGTAGTGATGCCCTTGTTCCCACCAGTGTGATCGAAAACCACCACTCAAGGTGATAACCTTCCTCTTTTGGCACAAAGATCGACTATGGCCTTAGTGCTTGTAGACCCCAAATCTTTCCCGACCTGCAAATAAAGAGTAGAAGACCTCCTATTCGAAGATGGACGAAGCCTAAGAAGCCACTAGGAGAGACTATTAGGCCTCATACTAGGATAGGAGGGATTTTCCGCATGTAAATAAGGATTTTCGCCTTTTAGGGTCGAGACCGCTGTCTCGCTTCTCGGGACCACCGTCTCGCCACTTCGCAAGTCGAGACCGCCGTCTCGTTTGGCGAGACGGCCGTCTCGCCATTTTGCAAGGCGAGATGGCCGTCTCGAGTGGCGAGACGACCATCTCGACCTTGTCGACGAGACGACCATCTCGACTCGACAGGCGCGAATCCCTATAAATAATCACACCATTCCCCTCATTTCACACAGTTCTTCCATTCTCTCTCTTGTCACTTCTTAAAATTCTCTTCCTAGAACCCCTCCGAAGTACTTCCGGAGTTTTCTTAGAGTTTCTAAGAGTTTTTATAGCGTTTTTGAGAGGTTTCCAGGCACTGTAGAGAGTGAAGGGCTACCAAAAAGCACCCTAATTTTCAAGAGATTAATATAAAGCTTGCCTCGGAGGTTTCTACATTCTCTCTCTCTCTCTCTCTCTCTCTCTCTTCTCGCTTTATCTTTAATTGCACAGTAGATATTAGGGCCATGTAGTTGTAACTCTAAATTCCGTAAATAAAAGGGTAAAAGCGTATTTTCACCAGGTTTGCTTATTTAAATAGTTGCTTCTCATAGGGAATCCGAAAGGGAAGTCGTAAGGGAACTAACATTTCCCTTACACGTAACTAACTCCCTTACCCAACTCGGTTCTAATGACCAAAGTTGGTTTTTCGAAAACCAACGCCTTTTCACTCCTTTCCGATGTTTCCAGTAAAAACATCGGTGGCGACTCAGAAGAACCCTTCAAATTTAGTTCTTGGGTTAGCCCGGTTATCGGACAATCCAAGAACACCTTTTCGAAAACCTCACCCCTAGGTTCAGCTCGGTTATCGGACAACCTAAAGGCGTTGTAACCACACCAATAAAAACGCAAAAATTGGAAAGTCGGAACCATCGCGTTGCTCCGACCATCTCATTTTGACTGGCAGCGACAAATGGCGACTCCACCGGGGAAGCTTAGAGAGTTGATCCCATTTAGTGATGTGCCGACTTAAATAAAAAAAACCAAGAAAATTACGCTTTTACACTACCTTGTATTATAACATGTTTTAATGCTTGACTTTAATAACTATTGTTTGAAATACAAACTATACACAAACCCTTGCACACAACAGTTCCCTCTATACCCGAGGGCAAGTGAGAAATCCATAGGGAGTGGGTGGCAGGTACGGTTCATCTGTAGTGATGCCCTTGTTCCCACCGAGTGTGATCGAAAACCACCACTCAAGGTGATAACCTTCCTCTTTTGGCACAAAGACCGACTATGGCCTTAGTGCTTGTAGACCCCAAATCTTTCCCGACCTGCAAATAAAGAGTAGAAGACCTCCTATTCGAAGATGGACGAAGCCTAAGAAGCCACTAGGAGAGACTATTAGGCCTCATACTAGGATAGGAGGGATTTTCTGCATGTAAATAAGGATTTTCGCCTTTTAGGGTCGAGACCGCTGTCTCGCTTCTCGGGACCACCGTCTCGCCACTTCTGCAAGTCGAGACCGCCGTCTCGTTTGGCGAGACGGCCGTCTCGCCATTTTGCAGGCGAGATGGCCGTCTCGAGTGGCGAGACGACCATCTCGACCTTGTCGGACGAGACGACCATCTCGACTCGACGGGCGCGAATCCCTATAAATAATCACACCATTCCCCTCATTTCACACAGTTCTTCCATTCTCTCTCTTGTCACTTCTTAAAATTCTCTTCCTAGAACCCCTCCGAAGTACTTCCGGAGTTTTCTTAGAGTTTCTAAGAGTTTTTATAGCGTTTTTGAGAGGTTTCCAGACTGTAGAGAGTGAAGGGCTACCAAAAAGCACCCTAATTTTCAAGAGATTAATATAAAGCTTGCCTCGGAGGTTTCTACATTCTCTCTCTCTCTCTCTCTCTCTCTCTATCGCTTTATCTTTAATTGCACAGTAGATATTAGGGCCATGTAGTTGTAACTCTAAATTCCGTAAATAAAAGGGTAAAAGCGTATTTTCACCGGTTTGCTTATTTAAATAGTTGCTTCTCATAGGGAATCCGAAGGGAAGTCGTAAGGGAACTAACATTTCCCTTACACGTAACTAACTCCCTTACCCAACTCGGTTCTAATGACCAAAGTTGGTTTTTCGAAAACCAACGCCTTTTCACTCCTTTTCCGATGTTTCCGGTAAAAACATCGGTGGCGACTCCAGAAGAAGCCTTCAAATTTAGTTCTTGGGTTAGCCCGGTTATCGGACAATCCAAGAACACCTTTTCGAAAACCTCACCCCTAGGTTCAGCCCGGTTATCGGACAACCTAAAGGCGTTGTAACCACACCAATAAAAACGCAAAAATTGGAAAGTCGGAACCATCGCGTTGCTCCGACCATCTCATTTTGACGAGCAGCGACAAATGGCGACTCCATCGGGGAAGCTTAGAGAGTTGATCCCATTTAGTGATGTGCCGGCTTAAATAAAAAAACCAAGAAAATTACGCTTTTACACTACCTTGTATTATAACATGTTTTAATGCTTGACTTTAATAACTATTGTTTGAAATACAAACTATACACAAACCCTTGCACACAACAGTTCCCTCTATACCCGAGGGCAAGTGAGAAATCCATAGGGAGTGGGTGGCGAGTACGGTTCGCTGTAGTGATGCCCTTGTTCCCACCAGGTGTGATCGAAAACCACCACTCAAGGTGATAACCTTCCTCTTTTGGCACAAAGACCGACTATGGCCTTAGTGCTTGTAGACCCCAAATCTTTCCCGCACTGCAAATAAAGAGTAGAAGACCTCCTATTCGAAGATGGACGAAGCCTAAGAAGCCACTAGGAGAGACTATTAGGCCTCATACTAGGATAGGAGGGATTTTCTCGCATGTAAATAAGGATTTTCGCCTTTTAGGGTCGAGACCGCTGTCTCGCTTCTCGGGACCACCGTCTCGCCACTTCCGCAAGTCGAGACCGCCGTCTCGTTTGGCGAGACGGCCGTCTCGCCATTTTTGCAAGGCGAGATGGCCGTCTCGAGTGGCGAGACGACCATCTCGACCTTGTCGGACGAGACGACCATCTCGACTCGACGAGCGCGAATCCCTATAAATAATCACACCATTCCCCTCATTTCACACAGTTCTTCCATTCTCTCTCTTGTCACTTCTTAAAATTCTCTTCCTAGAACCCCTCCGAAGTACTTCCGGAGTTTTCTTAGAGTTTCTAAGAGTTTTTATAGCGTTTTTGAGAGGTTTCCAGCACTGTAGAGAGTGAAGGGCTACCAAAAAGCACCCTAATTTTCAAGAGATTAATATAAAGCTTGCCTCGGAGGTTTCTACATTCTCTCTCTCTCTCTCTCTCTCTCTCTCTCTCTACTCGCTTTATCTTTAATTGCACGAGTAGATATTAGGGCCATGTAGTTGTAACTCTAAATTCCGTAAATAAAAGGGTAAAAGCGTATTTTCACCGGTTTGCTTATTTAAATAGTTGCTTCTCATAGGGAATCCGAAGGGAAGTCGTAAGGGAACTAACATTTCCCTTACACGTAACTAACTCCCTTACCCAACTCTGGTTCTAATGACCAAAGTTGGTTTTTCGAAAACCAACGCCTTTTCACTCCTTTTCCGATGTTTCCAGGTAAAAACATCGGTGGCGACTCCGGAAGAACCCTTCAAATTTAGTTCTTGGGTTAGCCCGGTTATCGGACAATCCAAGAACACCTTTCGAAAACCTCACCCCTAGGTTCAGCCCGGTTATCGGACAACCTAAAGGCGTTGTAACCACACCAATAAAAATGCAAAAATTGGAAAGTCGGAACCATCGCGTTGCTCCGACCATCTCATTTTGACGTAGCGACAAATGGCGACTCCATCGGGAAGCTTAGAGAGTTGATCCCATTTAGTGATGTGCCAGCTTAAATAAAAAAACCAAGAAAATTACGCTTTTACACTACCTTGTATTATAACATGTTTTAATGCTTGACTTTAATAACTATTGTTTGAAATACAAACTATACACAAACCCTTGCACACAACAGTTCCCTCTATACCCGAGGGCAAGTGAGAAATCCATAGGGAGTGGGTGGCAGGTACGGTTCGCTGTAGTGATGCCCTTGTTCCCACCAGTGTGATTGAAAACCACCACTCAAGGTGATAACCTTCCTCTTTTGGCACAAAGACTGACTATGGCTTTAGTGCTAAGCATGGTCGGAAGGCTGGAGAGTGGGGACCCTATAATGGGGGCACCTTGTGGGCCTTAGCCTTGGTGAGAACAGTTAGAACCTACATTCACCAATGCACTTTTCTGCAGGAAAACCCTACCTCGTGATTAAAACGACTTCTCGCCTGTTCGCGGATGATCAAATTGTGTGCACATTTGTGTGTTACATAGCATAACCAAACAACAGAAAAATCACAAATTTTTTTTTGTAATAAACACCCTTATCTCGGATAGTCTGCCTTTTAGCTAGCCTGGTTTCAGGTTCTTTGTAAGCTAAGTAGCCACGCAGTCCGACAGAAGAGATAAGGGACGCTAAATACTATCCTTTCGCATAAAGCCATTTTTTTATCTCGGACAGTCTGCCTTTTAGCTAGCCTGGTTTTAGGTTCTTTGTAAGCTAAGTAGTCACGTAGTTCAACAGAAGAGATAAAAGGCTATAAAATAAAATAATAAAAATCAAATAAAAAATCCAATTCCAAACCAATAAATGGGACCTTGTTCAAAAGCATTATACTCATAAATCATTCATATATATAGTTTATTTTTTCCAAAAGAAAAAAATATACACAAATGCCATACATCATGTAGAAATAAAACATGATAAATAGAAAAATAAACACTCACATTCATTCAATAAGCATCATTTTCATAAAACATGCATTTTGGTTTTAGAAAATGGAGGGGACTAGTAGACAATTGAAGAAGGTAGACATTCCCCGATACTATACTGAGAAGCTGGAACGGCTTTGCACAGTAATGCCACCAGAGGTCCGCTCCGACTTTGAAAAATCCTATGGACGGATTCTCGACCTGCTGAAGATCTGTGTCGATCAAGTTTTCATCAGGGTATTAGTCCACTTCTGGAACTTCAGTCTGCGCTGCTTCGAATTTCCACAGTTCGATATGGTGCCCTCCTTGGAGGAGTACGAAATTATGCTGAAATGACCCAAATCAGCCGGGGTCCATATCCGCCACGGGGCATATACTCCTGCAGCACAAGTCGCTGCCATCATCCAACTACCATTCCAGCAGACTACCTTGATAGAAAAAGGGAACATCCAGGATTGGAAAGTCTCAATGTTAGAAGACCATCTGTCCGACTTGGCTGAAAGGACAGAATGGGTCGCTTTTAACAGCACCCTGGCCTTAATCATATTTGGAACGATCTTGTTTCCCTTCCACCTCGACACAGTAGACCAAGCCGTCATGGACACCTTCTTCGCTTGGGACGTGAACTCGAAGAGTCCCTTGCCTGCAATTCTTGCCGACACCTTGCTCTCGGTGGAATTCTGCCGCCAGAAGCAAGGAAAAACACTTCGTTGCTGCTCTTCACTACTCTTAGTGTGGGGCATCACGCATTTTTACGCCTCTACTCACATGGGGATGTTCCCCGACCCTTTGAAGAGCTTCTTCAAAATCCCTCTCCAACGATGCTTAACTTCAGAGTGGAAGGACGAGTTGGAACGATGGGACACCAACCATTTATCCTGGGTCTGCCCTTGGTTCCGACCCGGTCCAGTCCTCATTAGATGTGGAGACTATCCGAACGTACCCTTGATAGGACTCAGGGGTTGCATAGCCTATTCACCTAGAGTAGCTATGAGACAACTCATGAGGACTCAAACTACAATTTCTCGAGGGGAACTCAGAGGACTGTGTTTCTTCGGAGACCCATGCACAATCGCCAACTCACTAGCCGTAAAAAAAGCATGGGAGAAACCAGTCTATATGGGATATAGAGAGCTAGGAAAAGCTCGAGTGGCTATCTCCAATGACTATGAGGTGTGGAGGAAAAGAAGAGGGATGTCTTAACCATCCACCTCACTCGTTACATGCGCCAATAGTGAAGAGTTGCAAGCTCAAGTCGATGCCTTGACCCAGAGGATAGAAATCATGGGAGCCCAGATAAGGGCCCTTGAAGAAAGAGAGCAAGAATCTATCCTCACCATTGATGGTCTGCAAAGGCAATGCAAGAAAAAGGATCATGAAATAGAGCGCCTCAAGGATCAGTGTGCTGATTCTAATGAGCAAGCTATCCGAGCATCCAAAGCTGCCAGAACCAGCTCGGATAGCCAACTTCAAGAAATAACCGTCAAGGATTTGTTACAAGACCTCACCAGGACTCGGTTAGAAATACGCCAAGAGCGACAGGCCAATCGGAGACTCAACAAAAGTCTCGCTGAGCTACGCTACAAAGAAAGAGATGGGTTAGCTCAGTACGGCCAAGTACTACAAGAAAAGGACCGAGCCCTTGCAAAACTCGATGAACTGCAAGTCTTGGTCGTCCATCAAGAGGCAAAGATCAAAGAGGCTCAAAAGTACAGTGAAGATATGAGCCAAGCGGTCCAGAAGCAAAGCGAAGAACTTGCTCGTCACGTCCGGGAAGCCGAAAGGGAATTACATAGAGATCAAGACCCGCCTGTGGGTTTCTTTAGGCTTCTCCGTTTCTGCCAAAAGTTGCTTCGTAGTATGGAATAGGGGAATGTACACCTTCCAACGGATAAATGAAATTTTTCTTTATTCAACAATTGTCTACTTACATGCATATCATTCATTTGCATATTTAACTTCCCCTCCTTCACTCTTAATAAATAAGATAATAAAAAGGAAGGATTAACTGACACGTCTTCCAAATCAGAAGAATTGAGAGAAAGTCACTCCTAATCAAGCTTTCCCCAACGGTTGACTCGCCGCAAGAGGAAAATAAGCCTCGACCGTTGGTCCTCAAAAATAAGGAAGAGGGGGCAAGGACACCAGTGCGACTATTTATGCCACGTCCTTTCCCCTACGAATCAAATAAAGTTGTACTATGGAGATACGGGGAATCTTCACCAATAAAGGAGGATATCTCGAATGTAGCCGGCATCGGGGGCATGACTAGAAGTCGAAGAGTCTACTCCCCCAAGGACTCACAAGAAGATGTCCCCAAAAATAAAGGAAAAAATAAAAAGACCAAAGAAAAGGAAAATACAAAATCCAAAGAGGAGATAGAGGAATTACTCCAGTTTATAAGACAAAGCGAGTATTCCATTATAGACCAGCTCAATCATACACCTGTAAAGATAACCCTATTATCTCTAATGATGAGCTCAGAACAGCACAGAAACGCCCTGATGAAGGTCTTGAGCGAAGCGCACGTACCTCACTCCATATCCCAAGAAAAGGTTGAGAGGATCATCGGTCACATTATAGCAAGCGATCACCTCACCTTCACAGAGGAAGAACTCCCCCTCGAGGGGTCAAACCACAATAAGCTCTTGCACATCTCCATCAAGTGCAAGGAGTACCTCATCGCCAAAGTTCTTGTGGATAATGGGTCATCCTTGAATGTGATGCCCAAGTGCACACTAGACAAATTGACTATCCAAGGAACCCGTCTGCGCCCAAGCAGCACTATCGTTCGAGCCTTCGACGAATCAAAACGAGAAGTAGTGGGAGAAGTTAATTTGCCAATCAAGGTTGGACCGACTATCTTTAACGTCGATTTCCATGTAATGGATATTACTCCAGCATACAATTGTCTCCTCGGCAGGCCTTGGATTCATGACGCTAAGGCAGTACCTTCGACGCTCCACCAGAAGGTCAAGTTCATAGTGGATGACAAATTGGTCACGATCCAAGCGGAAGATGATATCCTAATCAGTGGACCGTCCACCCAACCTTATGTGGATGCGGCCGAAGAGGCCCTTGAAACATCTTTTCAAGCGCTCAAAATTGCCAACATAGAGCGACTTCCCAAAAACACAAAGGTAGTCCACATGATGTTGAAGCATGGTTACCATCCTGGCCAAGGACTGGGGGCAGATTCCCAAGGCATGAGGGAACCCCTAGAATTCAAAGACAATCCTTTCAAGTATGGCCTAGGATATGACCCTACGAAGGGCCGAACAGAAAGAGGAAAAGGGAAGTCTCCCCTCCGCACACTCAAGCAAATTTTCCAAAGCGGAGGGGTGCAAGCGTCAATAGCTACCCTAGTCATTAGGAGATCTTTTTCTTCATTTAAGGGATGTAAACCCCATGATTGTTAGAGATTATCCCCCGGGGCTAGCCCGACCCCCGAGCATTTTAGGGCACATATTCCCTTATTAATTAATAAAGAATAAACTTCTTACTATCTACTTCTCTTCTTGCTATTTCATGACTAGACCTCACAATAACCTTGTCTAAGTAAACGAAAAAAGAAAAAGAAGAATAAAAAGCGCATCCAAATAATCAAAATTCGCCATTGCCATTACAATCAAGCTAGTTTATTAGAAGCATCAAATAAGGCTTCACCTCACCATAAAGAAAGTCATGCTTTGCCAATATTGTGAAAGAGAAAATAAATACACACAAAAAAAAAGTCCATAGAAGCTAAAGGCCAAAAAAAGGGGGGCCAAAATACCCGGTGGGAAAACCACTAAGGGGGCTACGCAAAAGATAGGGTCAACCCGGTAGGATACCCGAACAAAAATAAAGGGTACCCTAGGCAAAAGTTAGGGTTACAAAATAAGGTCCGCTAGGATTCCCTAAAACAAAAAAAAAAGAAGGAACCTAGACAAAAGATAGGGCCAAAACACAATATCCTAGTTCGAAAACCCAAAGGGCGATCTAGGGAGATCAACTAGCCATAAAAAGCAATGGAAATAAAACTAAAGTGTAAATACAAAAAAGAAGGGAACATTTGCTTAGACAAAAGCTTAAACACTCAGGCCTAACCCTAGCCAAACATTCTTACAAAAAATCTTTTTCTAAATAAAAATTGATCGTCTAAAACACAAGCCTTTGAATTTGCCCTCTTACATCTTTTCTCTTGACCCTCACAACAATATTCTAATAATTAATTTGGGAATATGGAGGCGTATAGTCAACAAGGGGATTGAAATCCCTAAAGTGAAGAAAAAGGGACACTACATGGCAAAATGTGCTCTACAAAAAGAAAGAAAAGGAAAAAAGCAAAGAAAAAGAAAAAAGTTGATTATTCTTCGGTCACAAGAAGTCCGGAATGGTACAACCAAATACGAGAACACAGATCAGAGGGCACTCGACGCTACAAGACACGTCAGTCAAATCCTTCTGAAAAACTAATTAAAATAGGCATTATAGGACATCAAACATGAAAACATTGCATGCATAAAATGTTTTTGAACCAGGTCCTATTTTCTTTCAAAAAAAAAAATCCCTTTAAATCGAGACGGTCGTCTCGCATTTCCAGACCGCCGTCTCGATCTCCAGCAAAACGAGACCGTCGTCTCGACCACCGAGACCGCCGTCTCGACTTGGCAAAAAACGAGACGGCTGTCTCGTTTAAAGCCAAAGTCGAGACCGTCGTCTCGAGGTTCCAGATGCCTGTCTCGACTTCCGCAAAATCGAGACCGCCGTCTCGACTTCCCAGACGGCGGTCCCGAACCTGAAAAATTTTCTATAAATAGTGGGGGGCCTAGGGGGGTCTCCACACCTCCTCCTGCATCCCAACTCTCTATTCTCTCACTCTCAAGCAACATACCGTCAAGATGCATCGTGGAAGCCAATCCAGGAAGAGAAGAGGCTCTGCTGGTCCTAGTAGTTCCTCACCACCTGCTCCCCAGGACCCTACTCAACTCTCACCACTACACCAGGACCGTCTCGAGCATATCCGGGGGTATACATGGCACCCCATGCTCAAATTGGATTTCGACATTCTCGCCGAATTTGGATGGGAGGACGATGTCCGGGCCCACATCGATAACATAGGGTGGGACTTCCTCCTTCAGCCTCCACCTACCCACGTATACCCGCAGGCGGTGCTGGAGTTTCTCGCCTCCATCTCCTATGCCGAGATGCCCGCCATGGTACCAGGTTTGTCACCAACAAAAATGGTGACATATTTCATGGGTGGGATGTGCAGGACCACCACCCTGGACAAATTCAATGTGAACATTGGGTTCGTCCAGCCCGAGGACGTGCTGACTCGGGACTACCAGGAGGCTATCTGCGCACGCCCCACCAACCTCACTATCGACGAGATGTGGGAAGAGCTCACCAGGGCGCCCACTTTGCCCACGCTGATGAAGGGCTCCGCACTTCCTCCAGCCCTCCGCATCTGCCACAAGCTGCTAGCAGGGACCATCCACGGGCGGAAAGAGAGCCAGGGAAAGGTAACCCTTCCGGACCTCTTCGTCCTTTACTGCATGAGCCAGAGGCGCCGGTGCAACCCTGGCTATTTCTTCTTGAAGGCCCTCAAGGACTTCGGAAGCCGGCATGTGGGAGTCGTCCTCATGGCTCCCCTCATTACCCCCCTGGCAGAAAAATGGGGGTGCAGTGGCAGGGAGGAACTGGCCTCCAGCCTCCGACCCAAGTCCATGAACGGGTCGGTCCTGGTCAGCATGGGGATGCTATTGCGCCACGGGACCCAGCTGATCCTCCACCCCTCGCTGGATATCACTTTGGATCTCCAGATCTCGTGGCAATGCACGATCTCCCAACACCTCCCGAGTGCCAACAACCACAACAACAACAACAACCACAGCAGCAGTACACAGATGATTTTGCTGGCATAAACCGCAACATGAACGATTTACGCCAGTAATTCAGTCAGATGTCTGTGAGGCAAGAGCAGATGTCCCTAAAGCAAGAGGCCTTAGACACAAGATTGGAGACAATATACCAATACCAAGAGGGAATGAGGCAGGACTGGGCGGCCTTCCAGCAAGAATACCGCGACGAAGCCCGGGAGCAAGCAGAATTCCGGAGACATATGTACCGGCAGTTTCCCTCTTATGGATCGTCTCCAGACGAGAGCCCACCTTCTTAGGGATAATGCTTATAGAATAAGTTGCTGTAATAAAATCTTTTATCATAAATAAAAATTTCATTTCATGCATCTTTTTGCCATCCCTTTCAAAAAGTCGGCGTAACAAAAAAAAACTAGAGTAAAAAGACGTACGCTCAGAAAAAAGCCAAAATCCAAAATCGCGAGAAAAAAGAGATAAAACCGCAAAAAAAAAGGCAGGATTAAAACAAGTCAATCACCTTGACCAACAATTTTTGACGACCAAGTGGAAGTCGAACAAAGAAAACAAGACTACCCGACAACCAGCAAAGTCGGATAACCACTACCAAAAGATCAAAATCAAAGAATCCCCAGCAAACCAACAAAGCTGGATGAACACCAACAAAATCCCCGGCACAATCCGGACGACCATTCCCAAAAAAAAAAAACAAAGACAAGAAAGCACATCTCAACGCTCGGCGCATGAGCCACCTGAGCAGTAAGCCGCCTCCACTACCAGTCCTACGCAGTGGACTGTACCAGCCTGATAGGGGGTTCATACCTATCAACCTGCGCACGTAGTGTGCCTGATCTGCGCTCAAGTCAGATCAGTAATTCGCAACTACCAGCCTAATGGGGGAGTTCATACTCATTCAGTCCGACGCACAGCGAACTGCTACTACCATCCTGATGGGGGGTTCATACTCATCCAGTCTAACGCACAGCGGACTACAACTACCAGTATGATGGGGGGTTTATACCCATCAACTGAAGGATCGGCTACCGTCAGAAGGAGTATCCTGAGGTTCCACCACGTGTCAACCAAAGGGATCGGCTACCGTCAGAAGGAGTATCCTGGAGGCGCACAATACAAATTTTCCCCAGAAGATCAATCGCCGCAAGACGGAACATCCGAAGGGTAACCGGGCAAGAGGGTCAACTCCTTTACCTTCCAGTCGATCTTCTTGGCACAACAGGCCAACAGTCGACTGGTCAGGTAAAGGGGGGCCAGCTGCAGACCCCAAATCTTGCCCGGCCTCATAATAAAGACCAGAAGACCTTCTATTCGAAGATGGACGAAGCTTAAGAAGCCACTAGGAGAGACTATTAGGCCCCATACTAGGATAGGAGGGATTTTCTGCATGTAAATAAGGATTTTCGCCTTTTAGGGTCAAGACCACCGTCTCGCTTCTCGGGACCGCCGTCTCGCCACTTGCGAATGGCGAGACGACCCTCCCGGTTGGCGAGACGGCCGTCTCGACCTTGTCAGACGAGACGGTTGTCTCGACCTGATAGGCGCGAATCCCTATAAATATTCGCACCATTACCCTCATTTCACACAGTTCTTCCATTCTCTCTCTTGTCACTTCTTAAAATTCTCTTCCTAGAACCCCTCCGAAGCACTTCCGGAGTTTTCTGAGAGTTTCTAAGAGTTTTTATAGCGTTTTTGAGAGGTTTCCGGCGCTGTAGAGAGTGAAGGGCTGCCAAAAAGCACCCTAAATTTCAAGAGATTAATATAAAGCTTTCCTCGGAGGTTTCTACATTCTCTCTCTCTCTCTTTACTGCTTTATCTTTAATTGCGCAGTAGATATTAGGGCCATGTAGTCGTAACTTTAAATTCCGTAAATAAAAGGGTAAAAGCGTATTTTCACCAGTTTGCTTATTTGAATAGTTGGTTTATCATAGGGAACCCGAAAGGGGCGTCGTAAGGGAACTAACACTTCCCTTACACGTAACTAACTCCCTTACCCAACTCTGGTTCTAATGACCAAAGTTGGTTTTTCGAAAACCAACGCCTTTTGACTCCTTTTCCGATGTTTCCGGTAAAAACATCGGTGGCGACTCCAGAAGAACCCTTCAAATTTAGTTCTTGGGTTAGCCCAGTTATCGGACAATCCAAGAACACCTTTTCGAAAACCTCGCCCCTAGGTTCAGCCCAATTATCGGACAACCTAAAGGCATTGTAACCACACCAATAAAAACGCGAAAATTGGAAAGTCAAAACCATCGCGTCTCTTCGACCGCCTCGTTTTGACGGCGACAACACTCCTTTCCTCCTAACTGGATGTCTATCATGTTGAGCCTATTGGTCTGTAGAAGCTAGTGCATCAATAATTCTTGTGGCCTGTTCGACGTCTACATCCATCATGGTTCCTCCTGTTGCAGCATCTAATAGCATCTTTGTATCAGGTCTCAGGCCAGTGCAGAATATGTTCAACTAGGCAATGTCTTCAAATCCATGATTTGGGCATCTCCTTAACAGTGATTTAAATATTTCCCATGCTTCACAAAAAGGTTCATCTGCTCCTTGTCTGAAAGTAGAAATGTCAGATTTTGCCTTGATATAGCGGGATGGTGGAAAAAATTTGTTCAGGAACTTCTCTTCTATATTACCCCAAGTAGTCAAACTCTGATTAGGATGTGCTTTTAACCACTCCTTTGCCCTGCCAACCAATGAAAAATGAAATAATCTCAAATATGCAGATTCAATATCTGCTTCTCTAAATTCCATGGTACCAATCAACTCATAAAAAGTAGTCAAATGAATGTAAGGATCTTCATGATCTATTCTAGTGAATGTATGAACACTAATTAAGCTTAAGAAGATTGGCTTCATCTGCAACGACCGGTTGGCTGGTATTGCAATGGTGGAGAAGTGTCTCGAACCTTGTTGCATAGTATAGTCTCTGAGTGTTTTTCTAGGTAGATTTGGATTTGGATTTTCTCCTTCCTCCGCCATGTCTTCTATGATTGGATCTAGTAAGTTGAGTGTAGGAGAAGGGTTAATAGATTCTCCTCTTGCTTATTCTTAAGTTTCACTTCTTCTTCCACCACGGTTCCTTCGAGCAGTCTTTGCAGTTTCAGGATTGAACTCTAACTGATATGTGGATACATGTTCTCTTAAGAGCATAAATCAAAGAGCAACTCAAGCAAGAATTAGCACATAAAACAATAATAAAAAAAAACAAATAATAAGCTAGACAAAGACTTTCCAAGGAACACCGTTCCCCAGCAACGACGCCAAAAATATTTGTTGAATATTTGGAAACAGGTTCAATGGAAATTCCAAATCATATGCTTACTAAGTATATTGAAATAAAATTGAGTTTTCATAAAGATTGTGATGGAAATTAAATGACAAAGAACTGTAAAGTGCGTTTAGAAAATATCAAATAAAAGAACTTATGATTGGTTTCCTTCCTTTTCCCTCTTTTGCATAATGGCTAAGTCAAACTAAGAACATCAATTAACCTATCAATATTGGTGTCACCTACTCAAATCATTCACTTTGATTCCTCGCATATGAAATTCATAAGAAAACCTGATAAATGTCGATTCCTCATACAGTTACAAGATTTTTCAGCATTAGGTTTAGGGTGTTAAGCACTTGATACATTCATTCCATTCCTGGTAATTAACATAGCAAATATTCTTACTTGATCTAGGGTTTCAAGATATATTTTCCAATCATATCCCAAACATTTAGAATAAATCATTCTAAGGCACAAAAGATAAGAATAACAACATCAAAACATAGATTAATATCTCAAAATAGAACAGCAGTCGCACCTCTTCTCCCCAAAAACCTAGCATTCATCTCAAAACACGTCTTATCTTTTTATAGGAAATTTTGGGCCTGGCCTCACATCATTCGCTCAAGTGATTCATTATTCGCTTAAGCGAAAAACAGTAACTTTCGCTCAAGCGAGAAATATTCGCTTGAGCGAGTTTAAACCCGAAAGCTTTGTCGTATTTTCACTCAAGTGAGAGTAGATGTCGTTTGAGTAAGTGCACACCCGAGAGGTTTGTCATCTTTTCGCTCAAGCGAGTGTAGATGGTGCTTGAGCGAATTTCCAACAAAAAATCTTCTTCTTTCTTCTACTTTTTCTTCAATTGTCTTCACAATTATGATATTTGGTCGTGTATCCAGGTATTATGCAAATTCATCCTACATTGGGAGAAAAATAGATTAGAATCACTATAATTTAAGTGGTTATATCATAATTAAGAGTATAATTACACTAACTTTTACCACTTAACAACTGCATTCGCGCAAATCTCTTTAGAAAATAAACTAAGTTCTGTTAAGACACCCCATATAGGCTTTGGCAACATGTTACAAAATGCCAAAGGAATTAGTCTTTGCATAAAAACATGACAATCATGACTTTTCATCCCATATATTTTCCCTTCATCTACATTAATGTTACGTGATATGTTAGATGCATACCCATCTGGAAACTTTAGTTGTTTTATTCATTCACACACCATCTTTCTTTGTTCAGAGTTCAAGACATATGTTGCCTTTGGTTTTTTATACTTATTATTTTCCACCACTAGCTCTAATGTAGGACGTTTACATATCAATCTCAAATCTTGTCTTGCATTTGCAGTATCTTTCGTCTTGCCCTTTATGTTCATCACAGTGTTAAAGATGTTGTCAAACACATTTTTTTTAATATGCATAACATCCAAATTATGTCGAATTATATTAGTAGACCAATAAGGCAATTCCCAAAATATGTTCTTCTTAACCCAGTTATGGTTTTACCAAAGTCAGGTTGCTTTTGCTTGTCTGATTTTAAGCCAAAGATAATTTTATGAAGTTGAGTTACTGTATTTAATACATTTATACCACTGAATTCTTGTGGTGGTAAAGAGTTCTCAACTACCAACTTCTTAAAAGAGCATTAATCATGATGAAAGGGATGATTGATAGGCAAAAATCGATGATGACAATCAAACCAACAAGGTTTACCACCATTCTTCAATCTAAATGATTTAATATCCCCCATACAATGTGGACAAGCTAATGTACCATGAGTACTCCATCCAGACAACATTCCATAAGTTGGGAAATCACTTATTGTCCACATTAGAGCTGCTTTCATAATGAAATTATGCCTTATCAATGCATCAAAAGTATTAACCCCAATGTTCCAAAGATTTTCAACTCATCGATTAGAAGATCCAAATAAATATCTAAACTTTTACCAGGTGACTTGGGTCCAGGAATCACAAGAGTAAGAAATATGAATTCCCTTTTCATACACATACTTGGAGGAAGATTGTAAGGTGTGACAAAAACAGGCCAACATGAATATGGGTTACCTGGATTACTGAATGGATTAAAACCATATGTGCAAAGTCCAAGTCTAACATTTCTTGGATCTTGAGAAAATGTAAGATGTGTTTCATTGAATATTTTCCAAGCTTGTGTATCAGCTAGATGTGTCATCATTGATTCATCTTAGTGCACTCCATCTGCATGCCAACACATATATTTTGAAATATGAATAGACATAAATAGGCATTGGAATCTTGGAATAATGGGGAAATATCTCAACACTGAGTAAGGCACATCTTTAGTTTTTGAAGATGTTTTCGGTTTAAATCGTGGTTCTTTACACACCAAGCAAGCATTCTTGTCCCTATTTTCTTTGTAATATAGCATGCAATGATTAGGACATGCATCTATCTTTTCATATCCTAAATCCCAACTCATTAACCATTTTCTTTGATCTATACAAATTTTCAGCCAACCTTTCTAAATCTGGAAGCATGCTTTTAATTATAGCAATCATTCGATCATAACAATTAACACTCATGTTAAACTTTGACTTCAGGTTTAACCATTGTGTTATGACTGATAACTTTGTATGCTTCTTACAACCATCCCATAAAGGTTCATCAACATCCTTTAATAAGTTAAAAAACTTCTTAGCTGATGGATTTGGGTCCTCTTGTACCTCTTCTACTTTTGGATTTAATATAACATGAGCAGCATCCATAACCATATCAACATATGGACTCCTATTATCCTTATTATATTCTTGAAAGATAGAAGTTGATACATCATTGATCCATCTTTCCTCATCATGAAGGATCCAATTTCTATAACCATCCATAAAACCATGGTGATACAAATACTTTTCCACATTAAATAATATGTCCCAATAATGATTCCTAAATTTTCCACATGGGCAAGGAATACGCCCTGCTACATCAGTAAATTTTGGGTCTCTTGTCGTGATTTGAATAAAACCATCAACACCATTTCTAAATTCTTCAGTTATAATGTCGAATTGATTATTTCTTTGTAACATCCATCTTCGATCTGGTCTCATTACTCTTGCAGCTGGTTTAACAAAATTAAAAAAGTTATGTTTTCAAGAAAATAAATTATTATTAAGTTTAACATCAACACATATTACAAACTTAAATTCTAATGTTCTTTTGAGTTGATTATCTTTCCATTGGTATCATTAACAAATCTTACTAAGTAAAAATCTCAATGAACAAATTGTTGTCTTATCTTGCTAACACAAAACTTTGATCAAAGCTACTAAATTTATAAATACAGTAAGTATAGCATGTTTGTGGAACAACAGTAAATTTTGCAAAGAGTATATGAAACAAAACAGGCATCAGTTGTAAATGACATACCTAGGCAGATAGCACACTTCAATTCCTTTAAATCTGACAAATCTATAAGCATATATCTGTAATAAACACCCATAAAATGATCATTTTCAAATGCCAAATTCTCGAGTAACACGTCTTTCTACAACTATGCAAAAACACACAAAACATGAAATTGATGACACCATAAAAGAATTTTTCCCCACTGTATATGAATCTGGCAGTGCGGATTAATAAATTGACATTAATTAACTTCTAGGGCACTCGGTAGTGTAATGTAGGTATATTTTATTAGGATTTCAACTTTATAAAGAGCCCCTTTTTACGTCGTGTTCAGTGATTCTCATGTTTTGTGATAAAAGAAGAACCATCCAATAACCATACCCACATAATCAATTACCACACTTGTTTTCATAAGTGTCTTGTATGAGTTTTGACTCAAGTTTATTTGCTTTGATTAAAATTTTATATTTAAATAAACATTTTAAAAAATCAAATTAAACCAAACCCCAGATATAATAATTAATGAAAAATGAAAATATTTAAAAACCAAAAGTGTATATATGTAATCCTAGTATATATTAATAACAACTATTAATCCAAGTATATAATTATCCTCTTAAATTTAAATCTTTCTCAAAAGAAATAATAACCTTTAAATGAGTTACTAATAAGATTTTTTTAAAAATAAAAGTAAATATTTTTATGAATTTTATATATAAATTATTTTAATCTCAACCATCTACTCTCTTCTCATACTATCATTTCTCTCGTAATGCTTTTTAAAAACATATTGCAATTAGTTTAAGCCTTCCTAGAAATCACAACAAAGTTTGTTCACATAAACAAATAGGCATAAGGAACAACAATCTATTCGGCTACAACATGCACAAACACGGTGGCATGCACAAATAGGGTGGATGAAATTGTAGACACAAAATGAATCATCACACTGAAACAAAAATCAACATGAAAATTCAAGCAGCAGATATATCAAAACTGTTAGATATTGTTTAGATATTATTAAGATATTGTTAACCATAATATCAAACAATATATTCTGTTTATTTTGTTTACTTTCGGTTACTCTTTTAGTTATACCTCTCTCTATTATAAATAGATTACCCTATGTGTGGTTTATATACAAGGGAGATTATCTCAAAGCATATATACTCTATATTCAACATGGTATCTAGAGCTTAAGGTAATTTTGAAAATTTTTTTCTCCATTATCCACTGTTGAAGTCGTCATCGTCGCTGCTGTCGATTAAACTAATCTTTCACATTAGAAAAGAGTTATCTTTCTTATTGGATATTATTCGGTAGTGTGAAAGTGCATGTTTAGGAAGGTTCTGACAAAGAAAGACTTGGTATTTAAGCGTGTCCATTAGTGACCCACCTCTCTTTCTTAGGAACTTACCTGGTGTACTGGTTCACGCTGTTGTCACTACCGCCGCCGGAGCAGTCACTGGAGCCGTCGTCGAAGTTTCATTTTTGACCGGTGACATATGGTTTTGTTTGTTTCGGTAAGGTGATCACCGTGCCATTGAGATCACCACTATCGTAGTTGGTCGTCTATTGTCTCCTACATCGTTTAGTTTCGACGAACTTGTTTTGGTCTTCTCGTTTTGGATCTGTGCTTCATAGGTGGATTGGATTACTTTAGATTTTTTTAGGGTTTGTTCTCCTGCCCTTCATGATTTCTTCCACTCCTTCTACTACTTCCAATTTTGTTAATGATTCTTCTGTGTTGGCATCTCACCGTGATGACCAGACTCGCCCTCGCAAACAGGGAAAAAGGGCGTCCTAAGTGTGAACATTATCACAAGCTAGGTTACAATATTAACAAGTGTTATGCATTACATGGTCGTCCTCCTCGATCTGCTGTAGTTGTTCAGACCAATCTTTCCCCACCTTTGTCTTCTGGGGATCCTCCTTCTTCTGTTGCATGCGACACACCTGTTATGTTCAACAAATTTTTCAAATGGTATAAGGATCAACAATCTTCTAGTTCCACTACGTTTTTTGCACACACATATACATATTTTGCTGGTCTGACCCAATCCTCTTCTCCTGGTCCTTGGGTTTTTGATTCAGGAGCCACTGATCATATTACTGGTAACAAATCTTTGTTCTCCTCTTTATCCTCTTCTAATCCTTTACCTTCTGTTACACTAGCTGATGGCTCTAGACTATCATCTCATGGTGTTGGAACTGTTAAATTTTTCCCTTCTTTAACCATTGATAATGTTCTTTATGTCTCTGAGACTCCTTTTAACCTGTTGTCCATCAATCGTCTAACTTGTTCTCTTGATTGTGTTATTTCTTTTACCAACAATTATGTGTGTTTACAGGACCGGAGTTCGAAACAGGTGATTGGCATAGGATATGAGTCTCATGGTCTTTATTATCTCCATCCCTCTACACATGTTGGTGCAGTTATGGAGTCTCCCTCTCTTCTTCATGCTCAGTTAGGTCATCCAAGTCTTGCCAAGTTATAGAAACTTTTCCCTACCTTGTCTAACATGTCTAGTTTGGCGTGTGAGTCGTGTCAATTAGGCAAGCATAGTCGTACTTCCTTTCCTCGTAGTGTCACACGTGGTGCTTCATCCCCTTTTGCCGTGGTTCACTCTGACATTTGGGGACCTAGTCGCGTTAAGTCTACTTTAGGTTTTCAATACTTTATTACTTTCATTGATGATTATTCCAGATGCACTTGGTTATTTTTGATGAAAAATCGTTCTAAATTATTTCATATCTTTCAAACTTTTTTCAATGAAATTCAAACTCAGTTTGGTGTTTCTATTAGAGTTTTGCGCAGTGATAATGGTCGTGAATTTCTTTCTCATTCTTTTAAATAATTCCTGTCTTCTCACGGTATCCTGCATCAAACTTATTGTGCTTATACACCTCAACAAAATGTTGTAGCTGAACGCAAAAATAGACATCTTATTGAAATAACTCACACTCTTTAAATTCATGGAGAGGTTCCTCAACATTTTTGGGGTGATGCTCTTCTTACTGCATGTTATCTCATTAATCGCATGCCTTCTTCAGTTTTAGATAATAAAATATCTCATTCCATTTTATTCCCTCATGAACCTCTTCATTACTTACCTCTAAGAGTTTTCGGGTCTACATGTTTTGTTCATAATTTAAGTCTGGGTCTTGATAAGCTTTCTCCTAGATCACATAAATGTGTTTTCTTAGGGTTTACAAGATCACAAAAAGGATACAAATATTTTTCTCCTTCTCTTAACCGTTATTTTGTGTCTGCAGATGTCACCTTTGATGAGTTCTCTCTTTATTTTAAAAGTCAATCTTTACCTCTGTCTCCATCCAATCCTGTCAATACTCCTAGTACATTTAATGTTCCTGTTAGGTGTGACCTTCTAACTGTGTCTTCTTCACCATTAGTTCCTATTCCGCAGTTAGCTTCTCCTCCACCGCCTCTTCAGGTTTATAGTTGCCGAAATCAATCACAACCACCACCATGTGATTCCACTCAAGTGCCAACTACTCTGTCTCCTCCGGATCAAAGACCTGATTCTAACCTTCCCATTGCCCTCCGAAAAGGTATCTGTTCTACACGTAATCCCTCTCCCCATTATATTGCTAAGTTATCATCGATTGTCATTACCTTTTTATACATGTCTTTCCTCTATTTCTTCTGTGAGCATTCCAAAAACTGTCCGTGAAGTTTTAGCCCATCCTGGTTAGCGTTAGGCCATGTTAGATGAACTAAGTGCTCTTCATAATAGTGGAACTTGGGAATTGGTCCCGTTACCGTTTGGAAAATCTGTTGTTGGTTGTAGGTGGGTGTTTGCTATCAAAGATGGACCTGATGGTACTATTGATTGCCTCAAAGCTCGTCTTGTAACCAAATGTTATACTCAAATTTTTGGGTTGGATTATGGAGATACCTTTTCCCCCGTGGTGAAAATGGCTTCTGTTTGTTTATTTATCGCCATGGCCGCTCTTCAACAATGGCCTCTTTATCAACTGGATGTTAAAAATGTTTTTCTCAATGGTGATTTGCAAGAAGAAATCTATATGGAGCAACCTCCTGGGTTTGTTGCTTAGGGGGAGTCTTCTGGGATGGTATGTCATCTTCACAAATCCCTATATGGCCTAAAACAGTCTCCTAGGGCCTGGTTTGGAAAGTTTAACAAGGTTGTTCAACAATTTGGTATGACTCGATGTAAGGCAGATCATTTTGTCTTTTATCGACACTCGAGTGCTAGATGTGTTTACTTGATAGTATATGTTGATGACATCGTTCTTACAGGTAGTGACAACCATGGCATCTCTCAGTTGAAACAACATCTATGTCACCATTTTCAGACCAAAGATCTTGGCAAACTTAGATATTTCTTGGGTATTGAGGTGGCACAGTCTAATGATGGTATTGTTATATCTCAGAGGAAGTATGCCATGGATATTTTGGAGGAAACTAGGTTAATGAGTTCTGTCGTCGCCGTCAAAACGAGGCGGTCGGAGCGACGCGATGGTTTTGACTTTCCAATTTTCGCATTTTTTATTGGTGGTTACAACGCCTTTAGGTTGTCCGATAATCGGGCTGAACCTAGGGGCGAGGTTTTCGAAAGGGCGCTCTTGGATTGTCTGATAACCGGGCTAATCCAAGAGCTAGTTTTGAAGGGTTCTCTAGAGTCGCCACCGATGTTTTTATCGGAAACATCGGAACAGGAATTAAAAGGCGTTGGTTTTCGAAAAACCAACTTTGGTCGTTAGAACCAGAGTTGGGTAAGGGAGTTAGTTACGCGTAAAGGAAGTGTTAGTTCCTTTACGACGCCCCTTTCGGGTTCCCTATGATAGGCCAGCTATTCTAAGTAAATAAACCAAAAAAATACGCTTTTACCATTTTATTGTGCGGAATTTAAATTATGACTACATGACCCTAATGTCTATTGCATAATTAAAATAAAGCGGTAGAGTAGAGAGAGAGAAGGAGTAGAAACCTTCGAAGCAAGCTTTCTATTAATTCTTTGATAAATTAGGGTGCTTTGTGGCAGCCCTTCACTCTACACAGCGTCGGAAACCTCTCGAAACGCTAAAAACACTCTTGGAAACGCTCAGAAACTCCAGAAATGCTTCGGAGGGGTTCTAGAGAGAGAATTTGAAGAGATTTCTAGAGAGAAGGAGGAAGAACTGTGTGGAATGAGGGGAATGGAGCCCCTATTTATAGGGATTCGCGCCTGTCAGGTCGAGACAGGTCGTCTTGTCTGACAAGGTCGAGACGGTCGTCTCGCCAATCGAGACGGAGGTCTCGCCTTGCAGGAATGGCGAGACGGCCGTCTCGCCAAACGAGACGGTCGTCTCGCCACTTGCGCAAGGCGAGACGGCGGTCTCGAATCCGAGACGGCGGTCTCGACCCTCAAAGGCGAAAATCCTTATTTTTGTGCTAAAAACCCTCCTATCCTAGTATGGGGCCTAATAATCTCTCCTAGTGGCTTCTTAGGCTTCATCCATCTTTGAAAAGGAGGTCTTATGGTCTTTATTATGAGGCCGGACAAGATTTGGGGTCTACAGCTGCCCCCCTTTACCTGACTAGTCGGCTGTTGGCCTGTTGTGCCACACAGATCGATAGGAAGGTAAAGAAGTTGACCCTCTTGCCCGACTCCCCTTCGGATGTTCCGTCTTGCGGCGGTTGATCTTCTGGGAAAAGTTGTGTTGTGCACCTCCAGGATGCTCCTTCTGATGGTAGCCGATCCCTTCGGTTGACACATGGTAGAACCTCAGGATACTCCTTCTGACGGTAGCCGATCCTTCGGTTGATGGGTATAAACCCCCGTTCAGGCTAGTAATTGCAATCCGTTGTGTGTTGGACTGGATGGGTATGAACCCCCCATCAGGCTGGTAGTTGCAGTCCGCTGTGTGTTGGACTGGATGGGTATGAACCCCCCATCAGGCTGGTAGTTACGACTTACTGACCTGACTGGGGCGCAGATCAGGCGCACTTGCGTGCGCAGGTTGATAGGTATGAACCCCCTATCAGGCTGGTACAGTCCACTGTGTAGGACTGGTGGTGGCGGCGGCTTACTGCTCGGGTGGCTCATGCACCGAGCGTTGAGGTGTGTTCTCTCGTCTTCTGAGATTTGTCCGGTTTGTGCCGGAGATTTTTAGGTGTTCATCCAGCTCGTTGGTTGCTGGGGATTCTTTGATTTTTATTTTTTGGTAGTGGTCATCCGACTTTGCTGGTTGTCGGGAATTTTTTATGAGTGCCTCTTAGGTAGGCAGTAATCCTCTGGGAATTTGTTGATCTTGGTGACACCTCTCGAGTAGGCGGATATCCATTGAAAATTTGCTGATTTTGATGGTGCCTCTGAGCAGGAAGATACTCCATTGAGTTTCTGGTAATGCCTCTGAGTAGGCAGATGCTTCATCGGAAGTGAAGACTTTTGGCTGCATTTGTTTTGCCTCTGACTAGGCTGATATGTGGATGATCTTTCTCTTTTTGGTGATCCACCGGGGAATTGATTGCCTTCCCGGGGATCTAATTTTGATTTTCCCCCTAAAGGAATGGAGTTTTGACTCCTTGTTGAATGTTGTTGGTATGAGATGGCTTTGCCGATACTCTTGTTTCATTGGGATTTCCGATTCCTTCTTTTTCGTTGATTTTCCCTTTTCTGCGGTGACCCACTTAGGGATTTTATTGATTGCCTAAAAGTTAGGATTGATTTCGCCTTTTTTCGCGATTTATTTCTTTTTTATCGCGATTTTGAAATTTGGCTTTTTAATGGGGATAATGCGTAAGCCTTTTTACTTTTTAGTCTCTTTTTATTACGCTGGCTTTTTCCCTTATTTTTTTGGGAGGTCCACTAGGGATGACGTTTTTATTTTTTTAGTGATCCACCAGGGAATTAGTTGACTTCTTGGGGATCTGATTTTTCTTTTCTAGGAATGGAGTCTTGGCTCCTTGATTGATGTTGATGCGAGCTATACTTGTGAAGCTCTTATTCCACTGGGGGATGGGAATTTCTGCTTCCTTTTTGTAGAATTTTTTGGAGATCCACTTGAGGATTTTTATTCGGCCCTCTCTGTCATGGACTTTTTGGACATCCGTTGGGGATGCAAGGGTTTTCTTTTCTCTTCTTTTCTCTTCTTTCTTTTTGTTGAGCCCTTGATGGTTTGGACTCTTTTGACTGTTGATGATGATGGGCTCTTGAAGCCTTTATTCTCCATTGGGGAGTGTGGAGGAGACTTTGGGTGAGTGTGCTCGATGACTCATGTGGTGGTAATGCTGAGTCGTGAGGAGTGTTTTTGTGCTGCCTTCGGAGTGGGCAGGGATCCTCTTGGGGATGACTAAGCCTTTCCGTTGGCTTTTTCTTGATGATGTCTGATGATTGTGCCCTCTTTTATTGGGTGATGATTGGAGCTTTGGCTTCTGGAAGCTTCTTATGACAACTCGCTCTTCTTTCTTAAGGGAGAGCAATGTTTGGAGACTTATTACTTTCTTGTGCCTTCTTTCTGGGTAGAAGGATGGTAGTTGGAGCTCTTGATTTTCATAAGCTCTTATTCTGCTGAGTCGCTTGATTGACAACTTGCTCTCCGTTTTCTTGAGGGCATTATTTGGAGACTTAGTCTCAGTGATCCTGTTTTCAATCACAAACATGGAGCTAGTCTCCTTATATGCATGAATGCTTTTCATTTTTTGTTATTTATCTGAAGTAATTTTTATTTCTTTCATTTTTGACATTGACAAAGTCGTTTTGTGCGACTACTTGTGTGTGGATGCCCTAAATGCAATCTATTCTTTTTTATTGATGCATTTGGAAAAGTGACTGGCATTCTCCTGCTGGACTTTCATGATTATGATGAAGGACCCCTCTCTTTTATTCATTTTTTGGTTTAGCCCTATCTTTTGCCTAGACCGCCCTTTTGGGGTTTTCGGTCTAGCGGGCTGCCTTAATTTTTGCCTAGGATATCTTAGCGGACTTTTTCCTTTTTTATGAATGCCCTAACTTTTGCCTAGACCGCCCTTTGCGGGTTTTCGATCTAGCGGGCTACCCTAACTTTTGTCTAAGAATCTCCTAGCAGGCATTATTCTTTTTATTGTCATTTTTTCTTTCTCTTCTTTTTTTGAGAGATAGGAGCCTATCATATGCATGCAATGTTTGCGATATGCATCCTATAATACTATTTCAATTAATTTTTCAAAAGGATTAACCAATGTGATTTTACTTCTGATGAGCTTCTGACGTTATGTGCTTTGGTCGACAGGGATAGGCTGTACCAATTTTGCCGTCCCGATTTTTTCATGACCGAAGAATGATTGTGTTAATTGTAGAGTGACTTGCCATGTCAGTGCGCCCCTCCCTTTCCTTGGGGATGTCAATCCTCCTATTGATTACTATCTCCACATTTCCCTACTACTTACTAGAATGCCGTAGTGGTAAGGGTCAAGAGAAGAGAAAGAAGAGGATATTTAATTCAAAGGCTTGTGTTTTAGAATTGTTTTATTTTGACAAAAAATGGTTTTTGTAAGCACGGCTAGCCAAGGTTGGTTAGAGTGTTTAGGCTAGTTTAAACAAACGTTTTGTTTATGGCGTCTTATTCTATGGCGCTTGCTATGACTGATTGACTTCCCTAGTCCGCCCTTTGGGTTTTCAGTCTAGGATGTTGTGTTTTGTTTTGTCCTAACTTTTGTCTAGGTTTCTTTTTTTGTTGTTTTGGGAAACCTAGCAGACATTTTTTTTTCTTTTTTTTTGTGAAACCCTAATTTTTGCCTAGGCTACCCTTTATGGTTGTTCGGGTTTCCTAGCGGGTTTACCCTAACTTTTGCGTAGCCCCCTTTGGTGGGTTTCCTACCGGGTATCTTGCACTCTCTTTTTGGCCTTTAGCTTCTATGGGCTTCTTTTGATTTTTGTTTTCTTTTTGCACAACATTGGCGAAACACGACTTTACTTATGACGAGGTAAAACTTTTTTTTTTTGCTTCTAGTCAATCAGTGGTGATGGATTTGACTTTTATTTTGGTCAATGGCGCATTTTGATTACTTTGACGCACTTTTGAAAACGTTTGCTTAAACATGATTATTAATGAAGTTTAGACATTAATAGCAAGAAGAGAAGTAGACAGTAAGAATGACATTCTTTGTAATTAATAGGGAAATGTGTGCCCTACAATGCTCGGGGGTCGGGCTGGCCCTGAGGAGTAATCTCTAATAGTCATTGGATTTACAGACCCTAAGAATCAGAAGGAGAACACCTAATGACTAAAGTCGCTTTTGACGCTTGAGCCCTCTATTTGGGAAAATTTGATTCAAGGTGCAGAGGGGAGACTTCCCTTTTCTCCATGCAGCTTGATCCTTTGTAGGGTCATGCCCTAGGCCATGCTTTAAAGGATTGTCTTTAAAATCTGGTGGCTCCCTTATTCCTTGAGAGTTTCTAATGAGCCCTTGGTTTGGGCGGCATCCATATTTCCTCATCATGTGGGTCACCTTCATATTGTTGGGGAAGTCTTTTCATATTGGCAAAAGATATTTCAAAGGTCCTCTTCAGCCGTATCCATTCAAGGTAGGGCAGACGACTTACTGATCCGAATGTCGTCTCTAGCTCAAACTGTGACCAGTTTGTCGCTCACAGTGAGTTTGTCTCTTTGGTGGAGCGTTGAAAGAATTGCCCCAGTGTTGTGAATCCAAAGTCTACTCAGTTTCCTCTTTGGATTATGTTTTTCTTCGGTCTTTTTATTTTTTCTTTATTTGTAGGAGCGTCATCTTACAGCTCCTTGGGGGAATAGATTCTTTCATTTCTAATTTTGGTATCTATGCTGGAGATATCCTCATTAATGGGCGATGTTTTTGGTATCTCCATGGTACCACCTTATTCGATTCGAGGTGTGAACAAAATGTAACGACATCCTTGCCCCCTTTTCCTTATTTACTCAGATGACCAACGGTTGAGGTTTATTATCCTTCTTAGGCGGATCAACCGTTGGAGATAACTTGACGACAAAAGGTTTGCTCTTCATCCTACTTCGATTCGTGGAAAGCACATCGACTAATCCTTTCTTTTTATTATCTTATTATTATTAAAGTGAGAATGAATGCAATTTATGAATGCAATTCATGAATGCAATAGACGGTTGAGATGATGAAAATAAATAATTTTATTTATTTCATCTAGACAGTGTACATTCCTCAATGCAATGTTTCAAAGTACATTTTTTTTTTTGAAAGCGGAGAAGCCTAAATGAACCCATAGGCGGGTAAATATTTCTATTTATTTTCTTTTTTTACTTCCCGTGCGTGGCATGCGAATGCCCTAATCCTCTTTTCATGGTATTGAGGAATGTCCACTTCTTCGACTGTCTATTATGAGATGCACGTTATGAGGATGAAGTTTGGTGGATGTATGTATGCAAGTGTTTGTTTTTTCCTAAACATTATCATGTTTTATTTTCTAACATGATGTATGATAGTGTTTATTTTTTTGTATGTGGATGAGGGTATGAAGAATGTCAGCCGCTTTCTAGAATGCAAAATGATTTTTATTGTGTTAAAAGGAATGATATATGAGATGGATATTCCTTAAGACAATTGCTTAGGTATCCTCCCCAAAGCTTACGCTTTGTGGGGTATCATACCCACCTCGGTGTAATGGTTCCTTCCCCATCACAGATTTGACAAGTATAATGGCGATCACCATCACACCTTAGTACACTTGTCCCTTCCTTGTCGCGAAGGTCACAAATGTGCTCGGGGCCTCTTTCACCATTGTCTTAGGGATATCTAGTGCTCCCTAGAATGAATGTATTTATGCATGCACCAGTACAAAAGGGCAGTAGATGTTCAAAGTGCGATAACTTTTGACTGGGATGTCCGATTTGGACGCGCATCATATCAAAACGAAGAGAAAGAGGTGAAGAATCAAGTTACAAATAGCCAAAGGGGATTTGGCCCAGTAATTTTCCCAAGAAACGCCTCTAAGACCCATTTTTTAGGGATTTATTAAAATGATGCATATGCATACTTTCCTTACGCATTTATTTTCTCTCTTGGTTTTTTCACTTATGACATGATGCAATATGAATGATACGACTTTGTCAAAATTATTTTTATAAACGTTTTGATTTTGTTATTATTATTTTATTTATTTTGGATTTATTATTATTTTATAGCCTTTTATCTCTTCTGTCGGACTGCGTGACTACTTAGCTTACAAAGAACCTGAAACCAGGCTAGCTAAAAGGCAAACTGTCCGAGATAAAATGGTTTTATTGGCAAAAGAATAATATTAGCGTCCCTTATCTCTTCTGTCGGACTGCGTGGCTACTTAGCTTACAAAGAACCTGAAACCAGGCTAGCTAAAAGGCAGACTGTCCGAGATAAGGGTGTTTATTGCAAAAAATGTTTTTTGTGATTTTTCTGTTGTTTGGTTATGCTATGCAACAAACAAATGCAACAAACATATGCACACACAATCCATTCATCCGCGAACAGGCGAGAAGTCATTTTAATCACGAGGTAGGGTTTTCCTGCAGAAAAGTGCTTTGGCAAGGGTGGGTTCTAACTGTTCTCACCAAGGCTAAGGCCCCCAAGGTGCCCCCATTATAGGGTCCCCACTCTCCAGCCTTCCGACCATGCTTAGCACTAACTCCATAGTCAGTCTTTGTGCCAAAAGAGGAAGGTTATCACCTTGAGTCGTGGTTTCCGATCACACTGGTGGGCACAAGGCCATCACTACAGCGAATCGTACCTGCCACCCACTCCCTATGGATTTCTCACTTGCCCCCGGGTATAGAGGGAACTGTAGTGTGCAAGGGTTTGTGTACAATTTGTATTTCAAACAATTGCGTAAGTATAAACAGACAACAGTTATTAAAGCCAAGCAATAAAACATGTTATAATACAAGGCAGGGTAAAAACGTAATTTTCTTGGTTTATTTCTTTTTAAGCTGGCCCATCACTAAATGGGATCAACTCTCTAGGCCTCCCCAGTGGAGTCGCCATCTCTCGCCGCAGTCAAAACGAGGCGGTCGGAGCGACGCGATGGTTTCGACTTTCCAATTTTCGCGTTTTTTATTGGTGGTTACAACGCCTTTAGGTTGTCCGATAATCGGGCTGAACCTAGGGGCAAGGTTTTCGAAAGGGCGCTCTTGGTGTTAGAAAAGTAGTTTTAGATCAAGAGGGGGGGTGAATTGATCTTTGAAAGTTTTTCGCAAATAACAGATTATCTATTTGTAAAAATAAGATTTCAGATCTGTTCTTGAATCACAAAGCAAGCAATCAAAAATAAACGGAGCAACAGAATTAAAAGAGGAGAAAGGTTTAGAAAGATATCACCGGTGTTTATACTGGTTCACCCAATACCAGGGCTACGTCCAGTATCCAGCCAAATTCCAGCTGGGTTCCACTAGATTAAATGTTTTATAGATTACAATCTTACACTTAATCTACCACAAGAACCACAATTCTAGTTCCTGCACCTAACCTTTCACCAAGAACCAAATTCCAGTTCTTGACAACCTCTACAACCAAATTCCAGCTGCAGAGAAACCAGTGCCCACAATTCCAGGCACCAAACAATACAAAAAGAATGTAAAGAAATGAAAAGAAGAAACTAGAATGCTCAAACCAGTTTTATGCAATTCTGCAGTGTGTTTCTTCTTCAAAAGAAAGCAATTTGCCTCAAGAAAGAATTTCAAAGAACTTCACAAAAATTGGCACGAATATTTCTTGAAAGAGTGCTAAAGTTTGCTTGCTTGCTTGCTAAAGATTGATGTTCAATTGTTGTCTTTAAAATGTTTAAGCCAAACTGTTTTTATAGAAGATTTTCAAAACTGCTAGTTTAATCAATCTGTTAAAAAATCTTTTAATCTGTTAAAAGTGCAGTTTTAATCTGTTAAAACTTCTTTTAATCCATTAATGGGTTCTTGATTATTTAACAGATTTGTTTTAACTGATACGACAACGTTTGTATCAATTAAAACTCTTTGCAAAAAATCTTCTAATTTGATTTAATCGATTGTTTCGTGTTTCAATCGATTAATATACTGTAAAATTTTATTGAAAAATTTTCAAAGTGATTTTAACTGATAAAAATAAGTTTTAATCGATTAAAACGATGTGTAGAAATTTTCTAAGTTGTTTTAATCGATTGAAGCGTGTTTTAATCGATTAAAATAGTTCTGATCGGTCATAACTCAATTCGATCGATCATATCGATTCTGATCGGTCATAATTATATTCGATCGATCATCCTGAACTCAAGTGGTTTTAATCGATTAAAATCAAGTTGTATCGATTAAAATACTGCAAAAACACTTTTACGAACATTCTAAGTGATTTTAATCGGTTATTTCAAAACTGTATCAGTTAAAAACTTGTTTAAGAAAGCTTTTGTCAAAATACTTTGTTTTTAACTTGTTTAAACGATTTTAGAGGCATTTTTCAAAATCTTTTAAGTGAAGAAACCTCATGCAGCAGAAAGGATAAAATGATTATACCTAAGCATAGGTGCGGACACACTAATCCCTCAACTCTTTTATCTAAGTGACTTGTTGACCGTCGCAAAGTTGCCTTTGACTTCATCTTTGACTTCATCAAATCAATGAGATCTTTGCCAAAGTATTTTAATAAGATCTTCATCACTTTCAATCTCCCCCTATTTGATGAAGACAAACACCACTTCGAAAAAAAAAACTCTGCAAAAGAAGTCACTTGATAATACAGATTAGTGAATAATAAAAAATGTATTATTTTCCTATTTCTCCCCCTAAATTATTGCTCCCCATAAATTAAGAGTTTTTCTCCCTCTAAATTGATCAAAAGTAAAGCAACTATTTCTCCCCCTTTTGACTTCATCAAAAATAGAGAACAGAAGAGAAACAATGCAAAGGTATGTATCAATAAGATTTTGAAAATAGAAAAAATGAAAAATACGATACTTTATTCATGTAAAGATCAATCAAAGTTGATTCAAACTTATCTTCATTAACATGTTTGTAATGAATACAATTAATACGTATAAAGATAAGGGAACCACGCTTTAGTAGCATGTTACAAGAGCAGCCATTAACTAAAGCCTTTAATTTTTCTTTCCGAATAAAAATCGATTAAAAACAGGACAAAATCGATTAAAACGTTCTTGTTAATGATTTTAATTGATTGAAATAAAGTTTTAATCGATTAATCTAGTGAAGGATTTTGAAAGTATGAAACATAAGTGCATTTAATCGATTAATTCGACATTTAATCGATTAAAACAGTAAAGAAAAATGTTGTATAAATTCTTTTAATCGATTTAAAATATTTTTTATTGATTAAAAAACCAGTTTTTGAAATCTAAGTAATGTTTGATGCGAATTTATCATGCCTAATCTAGTATAAATTTTGTAAAGCTGATCATCTAGAAGGATGTTTAACAATAATATCAACTACATCGATTAAATTTTAACCAATAGATCCAACAAAATCAGAATAAAATCTTATTTAGCTAATTTAACTGATGTAAGCTAGTTTATAAAGATTTTAATCGATTGATACGCAGTTTGATCGATTATTTTGTTGTGAAAAGTGTTTCTTTTAATCAATTTAATCGATTAAATCCATTTTGTATCAGCTAAAACTCTCAGGAATCTATGTTGAATTCTATCTATGCTAGTTTGTTTCGAATTTAAAACCTACATTATATTAATCAAAGCTAAAGAGATTGTGCCTGGTATATAACCAGTAAATATTACAGACCCAGAAATTTAAAATTAGCATCAAAAGAAATAAGAAATAAAAGAAAGATGAGAAGGGACCCTTTTTATCCATAAATCTAATCATCCCAGTTTCCTTGATTCAGCTGCATATCTTCCAGCTTGGTGTAGATATCAGCAATTTGGTTTCCAAGGGATGCGAATTGATGGTTTGTTTGCTGGAAGTGTTGGAATGTCATCTGCATATGCTTTCTCTGATTTTCCTGCACTGCAGCCATTTGAGAAAGCATTGTTCTTTCAAACTGAGATAAAGGAGTCCCACGGTCAGGCTGCTCCATGTAAGGAATGATTTCCATATTTTCATATGAGGCTTGACCACTGGTTGACCCAAGAACCTCTGCAGCAGCTGGAGAGGGAGGAATTTGGCCTTGTTCATTTTCATCTTCATCTTCTTCCTCACCCTCAGACATTCCAGCATCCACCTTAGAAATCCATTCATCATCAATTTTAATAAACCCCATTTTTCGTAGGGTTGAGTCATCAATCTCATTTGATGCTTTCGGAGTTTCTACATACTCCCCTTCTAAATCCACTGCAAAATGTCTAAAAAATTTATTGATCAACAAAGCATAAGGTAATTTGTAATCAGCAAGCCTCTTGGCTTTTACCATGTGGTCTTTAATAACATAGACCCAGTTAACCCGAATCCTATTTTCAATGCAGTACATGAGAGCCAAATCACCCTCATTGAGTATAGCATGATTACTCCCCCTTGGAGTAAGCATCCATGCAATAATGAAGGCAAGAAGTCTTGATTCAAGCCTCATCTTCCCAGCATTGAAAATTCTAGCCGAATCATTTTGGTCTTTGAGACAGGTGCGAAAAAATTGAGTTTTGTTAAACTCTGGTAATTCAGCAATATTACCTCTAGAGATTTTTACCCCAACATCTTTGAGGCCAGCAACTTCATCTCAAATGTCAGGAGTAATGACCAAATTGACTCCTTTTACCTGAGACCTTAAGGTGGAACCACCGACAGTGAGATTTGCATAGAAAACTCTTACCGAGATCCGGTTGAATATTGCCGATAAATTCCGAGAAAATTCTTCGAGTTTTTGATTCTTTAGTTTCCTTCTTAATGAAGTGAATCCTTCTTCATCCAGCCACGCAAACCTTATGAATTTGGGGATTACAAGCTGCTTTTGACTAAAATTAGTGATGAAGTTATTCATCTTATCTCTATCACCACTGAACCAATTTTCAAGGTGGCCTCCCTGATTTCCAGCAGAGGAAGACTCTCCTTTCTGCTTCTTTCTTGACTTAGATCTTCTCAGCATCTTGTTGTATTTTCAGAGAAGGGGTTCAGAGACGTGTGTACAAGGAAAGAAGGGAGAAGAACTTCGAACCAGAAAGAGAAGACCGAGTGTAAAGAGCTATACGAGAGCAAACTGAAGTTTCACGGATATCAATTTTCGTGAATTGCAGTTTACTTTAGACAGAGCCTGCAAAATCAGCTTTAATTGTATGTCCCCTTGACTGAGAACAAAAACACAGATTTCTTGCCAGTGGGTGTATCAGCTAAACTGTTCTTGGGAATATGTTTGACTTGGTCAAAGAATATTTAAACGCATTATTCAGATTTTGATTACCATAAAAACTTGGGATTTTGACTTTGATTTGCTTACCAATCTTCAATTGGATGTTATAAAACTAATTTTCAAAAACAAATTAGTCGATTAACCAACTAATTAACCTATTAATTTGATCTTTAATACTAGGTTTGAAAATGCTACAGTGAAATAATCGATTAATTCATAAAAGAATCGATTAGTCTTGTACAGGATGAAATTAATAAAATGATAACAGAATTTGAATTGATTAAAACGAAAAGGAATCGATTAAATTTGACATCTTAGTGGTTTTAGTTGATATAAATTCTTTTTAATCGATTAAAATAGCTAAACTCAAATCCCGAGAACATTTTAATCGATTAATTCGACATTTCAATCGATTAAAACGATACGGACATGATTTTTCGATATCCTCTGTAAGTTATTTTAATCGATTAATACTTGTTTTATATCAATTAAAACAATCAGTTTATGAAAACGAACACTGATTTCTTGCTTTGAACATCAAGGGATTTCCAGATTTTTGTTCTTGCAAAACAAATTTAGCATGTTTACGGTACCCTTTATAGTTACTTGGGTCCAATCAGGTTATTTGAAATGAATTATTTTTGGGAATCCACTTCATTCTACCTTTAGGAATAACATACTTTTTAATTCTACAATATTTTCTTGAATGACCTCTTTTCATACGAGTAAAAACATTTAATCACGAGTATGATTTCCTATTTACATTTGTTTTTCGAATTTCATCCTAGATTTAAATCCTATGCCAGTTTTGTCAAAAATTAGTTTTTGTGACCCAAGTAAGACGTTAAGATTAGCTTGACCTTGTGTAAATCTTGAAACGGTTTGTGATAAAAAATCAATTTTCTTTTGTAATTCTGAACAATTATTACGGGGTTTATTACATGCACAATCGAAATTATCATGAATTAATTTTAAGAAATCACAATCAGTTTCATCTTCAAGAATTCGTTTTTCAAGAGAGTCTACTTTATTTACTAACCAATTATTTAATCCTTTTAGCCTATCATTTTCTTTTTGTAGTTTCTTAGCCTCTTCATGCATTTCATTAAATGCTTCTTGTAATGAATCATAATTCACTAAATTTGAAGAAGAATTAGAACTTACACTGCTTGGATTGAAGATTTTGATTTGCCATTAGACACAAGTTGGCTTCTTCATTATCGGAATTGTCTGTTGATGAAGTGTCATTATCATCCCATGCTATATAGGCTCTTCTTTTGACTTTCTCTTCTTTCTTGTCATTATATTTGTTCTTTCTCGGGCACTCCATCCTTACATGGCCCAGCTTACCACAGCCATAACATTTAAAGTTAGAAGAATCAGTTTTTTCTCATACCTTTTATGTTTTTCCTTGTCTTGAATCTTTTTCTTGAGAAACTTGTTGAATTTTCTAACAAGCGAGTCCAAGGTTCTCACTTTCCTCCTCCGATTCTTGATTTTTTTCTTCAACTTTGAGTGCTATACTTACTGCTTTTCTTCTCGAGAGACTTCTTGTTCATTAAATTTGTTGATTTCCATTTCATGTTCTCTGAGTTTGCCAAACAGAGAAGTTATTGTCATTACTGACAAATCTTTTGACTCTGAGATTGCTGTGACCTTTGGCTGCCAAGACCTGTCAAGACATTTCAAGACTTTAATATTCAATTCTTCTTTATCAAAGGTTTTACCTAGGCCCATTAGATGATTAATGATGTGAGTGAATCGCTTCGCACATCTGCAATACTTTCACCAGTTTGCATTTTGAACGGCTCATATTCTCTTATGAGAGTATGCTTTACGGCTCTCTTTACATCCGATGTCCCCTCATGAGTGACCTCAAGAACATCTCACATCTCCTTGGCAGATTTGCATTGGGATACCCTGAAAAACTCATCCATGTTAAGTGCAGAAGTAATTATATTTTTAGCAGTGCAATCATTTTGAACTTTTTTCTTTTCCTCATCATTTAGACTGGACCATTCTTTTTCCGTAATTAAAGGGCCATTAGAAATTACATCCCAAACATTTATATCAATGGATTCAATAAAGATCTTCATCCTAATTTTCCAAAAGGGATAATCTGTTCCACAAAAAAGTGGAGGTCTGTTAATAGAAGCTCCCTCAGAAAACGGTAATCTGTTTTCAGCCATGGATCGAAGAACTTGAATAACTTTCAAGCACCTCGCTCTGATGCCAATTGTTAGAAAAGTAGTTTTAGATCAAGAGGGGGGGTAAATTGATCTTTGAAAGTTTTTTGCAAATAACAAATTATCTATTTGTAAAAATAAGATTTCAGATCTGTTCTTGAATCACAAAGCAAGCAATCAAAAATAAACGCAACAACAGAATTAAAAGAGGAGAAAGGTTTAGAAAGATATCACCGGTGTTTATACTGGTTCACCCAATACCAGGGCTACGTCCAGTCTCCAGCCAAATTCCAGCTGGGTTTCACTAGATTAAATGTTTTACATATTACAATCTTACACTTAATCTACCACAAGAACCACAATTACAGTTCCTGCACCTAACCTTTCACCAAGAACCAAATTCCAGTTCTTGACAACCTCTACAACCAAATTCCAGCTGCAGAGAAACCAGTGCCCACAATTCCAGGCACCAAACAATACAAAAAGAATGTAAAGAAATGAAAAGAAGAAACTAGAATGCTCAAACCAGTTTTATGCAATTCTGCAGTGTGTTTCTTCTTCAAAAGAAAGCAATTTGCCTCAAGAAAGAATTTCAAAGAACTTCACAAAAATTGGCGCGAATCTTTCTTGAAAGAATGCTAAAGTTTGCTTGCTTGCTTGCTAAATATTGATGTTCAATTGTTGTGTTTAAAATGTTTAAGCCAAACTATTTTTATAGAAGATTTTCAAAACTGCTGGTTTAATCAATCTGTTAAAAAATCTTTTAATCTGTTAAAAGTGCAGTTTTAATCTGTTAAAACTTCTTTTAATCCATTAATGCGTTCTTGATTATTTAACTGATTTGTTTTAACTGATACGACAACGTTTGTATCAATTAAAACTCTTTACAAAAAATCTTCTAATTTAATTTAATCGATTGTTTCATGTTTCAATCGATTAATATACTGTAAAATTTTATTGAAAATTTTTCAAAGTGATTTTAACTGATAAAAATAAGTTTTAATCGATTAAAACGCTGTGTAGAAATTTTCTAAGTTGTTTTAATCGATTGAAGCGTGTTTTAATCGATTAAAATAGATCTGATCGGTCATAACTCAATTCTGATCGATCATATCTGATTCTGATCGGTCATAATTGTATTCTGATCAATCATCCTGAACTCCAAGTGGTTTTAATCGATTAAAATCAAGTTGTATCAATTAAAATACTGCAAAAACACTTTTCTGAACATTCTAAGTGATTTTAATCGGTTATTTCAAAACTGTATCAGTTAAAAACTTGTTTAAGAAAGCTTTTGTCAAAATACTTTGTTTTTAACTTGTTTAAACGATTTTAGAGGCATTTTGCAAAATCTTTTAAGTGAAGAAACCTCATGCAGCAGAAAGGATAAAATGATTATACCTAAGCATAGCTGCGGACACACTAATCCCTCAACTCTTTTATCTAAGTGACTTGTTGACTGCTGCAAAGTTGCCTTTGACTTCATCTTTGACTTCATCAAATCAATGAGATCTTTGCCAAAGTATTTTAATAAGATCTTCATCACTTTCACTTGGATTGTCCGATAACCGGGCTAATCCAAGAGCTAGTTTTGAAGGGTTCTTTGGAGTCGCCACCGATGTTTTTACCGGAAACATCGGAAAAGGAATTAAAAGGCGTTGGTTTTCGAAAAACCAACTTTGGTCGTTAGAACCAGAGTTGGGTAAGGGAGTTAGTTACGCGTAAAAGAAGTGTTAGTTCCTTTACGACGCCCCTTTCGGGTTCCCTATGATAGGCCAGCTATTCTAAGTAAATACCCCGAAAAAATACGCTTTTACCCTTTTATTGTGCGGAATTTAAATTATGACTACATGACCCTAATGTCTATTGCATAATTAAAATAAAGCGGTAGAGTAGAGAGAGAGAAGGAGTAGAAACCTTCGAAGCAAGCTTTCTATTAATTTTTTGATAAATTAGGGTGCTATGTGGCAGCCCTTCACTCTACACAGTGTCGGAAACCTCTCGAAACGCTTAAAACACTCTTGGAAACGCTCAGAAACTCCAGAAATGCTTCGGAGGGGTTCTAGAGAGAGAATTTGAAGAGATTTCTAGAGAGAAGGAGGAAGAATTGTGTGGAATGGAGCCCCTATTTATAGGGATTCGCGCCTGTCAGGTCGAGACGGGCCGTCTCGTCTGACAAGGTCGAGACGGTCGTCTCGCCAATCGAGACAGAGGTCTCGCCTTGCAGGAATGGCGAGACGGCCGTCTCGCCAAACGAGACGGCGGTCTCGCCACTTGCGCAGGGCGAGACGGCGATCTCGAATCTGAGACGGCGGTCTCGAATCCGAGATGGCGGTCTTGACCCTCAAAGGCGAAAATCCTTATTTTTGTGCTAAAAACCCTCCTATCCTAGTATGGGGCCTAATAGTCTCTCCTAGTGGCTTCTTAGGCTTCATCCATCTTCGAAAAGGAGGTCTTCTGGTCTTTATTATGAGGCCGGACAAGATTTGGGGTCTACAAGTTCAAAGTCTGTTGATACACCCATGGATCCTAATACTAAACTTCTACCAAATCAGGGGGAACCTATATCTGATCTTGAGCAGTATAGAAGATTGGTTGGAAAATTGAATTATCTTACAGTTACTCGTCCTGACATTTCCTTTGCAGTCAGTGTGGTAAGCCAATTTCTTAATTCCCCATGTGAAGATCATTGGAATGCAATCATTCGTATATTGAAGTATATTAAAGGATCTCCTGGAAAAGGATTATTATATGGTTCTAATAACCATACAAGAGTTGTTTGTTACTCAGATGCTGATTGGGCAGGATCTCCTTCGGATAGAAGATCTACATCTGGATATTGTGTCTCTATTGGTGGTAACTTGATTTCGTGGAAAAGTAAGAAACAGAGTGTTGTGGCAAGATCCAGTGCAGAAGCAGAATATAGAGCTATGGCCTCAGCTTCCTGTGAACTTGTTTGGCTCAAGCAATTGCTTGGAGAGTTACAATTTGGAGATGTCACTCAAATGACACTTGTGTGTGACAATTAGGTTACTCTTCATATTAGTTTTAATCCTGTCTTTCATAAGAGGACCAAACACATTGAGATTGATTGTCATTTCATTCGAGAAAAGATTATGTCTGGAGACATCAAGACTGAGTTTGTTAACTCAAGTGATCAGTTAGCAAATATTTTTACTTAGTCTTTACGGGGGCCTAGAATTGATTATATTTATAACAAGCTTGACACATACAATTTGTATGCTCCAGCTTGAGGATGAGTGTTAGATATTGTTAAGATATTGTTGGATATTGTTAACCTTAATATCAAACAATATCTTTTGTTTATTTTGTTTACTTTCGATTACTCTTTTAGTTGTACCTCTCTCTATTATAAATAGATTACCCTATGTGTGGTTTATACATAAGGGAGATTATCTTAAACCGTATTTCCTCTATATTCAACAAAAACAAACAAATTGGTCATGAATTAACCAACTGAATAAAGCCTTAGAAAAGCACAACAGATTTGATGCATCACTTATAAATATGCAAAAACTACAGCAACACTCTCAAACATCATCAAAACTCGATAAAAAATTAAACCATATTTAGAATAGACACAAAAGGAACCACACACCTTTCTCTCTATGGCATGATAGAGGGAAATAATTTGTTCTACTAGTTTCAGAACCACAAGGCTAGGGATAGACAGAAGCTCAGACGGAAACTCAGCAAACAACTGTAGCTCTTGTGTGCAACAAAGTGAAGGGAAGGCGTGAAGCATAAATCTGTGTGAAGTGAAGCAGATAAATGAGAATGAGAAACTTGAATATGAACATGAACATAAATTATAGCTTAGGAGAGGTCCCCTTTAATGCAATTACTCATAATTAATTTTAGTCTTTTGATTGGACCAGATGGTTCCACACTAGATTTTGAGATAACAATTTGATATGGCAAAAACTCCTCAGCACTTGAGAATGCTAGATTTAAATGAAGGCTAGGTAAGGGAGGTCCTAGTTTTTATGATTCAATGATCTTTGTGTGATAGAGAAAATCAAAATTGTTTCTTCCTAATCACTAGAAAAATGATTTAATATTCAATTTGTAGGTTGGGAAGAACTCTAGTTGATGATTTAATATCTTTACATGTATGAAAATGAAGGCATGGGTTCTGAAGCTTGGAAGCATGTTTGGTGTCCCCATTAAGCATCCCAATGTCTTCTGCAAATTAAGCATTTTGAGTGGATTCCAACTCCTCCTCGACCATTTATAAGATTCACAAAGTAGTGGGTTTCCCTTTCACACACCTAATCCTTTGAAAATAACCCATTAAACTAAATATCGACCTCTTCCATCGTATAAAATATTACTATTTTGAGATTCCACTTTGCTGATATTTGGTTAATGTGGGCTCTCACAAATCTGGTGCCCAATGGTTTAGTACACCATTTCTTTGTAAGTGTAGACCCCATATCTTGTCCAATCGCAAAATAAAGAGCAGAAGACCTCCGATTCAAAGATGGGGAAGTCCTAAAAGGTCCTGAGGGTAGACTTTTAGGCCCCATATTAGAGTAGGAAGGCTTTTTGTGCGAAAAAAATAAGGAATTCCACCTGAAGGGTCGAGACCACTGTCTCGCCTATCGAGACCGCTGTCTCGCCAATGGCTAAGTTGAGACCGCCATCTCGTTTGGCGAGACGACCATCTCGCCACTTGCCGTGGCGAGACCGCCTTCCCGTTTGGTGAGACGACCTTCTCGTCATTTGTCAAATCGATACCGCCGTACCGAATGGCAAGACGGTCATCTCGCCATTTGCCAAAGGCGAGATCGCCGTCCCAATTGACGAGACGGTCGTCTCGACCTTGCCAGGCGAGACGACGGTCTCGATCTGACAGGCGCGAATCCCTATAAAAGGAGGGTGCTCTCCCCTTCATTTCACACAGTTCTTCCACCTTTGCTTCTAACATTTCTTAAAATTCCTCTCCTAGAGCCCCTTCGAAGCATTTTCGGAGTTTTCTGAGTGTTCTTAGAGAGTTTTTATAGCGTCGTAAGAGAGAAAAGTCGACATTGTAGAGTGAAGGGCTGCCAAAACGTGTCCTATTTTTAAGAAAATTAATCAAAGCCTGCTCCGGAGGTTTCTTCACTCTCTCCCTCTCTTTTATCGCTTTGTCATTTATATGTGCATTAGTTATTAGAGCCATGTAGTCATTATCTTTTAATTCCGCAAATAAAAGGGTAAAAGTGTCATTTTTAAATTAATTTACGAAATAACTGGCCCATCATAGGGAACCCGAAAGGGGCGTTGTGGGGGTGCTAATACTTTCCCCACACGTAACTAACTCCCTTACCCAACTCTGGTTATAATGACAAAAGTTGGTTTTCCTTAAAAACCAACACCTTCTTTTTTTTCCTTTTCCGATGTTTTTGGTAAAAACGTCGGTGGCGACTCCATAAGAACCCTCTTCGAAAACCTTACTTTTAGCTCCAGCCCGGTTATCGGACAACCTAAAAGCTCCCTTTCGAAAACCTCGCCTTTAGGTCCAGCCCAGTTATCGGATAACCTAAAGGTGTTGTAACACCACCCCTCTAAAATGCGAAAATGAAAGTCGGAACCATCGCATCGCTCCGACCGCCCCTTTTGACAGCGACGACAGATGGAGACTCCATTGGGGAAGCCTAGAGAGTTTATTCCATTTAGTGATGGGTCGGTTTAATAAATAAACTTAGAAATTTCGCTTTTACCCTACCTTGTCTTATAACATGTTTATTTGCTTGGCTTTAATAACTATTGTTTGTTTATTTTATGCAATTGTTTGAAATACAAACTGTACACAAACCCTTGCACATAATAGTTCCCTCTATACCCGAGGGCAAGTGAGAAATCCATAGGGAGTGGGTGGTAGGTACGGTTTGCCGTAGTGAGGGCCATGCAGCCCACTGGTATGATCGGAAACCACCACTCAAGGTGATAACCTTCCTCTTTTGGCATAAAGACTGACTATGGTCTTAGTGCTAAGCATGGTCGGAAGGCTGGAGAGTGGGGACCCTATAATGGGGGCACCTTGGGGGCCTAAGCCTTGGTAAGAACAGTTAGAACCTACCTTTGCCAATACACTTTTCTGCAGGAAAACCCTACCTCGTAATTAAACGTCATCTCACCTGATCGCGGATGAGTGAATTGTGTGTGTGCATTTGTTTGCTGCATTTGATTGCATAGCATAACCAAACAACAGATGAAAAGAGAAAAATCACAAAAACTATTTTCGCAATAAACACTCTTATCTCGGACAGTCTGCCTTTTAGCAAGCCTGGTTTCAGGTTCTTTGTAAGCTTAGTAGCCACGCAGTCCAACAGAAGAGATAAGGGATGCTAAAATTATTCTTTCGCAATAAACCATTTTATCTCGGACAGTCTGCTTTTTAGCTAGCCTAGTTTCAGGTTCTTTATAAGCTAAGTAGCCACGCAATCCGACAGAAGAAATAAAAGGCTATAAAATAAAACCATAAAAAATCAAATAAAAACCCAATCGAATAAAAATGGGACTTTGTTCATAAACATTAAATTCATAAAACATCCATATAGGTAGTTTATTTTTGAAAAAAAATACACGAATGCTATCATACATCATGTAGAAATAAAACATGATAAATATTTAGGAAAAAACAAACACTCGCATGCATACCTACAATAAGCATCATGTTCATAAGCATGTGTTTTGGTTTTTTTAGAAAATGGAGGGGACTAGTAGACAATTGAAGAAAGTGGACATTCCCCGATACCATGCTGAGAAATTGGAACGGCTTTGCGCATTGATGCCACCAGAGGTCCGCTCCGATTTCGAAAAATCCTATGGACGGATTCTCAACCTGCTGAAGATCTGTGTCGATCCTACTTTTATCAGGATTCTAGTTCATTTTTGGAACTCTAGTCTGCACTGCTTCGAATTCCCGCAGTTTGATATGGTGCCTACTTTGGAGGAGTATGAGATTATGCTAAAATGACCCAAATCAGTCAGGGTCCATATCCGCCATGGAGCATATACTTCTGCAGCACACGTCACTACCATCATTCGATTGCCATTTCGGCAGACTACCCTGATAGCAAAAAGGAATGTCCAGGGTTGGAAGGTCGCAATGTTAGAAGACCATCTGTCCTCTTTGGCTGAAAGGGCAAAATGGGCTACTTTTAACAAAACCCTGACTTTAATTATATTTGGAACAATTTTGTTTCCCTTCCATATCGACACAGTAGACCAAGCCGTCATGGACGCCTTCTTCGCCTGGGACGTGAACTCGAAGAGTCCCTTGCCTGCACTTCTTGCCTACACCTTGCTTTCAGTGGAATTCTGCCACTAGAAGCAAGGAAAAACACTCAGATGATGCTCTTCACTACTTTATGTGTGGGGTATCACACATTTCTACGCCTCCAGTCACATGGGGATGTTCCTCAACCATTTGAGAAACTTCTCCAAAATCCCTCTCCATCGACGCCCGACCATGGAGTGGAAGGTCGAGTTAGAACAATGGGACGTTAATCGATTATCCTGGGTATGTCCTTGATTTCGACCCAGCTCAGTCCTCATCAGATGTGGGGATTATCCGAGCATACCGTTAATAGAGCTCACGGGTTGCATAGCCTATTCTCTAAGGGTGGCTATGAGACAACTCATGAGGACCCAAACTGCAATATCTCGGGAAGAGCTCGGAGGACTGTGTTTCTTCGGAGACCCATGCATTATCGCTAATTCGCTTGCTGTAAGAAGAGCATGGGAGAAACCAGTCTTCATGGGAGATAGAGAGTTAGGAAAAGTTCGAGTAGCTGCCTCCAGTGACTACGAGGAGTGGAGAAGAAATAGAGGGATGTCACAACCATCCGCCTCACCTGTTACGCTCTCAAATAGTGAAGAACTACAAACCCAAGTCGATGCCTTGACCCGGAGGATAGAAATCATGGGAGCCCAGATGAGGGCCCTTGAAGAAAGAGAGCAAGAGTCTATCCTCACCATAGATGGTCTACAGAGGCAATGCAAGAAGAATGATCATGAGATAGAGCGCCTCAAGTATCAGTGTGCTGATTCTAACGAGCAAGTAATCCGAGCATCCAAAATTGCTAGAACCAGCTTGGATAACCAACTTCAGGAAATAACCGCCAAATCAACACTCCTTGAGGTCGAATGTGCAAAACAGGCTCAGAGGATCAAGGAGTTACTACAAGACCTCACAAGGACTCGGTCTGAAATACGACAAGAACGGGAGGCCAACCAGAGGCTTAACAAGAGTCTCACTGAGCTACGCTGTAAAGAAAGAGATGGATTAGCTCAGTATGGTCATGTACTATGAGAAAAGGACTGAGCCCTTGCAAAACTCGACGAGCTACAAGCCTTGGTCATCCATCAAGAGGCGAAGATCATAGAAACTCAAAAGAACAGCAAGAATATGAGCTAGGCAGTCCAAAAGCAAACCGAAGCACTCGCTTGTCACGTCCGGGATTTTGAAACATACAAGGATATGAATGTTGAAAATACATGGATATGAAGCCTGTAGATTTTGATGATGATTCAAGAACAAAGGACGTAAAGATTTGAAGATTTGTAATATGATGTAATAACTCTGTTTTGATGAATTTGAGTCTGTAATATTAGAGTCTAAGATAGTAAGCACATAATATACTCTTTAGAAGCTTTAAAAACTCATTTTTATCAAAAACACACAGGATTAATCGATTAAAAGGCAGGATAATCGATTATTACAGAGAAAAAAACCATTTTCTGTATCAGCTCTCTGGAATAATCGATTAAAGCTCTTGTTAATCGATTAACAAGGCTATTAATCGATTAACAACTCAAATAATCGATTAAACTGCGTGGTTATGGGTTCCTGATGATTTTGGCTCTGTAATAATCGATTAACACTCAAGATAATCGATTATTTCAATCAGATATGTGTTTTGAATTTCAAAATTGGACCAAGTTTCGAAAACCCTAGTCCCAATTCATCAGGTTTCGAAAATTCCCAATTCCCAAATCCTAATCTGTCTACTTCAGGTTCTCTAAGGCTCTCTGCAAAGTGAACAACCTTTTTCAAAAAAAAGTTGAGAGCTGTGACTGCCAGAGAACTGTTTGTTGGAGGAAAAAGGGGCTTTTGGAACCTAGTGTGGGCTAGAAGCAATAAGAATCACTAAGTGAGTTTCTTGGTGGATTGTGTGTTGTGCCGTCTCTAGGGAATGTTGTTCTTCATCTCTTGTGTGAATCAAGAGAGGTGTTTTCATTACCTTATCTTTTCAATTGTTATCTGTTTGTAAAACTGTGATTATAGTGACAACGTTAATCCTCTGTTTGAGTGATTAGCAACTAGACGTAGGGTCTTTTGATCCGAACCAGTATAAAACATTTGTGTAAGACTTTATCCTTGCTCTATTTACTTTACACAGTAATTTAATCGGTGAAATTTGGGAAAATTTTTAAAACCCTAATTTTTGTTAAGAAACCAATTCACCCCCCCTCTTGGTTTTTGTCCGGAAACACAAACATTCCGCTGCGCGATTCTAACAAGTGGTATCAGAGCTTGCTTTGATAGTCATTCAATTTTTCGAAAATGGCCAGACAATATCAAATGTTTGCCAAGGGTGCTTCTATCAATAGACCCCCAATTTTTGCAGGGCAAAATTATCCTTTCTGGAAAGTTAGAATGCAAATATTTATAGAATCTGTTGAGAGAGGTGTTTGGGACGCAATTTTAAACGGTCCTTTTATTCCAAAAGTTTCTGAAAACGGAGTAGATGTTCCAAAACCATTTTCTAGAACATGAGCTTGAACTAGGAAGGCTAAATGATGAAGAAGGTCAACACCAAAAGAGGAACCTAGCCTTCAAAACTGACATTTGCAAAGGTAAGAGTGAAAAGGAAGAAGAAGACTCAGAGAATGAAGAAGAAAAATTGAGTCTTATGATAAAGAAATTTACCAAATTCATGAAAGCCAAAGGGAAGCATCCATTCAAAGGTAAGGGAAAGGTAAGAGAAAATACTTCCTTAAATATCAAATGTTATGGTTGTGGTGAAACAGGACATGTGAAAACCGAATGTCCAAATAAGAAGAATGAAGATAACAAAGGCAAGAAATTCTTCAAGAAGAAAGCCTACATCGCTTGGGACAATAGTGATTCGAGTTCGGAGTCAAGTGATTCGGAAATAGAAGCTAACATTTGCTTGATGACAAATGATAATATATCTTCCGATTTTGAGGTTAGTGATTCCGACTCATCTGATGAAAATAACTTTGATGAATTACAAAATGCATATGAATAATTGTTTAATGCTTTTAAGGACTTGAAAAATGAATACAAAGCTGTAAAAAAGAGTTTGAATAGATCCGAAAAGGAGGTGGAGTCCTTAAAAACGAAAATTGCATGTTTAGAGGAAAATGAAACCTTAGAAACGAAAATTGTATGTATAGACGAAAAAGATAATAGGAATATAGCATGTGCTTCATGTAAAGAATATGAATATGACATTGATATACTTAATCATTTGCTTGATAAAGCTGAGAAGGAAATACGTGATAACAATAAGAATAAAGTTGTTATTGCTCAAAATAGAGAAAACCATCATGTTCCTTTGAAAAAGCCTAAAATTAAAAATAGAAGAGTATGGATTGAAAAAGGAACTAAAGCTTCAATAGTTAGAAATGTATCATATTCAAAAACTACATATAATGCATGCTTTTATTGTATGAAACATGGTCATACCGCAAATAAATGTAAAATAAAGCATTTTGGTGTTCCTAAAGGAAAATACGTTTGGGTTCCTATTGTTAAATGACTTGTTTGTCTCTAACCCCAAGGACCCAAAAGTTATGGGGACCTAAGATTACTATGTTCTTGTTTTGTAGGAAACTCCCAAATCAAAGAAGTCTATGTGGTATCTTGATAGTGAATGCTCAAAACATATGACCAGAGACAAAACGAAATTTGTAAGTTTCAAAGCTAAAGAACAAGGATATGTAACCTATGGGGACAACAACAAAGGAAAGATTCTTGGAATTGGAAATATAGGTGGTGCAAAAACTTTGGAGATAAAGGATGTGCTTCTTGTTGATGGGCTAAAGCATAATCTCCTAAGTATAAGTCAACTTTGTGACAAAGGATTCAAGACCTTGGGGAAAATCCTCTTGAGTCAAATAAAGAACTTGCAGGTGATGATGAGTACATAAGAGAGGCTCTTAAAGAATTGTATTTGAATGAGAATGAGCCTTCTCAACCAACTGAATTAGCAAAATAATGGCAATCACCAAGAGGACTTTCAATGGATAATATTATTGGTGATATCTCAAAAGGGGTAAGAACTAGAAATATGACTAATTTCTGCCTGTCTGTAACTTTTGTTTCCCAGATAGAATCCAAAAATGTTGAGGAAGCGCTTAAAGATGACCAATGGTGCATAGCAATGCAAGAAGAACTTAATCAATTTGAAAGGAATCAAGTCTGGAAATTAATTCCAAGAGAATAATCACATCAAGTAATTGGAACAAAATGGGTATTTAGAAACAAGCTTGATGAAGATGGAAATATAACAAAGAATAAAGCCATACTTGTTGTCAAAGGTTACTGTCACGAGGAAGGTATTGATTATGATGAAACTTATGCTCCTGTTGTCAGGTTAGAGGTTATACGCCTACTTCTTGCTTCTACATCATTGATGAAATTTAAATTATATCAAATGGATGTTAAAAGTGCATTTCTGAATGGGTTTATCAAAGAAGAAGTTTATGTGGAACAACCCCCTGGATTTGAAGATTTTAATAATCCAAATCATATTTTTAAATTGAAGAAAGCATTATATGGTTTGAAACAAGCTCCTAGGTCTTGGTATGAAAGATTAAGTAGTTTTCTAACTTCAAATGATTTTTCTAGAGGAAAAAATGATTCTACTTTGTTTATAAAGAAAGTAAAAGAACATATCTATTAGTTCAAGTATATGTTGATGATATCATTTTTGAATCAACTGATAATTCTTTGTGTATAGAATTTGCTAAGATAATGCAGGGAGAATTTGAAATGTCTATGATGGGAGAATTAACATTCTTCCTTGGACTTCAAATCAAACAACTTAAAGATGGCATTTTTGTCTCTCAAACCAAATAATGCAAGAGATTCTCAAGAAGTTTGGAACGGACACTTCAAAGGAAGCTAACACACCCATGGGAACTTCATGCTATTTAGACAAGGATGAATCAGGTTTGGAAATTAATCAATCTATGTATAGAGGTATGATAGGTTCACTGTTATACTTAACTGCAAGTAGACCTGATATTATGCATTTTGTTTGTGTGTGTGCTAGATTTCAAGCATGTCCAAAAGAATCTCATTTAACTGCAATAAAAAGAATTTTAAAATATTTAAAAGGAATTACAGGTTTTGGTTTATGGTATCCATCTGAAGCTTCTCCTAGTTTAATAGGTTATTCTGATGCTGATTATGGTGGATGTAAAATAGATAGAAAGAGTACTAATGGAACATGTCATTTGTTAGGATCATCATTAGTGTCTTGGCATTCTAAGAAACAAGCATGTGTTGCTTCATCCACTACTGAAGCTAAATATATTGTTGCTGGTAATTGTTGTGCTCAAATTTTGTGGATGAAACAATAATTAGAAGACTATAGTATCTTTCTAAGTGATATTCCATTGATGTGTGCTAATACAAGTGCAATAAATCTAACTAAGAATCCAGTAATGCACTCTAGAACTAAGCATATAAAGATTAGACATCACTTCTTAAGAGATCATATTAGCAAAGGAAACTGTAAAATCGAATATGTCGATACAAAGCATCAATTAGCGAATATTTTTACTAAACCTCTTCCCAAGGATAGATTCTATTATCTTAGAAGAAACTTAGAATTATTAAAAATAGCTTAAACTCTGCTTAATTAATCAGTTTTTGCATGTTTGTAATGTTATAATTGATTATGTAGGGTATTAATAGATTATCATGTGTCTAAACCTCAAAAATTTGATGATCTCTCTGGAATAATCGATTATTTGAAGCAATAATCAATTATCTGCACCTAAATGTCCAAAATCTGAAGTTACTCTCTGGAATAATTGATTATTTCAAGAAATAATTGATTAATTACTGATTTAATCGATTAACATGGTGATTTAATCGATTAAATGGATCTGTTGCTGGTTTAATCGATTATTTCAAGTTTTAATCGATTAAACTGGGCAGTTTTCATGCACTAGGAAGCCTTCATTTCACTTCTCCACACCTCAAACTCTTGAATTCAAGCATTCTAGCATCATTCAAGCCTTCTTGCTTTCTCCTAACCTCACTTGTCTTCCAAAAATCTCTTGTTTTTCTTCTAATCCTAAAATGGCCTCATCTTCTCGTGCTAAAATTCCCACAAGAAGAAGATCTGCTCCTGCCTCTCATCCCCGTCCAAATTCTGTTGAAGGATGGATCTCAGATTATGAGGGTAGACAAAAGTTTCTCACCTTCTGGAAGGAAAGAGGTATCATTACTCCAAAATTCATTATTGGTGATCAATTCATCAATAGAGGATTTAATTTTCTGAATCTTCTTGAAATTCAAGGTGTCCTCCCTTTTATCCAAATTCAAGGTACATACTGTTAGAATCGCGCAGCGGAATGTTCGCGTGGTTGGACAAAAACTAAGAGGGGGGGTGAATTGGTTTCTTAACAAAAAATAGGTTTTAAAAATTTTCCCCAAATTTTACCGATTAAAATATTGTGTAAACGTAAATAGAGTAGAGATAGAATCTTACACAGGAGATTTATACTGGTTCGGATCAAAAGACCCTACGTCCAGTTGCTAATCACTCAAATAGAGGATTAACGTTGTCACTATAATCACAGTTGTTACAAACAGATTACAATGGAAAAGATAAAGTAAAGAAAACACCTCTCTTGAAACCCACAAGATATGAAGAACAGCTTTCCCCAGAGACGGCACAACACACAATCCACTAAGAACTCTACTTTGTGATTCTTATCGCTTCTAGCCCACACCAGGTTCCAAAAGCCCCTTTTTCCTCCAACAAACAGTTCTCTGGCACTCACAGCACTTAACTTTTGTTTGAAAAAGGTTGTTCTTGTTTTTCTGAATGCCATAGAGAAGCTTAAGTAGAGAAATTAGGGTTTGGGAATTGGGATTTTCGGAACTAGAGAGTCTTGGGAATAGGGTTTTCGAAAATAGGGTTGATTTGAAGTTGAAAATCAAAATCTGACTGAAATAATCGATTAAATGAAGTGTTAATCGATTATTACAGAGCCAAAATCAACAGAACCCCAAAACTCTCTGTTTTAATCGATTAAAAGACATGTTAATCGATTAACAGGCCTGTTAATCGATTAACAGGTGTGTTAATCGATTAAACTAGTGAGCTGATACAGAAAATGGTTTTTCTCACTGTTTTAATCGATTATTTCACCATTTAATCGATTAAAGCCGAGGCACTTTGATAAAATTGAGCTTTTTGAAGCTTCTAAGGTGTAGACTATGTACCGGCTATCTCAAACTCTAATATTACAGACTCAATCTAATCAAAACAGAGTTATTACACAGTAAAACAAGTCTTCAACTCTCTAAGTCTTGTGTTCTTGAATCATCATCAAAATCAACAAGCTTCATGTCTATGTAAGTTCAACATCAAGTCCTTGAATGTTCAACAATCTCCCCTTTTTGATGATGATCAAAATTTTCTTTTAAGCCTTGTAATAACCTCGTTTTATCTCGTCATACTAACAAACACATTAAACATACCAGATAATATTTAAAATCAATCATAGTAGGCTTTAAATATTTCTCCCCCTATTTTGATTATAATCAAAAAGAATTCTTCAATAACAATCATAAGAGCTCCCCCTCAAAATATGTATAATTTGGAGATAACTCCCCCTCAATCAAAGCATTAAAAGAACACCACATTTTATTTCAAAAATAAAAATACATTAGAAATAAAAGAACAATAAAAAAAATTTAAAATTCTTCACTATCATCACTATGAAAGTGTGCATCAAATCTATTTTCTAAGTGGCACACTTTATCATCTACATCAGATATACAGCGAATTATTTCCTCATGTCGTACTCTAGAAAGAGTGAAGAAAGCCTACATCCTCTGATTCATATCAAATAACATGTCTTCCATAGATTGTCGGGTTTCATGATGAGCAGAGGAAGTTCCAACACTTTGGATTTGATCAGAGGGAAACTCAGCAGCAGGAGGCATATCTTCATCAGAATCTTCATTATCGTCACCTTCGTTTGGAACGTCATCCTTGTGAACATAAATATCGTTGACACGCACCATTTGAAGTTGGATTAATGTGTTGTCCAGCATGTGATTTAAGTTATTCGTTCGTACTGTTTGTTCACATTCGACATTTACTCCTTTGTATTCAAGAATGCGAGAGATAAGGAGGGCATATGGAATTTTGAAGGTGGGATGGCGTTTGGCTTTTAACATAGTCATGGTGACAAGAACGCCCCAATCTAAAGGCTCATTATTCATTATGGCATCAATAATACGAAGATCAATTGAAGAACATTGAGCATGATTCATAGCTCGGGGACAAAGGATCCAGACAAGTAGATGTAGAATCATGCGTTCCTCCTTCTTCAAAGGTCCAGCTAGAAGGAGACGCCCAATCTCCATGGAGGGGTTTCGTAGAAAAGAACGGTACGTCATGATCTTGTCAAAATCATCTAACTCACCATACACGTTAATAGCATCTTCTCTAATAGGAAAGTGAGCAACGTTCTCCCAAATATCATCATCAAGAATAATTGTGACCCCCTTTACTCAAGAGGTAGCAATTTGATCTCTAAATTTGAACCTAGAGTAAAATACCCTAACTAAGTCAGGATAATACGTACCTTGCATTTGGATGAAAGGGAGAACTCCTTGAATTTTAAGGAGATTAGGAAAGTTGAATCCCCTATTGATGAACTGCTCACCAATAAGGAACTTAGGAGAAATAATACCACGTTCCTTCCAATAGGACAGAAATTCTTGTCGGCCTTCTACATCAGAGATCCATCCTTCTACAGAATTAGGACGGGGATGAGATGAGGGTGCAGATCTTCTTCTAGTAGGGAATTTTGCACGAGAAGATGAGGCCATTGAAGGATTAGAAGAGTAACAAGAAGATTTAAGAGGACAAGTTAAGTGAGAAGAAGGCAAGATTGATAGAATGAGGCAAGTAAGCTTGATTTCAAGAGATAGAAGTGAGTAGAAGTGAAATGGAAGTCCCTATTTATAGCCAAGCATCTCCAACGGTCATATGAAAGTGAATAAGGGTCAAAAGAGCCGTTGGCAACGGCTAGGAATCCAAACTTGCCAGGTTTAATCGATTAAAACTCAAATTAATCGATTAAACCAGTGTCAGACCCATTTAATCGATTAATTTGAGCTGTTAATCGATTAATACTGATTTTAATCGATTAATGGGTGAATTAATCGATTAATTCCAGAGAGGAATGTTATGTTTTGGGTGTTCTGGATGCAAATCATCGATTATAACTCCAATTAATCGATTATTCTAGAGAGTACAGCAAAATTTTGAGGTTTATACACATGATAATCTATTAACATCTTGTATAATGAATTATATCCTTACAATCATCCAAAACCTGTCTAATTAAGCAGAATTTTAAACTATTTCTAATATCCCTAAGTCTCTTCTAAGATCATAGAATCTATCCTTGGGTAGAGGCTTAGTAAAAATGTCTACTAATTGATGCTTTGTATCAACGTACTCTATTTTACAGTTTCCTTTGCTGATATGATCTCTCAAAAAGTGATGTCTAATCTCTATATGCTTAGTCCTAGAGTGCATTACTGGATTCTTAGTAAGATTGATTGCACTCGTATTATCACACTTTAAAGGTATGTCATTTAGAAATATACTATAATCTTCTAACTGTTGTTTCATCCACAAAATTTGAGCACAACAATTACCAGCTGCAATATATTCAGCTTCAGTGGTAGATAAAGCAACACATGCTTGTTTCTTAGAATGCCAAGATACTAAGGATGAACCTAACAAATGACATGTCTCACTAGTACTCTTTCTATCAATTTTGCATCCACCATAATCAAGCATCGAATATCCTATTAAACTAGTACAAGCATCAGATGGATACCATAAACCAAAAACCAAGTAGTTCCTTTTAAATATTTTAAAATATGTTTTACTCGCAATTAGGTGAGATTCTTTTGGACAAGCCCGAAATCTAGCACACACACACACAGAATGCATAATATCAGGTCTACTTGCAGTTAAGTATAACAGTGAACCTATCATACCTCTATACATAGATTGATTAACTTCCAAACCTGATTCATCCTTGTCTAAATAGCATGAAGTTCCCATGGGTGTGTTAGCTTCCTTTGAGGTGTCCATTCCAAAATTTTTAAGGATCTCTTTGCAGTATTTAGTTTGAGAGATGAAAATGCCATCTTTAAGTTGCTTGTTTTGAAGTCCAAGGAAGAATGTCAATTCTCCCATCATAGACATTTCAAACTCTCCCTGCATTATCTTAGCAAATTCTACACACAACGAATTATCAGTTGATCCAAAAATAATATCATCAACATATACCTGGACCAATAAGATATGTTCTTTAACTTTCTTTATAAACAGAGTAGAATCAAGTTTTCCTCTAGAAAAATCATTTGAAGTTAGGAAACTACTTAACCTTTCATACCAAGACCTAGGAGCTTGTTTCAACCCATATAATGCTTTCTTTAATTTAAAAATATGATTAGGATAACTAAAATCCTCAAATCCAGGGGGTTGCTCCACATAAACTTCTTCTTTAATAAAACCATTCAAAAATGCACTCTTAACATCCATTTGATATAATTTAAATTTCATCAAAGATGCATAAGCAAGAAGTAGGCATATAGCCTCTAACCTGGCAATAGGAGCATAAGTTTCATCATAATCTATACCTTCCTCCCGACAATAGCCTTTGGCAACAAGTCTGGCTTTATTCTTTGTTATGTTTCCATCTTCATCAAGTTTATTTCTAAACACCCATTTGGTTCCAATAACTTGATGTGATTCTTCTCTTGGGATTAATTCCCAGACTTGATTCCTTTCAAATTGGTTAAGTTCTTCTTGCATTGCTATGCACCATTGGTCATCTTTAAGCGCTTCCTCAACATTTTTGGGTTCTATCTATGACACAAAAGCTACAGACATGCAAAAATTAGTCATATTTCTAGTTCTTACCCCTTTTGAGATATCACCAATGATATTTTCCATTGAGAGTCCTCTAGGTGATTGCCATTCTTTTGCTAATTCAGGCATTTGAGAAGGCTCATTTTCTTCCAAATACAATTCATCAAGAGCCTCTCTTATATATTCATCATCACCTGCAAGTTCTTTATTTGACTCAAGAGGATTTCCCCCAAGGTCTACAATTTCATCAAAAGTAACATGAATAGACTCTTCAATATTTAAGGTTCTTCTATTAAACACCCTGTAAGCCTTGCTAGTTAATGAATAACCTAAGAAAATTCCCTCATCGGCTTTTGAGTCAAATTTTCCTAAGTTGTCCTTTCCATTATTTAACACAAAGCACTTACATCCAAAAATTTTCAAATGAGCAACATTAGGCTTTCTACCATTTAATAATTCATAGGGAGTTGATTTTATAATTGACCTAATGAGCATTCTATTCAAAACATAACAAGCAGTATTAACCGCATCAGCCCAAAAATATTTAGGAACATTAGATTCATTTAACATTGTTCTAGCAAGTTCCTCTAATGACCTATTTTTCCTTTCAACTACACCATTTTGTTGGGGAGTCCTAGGAGCAGAAAAGTTATGTAATATTCCATTTTCTTCACAATAACTTTCAAACTTTTCATTTTGAAACTCACCACCATGGTCACTTCTTAAAACTTTAATTCTTAAGTCTTTCTCATTTTGAATTTGTTTTGCAAATTTTCTAAAGACTTTAAAGGCTTCACTTTTCATAGTTAGGAAAAATGTCCAAGTATATCTAGAGTAATCATCAACAATCACAAGACCATAATAATTTCCACCAAAGCTTTTTATCCTAGAAGGTCCAAATAAATCTAAATGTAATCATTCTAGGGGTTTTGAAGTGGAAATAACATTATTTGATTTAAATGATGATTTTACTTGTTTACCTTTTTGACATGCATCACACAATCTATCTTTTTCAAATTTTAACTTAGGCAAACCAATAACTAAGTCTTTTGAAATCAATTTGTTAAAATGATGCATATTTATATGAGCCGCTCTTTTATGCCATAACCAAGGGTTCTCTTCCTTAGCAACTAAACATGTTATGCTAGAATCATGTAAACAATCCAAATCAATCAAGTATATGTTGTTATGCCTAATGCCTTTTAATTCTACATTTTTGGAATCTATCAAATGTATGGTGCAAAATTTACTTTCAAAGATTACCTTAAATCCTTTGTCACATAGTTGACTTATGCTAAGGAGATTATGCTTTAGTCCATCAACAAGAAGCACATCCTTAATCTTCAAGGTGTTTGCACCACGTATATTTCCAATTCCAAGAATTTTCCCTTTGTTGTTGTCCCCATAAGTTACATATCCTTGTTCTTTAGCTTTGAAACTCACAAATTTCGATTTATCACCGGTCATATGCTTTGAGCATCCACTATCAAGATACCACATAGACTTCTTAGATTTGGAAGTTTCCTACAAAATAAGAACATAGTAAACTTAGGTCCCCATAACTTTTGGGTCCTTGGGGTTAGAGACAAATAAATTATTTAACAATAGGAACCCAAATGTATTTACCTTTAGGAACACCAAAATGTTTAATTTTACATTTATTTGAAGTGTGACCTTGTTTCATACAATAAAAACATGCTTTTGATGTAGCTTTAGAATAAGATGCATTACTAACAAAACATGCTCTAGTTCCTTTTTCTACCCATACTCTTTTGTTTTTCCTTTTAGGCTTTTTCAAAGACACTTGATGATTTACACTATTTTGAGCTAACACAATTTCATGCTTCTTAAGATCACCTATCTCCTTTTCGGCTTTGTCTAGCAAATGGTTAAGAATATCTATGTCATATTCATACTCTTTACAAGTTTCACATGCTAAGTTCTTATCATCATTCTCATCTAAACATACAATTTTCGTATCTAAGGATTCCTTTTCTTCTAAACATGTGATTTTCGTTTTTAATGAGTCAATTTCCTTTTCAGATCTACTTAAACTCTTCTTCACAACTTTATATTCATTTTTCAAGTTCTTAAAAGCACTAAATAATTCATTATATGCATTTTGCAGTTCATCATAGTTAGTATCATCATCACTAGAAGATGAGTCAGAATCACTTACCTCAAAATCGGAAGATATGTTGTCATTTGCCATTAAGAAAATATTTGCTTCTACTTCCGAGTCACTTGATTCCAAACTTGAATCACTGTTGTCCCAAGCAATATAGGCTTTCTTTTTGAAGAACTTTTTGCTTTTGATTTCTTCGTTCTTCTTATTTGGACATTCGGTCTTTACATGTCCTGCTTCACCACAACCATAACATTTTATATTTACGGAAGTACTTTCTCTTACCTTTCCCTTACCTTTGAATGGATGCCTTCCTTTAGCTTTCATGAATTTGGTGAACTTCTTTATCAAAAGACTCAATTCTTCTTCTTCGTTCTCCGAGTCTTCTTCTTCCTTTTTATTTTTACCTTTGGAAATTTCGGTTTTGAAGGCTAAGTTCTTCTTTTGATATTGTCTTTCTTCTTCATTTAGCCTTCCAAGCTTTAGCTCATGCTCTCTTAGCTTTCCAAATAGCGCCGCCATAGACATTGTGGCAAGATTTTGTGACTCCGAGATGGCCGTCACCTTAGGTTGCCATTTCCTATCCAAAGATTTTAAAATTTTAACATTTAATTCATCAACGTCAAATATCTTACCTAATCCGGTGAGATGGTTCACAATATGAGTGAAACGCTTTTAAACGTCAAATATCGTTTCGCCTTGTTGCATCCGGAACATCTCGTATTCTTGGATTAAGGAGTTTTTCCGTGCTCTCTTAACATCGTTAGTACCTTCGTGGGTCACTCTTAGCATTTCCCACATCTCCTGAGCACTTTTACAAACAGAAATCCTGTAAAACTCGTCAAGGGTTAAAGCAGATGAAATTATATTTCTAGCCCTAACGTCAAATTGTGCTTTTCTGTTTTCCTCTGTTGTCCATCTAGAAAAAGGTTTGGGAATTTCAACACCGTTCTCAGTAACTTTAGGAACATATGGACCGTTTAAAATAGCGTCCCAAATGCCTCTATCAACAGACTCTAAAAAGATTTGCATTCTTACTTTCTAGAAAGGATAATTTTGACTCGCAAAAAGTGGGGGTCTGTTGATAGACGCACCTTCGGCAAAAGTTTGATTTTGTCCGGCCATTTTCGAAAAGTTTGAATGACTATCAAAGCAAGCTTTGATACCACTTGTTAGAATCGCACAGCGGAATGTTCGCGTGGTCGGACAAAAACCAAGAGGGGGGGTGAATTGGTTTCTTAACAAAAATTAGGTTTTAAAAATTTTCCCCAAATTTTACCGATTAAAATACTGTGTAAACGTAAATAGAGTAGAGATAGAATCTTACACAGGAGATTTATACTGGTTCGGATCAAAAGACCCTACGTCCAGTTGCTAATCACTCAAATAGAGGATTAACGTTGTCACTATAATCACAGTTGTTACAAACATATTACAATGGAAAAGATAAAGTAAAGAAAACACCTCTCTTGAAACCCACAAGAGATGAAGAACAACTTTCCCTAGAGACGGCACAACACACAATCCACTAAGAACTCCACTTTGTGATTCTTATCGCTTCTAGCCCACACCAGGTTCCAAAATCCCCTTTTTCCTCCAACAAACAGTTCTCTGGCACTCACAGCACTTAACTTTTGTTTGAAAAAGGTTGTTCTTGTTTTTCTGAGTGCCATAGAGAAGCTTAAGTAGAGAAATTAGGGTTTGGGAATTGGGATTTTCGGAACTAGAGAGTCTTGGGAATAGGGTTTTCAAAAATAGGGTTGATTTGAAGTTGAAAATCAAAATCTGCCTGAAATACTCGATTAAATGAAGTGTTAATCGATTATTATAGAGCCAAAATCAACAGAACCCCAAAACTCTTTATTTTAATCGATTAACAGGTGTGTTAATCGATTAAACCAGTGAACAGATACAGAAAATGGTTTTTCTCACTGTTTTAATCGATTATTTCACCATTTAATCGATTAAAGCCGAGGCACTTTGATAAAATTGAGCTTTTTGAAGCTTCTAAGGTGCAGACTATGTACCGGCTATCTCAAACTCTAATATTACAGACTCAATCTAATCAAAACAGAGTTATTACACAGTAAAACAAGTCTTCAATTCTCTAAGTCTTGTGTTCTTGAATCATCATCAAAATCAACAAGCTTCATGTCTATGTAAGTTCAACATCAAGTCCTTGAATGTTCAACACATACTACCCTGATTTAGTTAGGGTATTTTATTCTCGTTTCAAATTTAGAGATCAAGTAGCCACTTCTCGTTTCAAGGGTGTGACTATCATCCTTGATGACGATATATGGGAAAATGTTACACATTTTAATATAAGAGATGATGTTATTAATATTTTTGCAGAGTTAGACGATTTTGACAGAATTATTGCTTACCATTCTTTTCTTCATAACCCCTCCATTGAGATTGGGCGTCTTCTTCTGGCTATCCCATTAAAGAAGGAGGAACGTCTGCTATTGCATCTACTTATCTGGATTTTATGTCCCCGGGCAACCAACCATGCCCAATGCTCATCCATAGATCTTCGCATTATTCATGCAATCATGAATAATGAGCCAATCGATTGGGGCAGCCTTGTCACAATGACCATGCTGAAGGCTAAGCGTCATCCTACTTTTAAAATTCCCTATGCTGTTCTTATCTCTCGCATTTTAGAGTACAAAGCAGTGAATGTTGAAGGGGAACAAAAGGTAAGAACCACAAATTCAAACCGAATGCTTGATAGCACGCTAACTCAACTTCAAATGGTGTGTGTCAATAATATTTAAGTTCACAAAGACGACGTTCCTAACATGGATGAAAATGCTGAAGATTCTGACGAAGAGATGCCTATTGTTGCTGAGTTTCCCTCTAAACATATTCATAATGCTGGAACATCTTCTGCCCCTCCTGTATCCCGACAATCTATGGAAGAGATGTTGTTTAATATTGAAGCACTTGTTGGATTTTATGAAGACATATAAAGTTTAGAGATATTTTGTGGGTGTGTAGATAGATAGGTTATAGGTTTAGAATTTAATCTCTTGATAGTTTAATAGATCTTGTGATAAGCGCCTTTAAATGATGAATCTCATTGAACTTATTTTACTGCATGAAAACCAACCTTTTAGCATTAAAAGAACAAACTGAGTTTTTCAATCTGTTAAAAAGAAATTTCAATCTGTTAAAATCACTTAAGATAGGAATGTTCATATGCTGTCAAAATTTTAATTGATTGAATCGCAGAATCAACAAGTTAAAATGTTCTTAATGATTTTTCCATATTAAAGGTTTCGCAATTTCAATTTGTTGAAATGAGTTTTAATCTGTTGAAACAGAGAGATCATTTTTTCATTCTAAGGTATCACAGGATTTCAATCTGTTGAAATATATTTTAATCTGTTGAAACAGAGAGCTATCATTTTTTCTAAACTGTTTCAATCCATTGAAAACTCGAAACAACCGATTGAATTAGCTTTTAAATTAAATCAATCGATGGAATCATCATTTTAATCGATTGAAAAATACTCTGATCGATCACAACTCAATTCTAATCGATCATATCTGGTTCTGATCGGTCATAAAGTTATTCTGATCGGTCATCTGCTACTCCAAGTCATTTTTACTGATTGAATCTAACAGTTTCTCACTTTTTACTCTATAAATACAGTTTTGGTTTCTCTGTTAAAAATACACAATCTGAAAATCATTTGAAAGCAATCTTAGAGCTATCATATTAGTGCCTTTCTTTGTGCATTCATAAAACTTTTCATATAATAAGGCGTTTAGATCAAGGTTGTTGAAAGTTCATCAAGAGTGAAAGTTCTGAGTGGGAAAATTGCTTCTGGACTTCTATATTGTTAAAGCTGCAGTCCAGGTTTATTCTTTTCATACTTGTACAAAGGTTAATTGTGTAGATTGGGTTTGAATCTACACTTATTACAGTAACTGGGTTTGGTTACTGGGTGGTTAATTCAAGAGTCTATCTTGTGGAGTTGTAAGATAGTTCTTGGGGTAGATTGGTGTATATCTACTGGTTTGTATTTTCACTTGGAATTAGTGGAACTTAGCAGATTTGTCAAGAACTGGACGTAGCTCTGGGAAAGAGTGAACCAGTATAAAACTCTTGTGTTGAATTTCTGCTTTCATCTCTTTTCAAATCTTGCTTATATTCTTGTTGTGTTTAAAACCAAATCTTCCTAATAAAAGATTGGATAAAGATTAACCATTCTTCCAAAAGAAAGAGTGTTTTTCGCAAAAGATTTCATAAGTTCAATTCACCCCCCCTTCTTGAACTCAACCATTAATTCTTACAGATATGAATCAGAAAATATAGGAATTTTTCACCCTTTATGAAGTACAACATGAGGAAATCATTTGCCGTATCTCTGATGTAGATGATAGGGTCTGTAATCTAGAGGATATGTTTGACGCTCGGTTTAATAGCGATGCCAGTGAAGAGTTTTAATCTCTTCCACATATCTCTTTGTTTGTAATGATGTTTCTTTATGAAATAAAATTTGTATTTCTTTGCTTTGTTTGAGGGGGAGTTATTTTTTAAAATTATGCATCTATTGAGGGGGAGCTTTCAATTTTTTTGATCATAATCAAAATAGGGGGAGAAATTTATTTAAAGCCTTTTATTATGTTTATTAAATATTATCTGATATGTTTAATGTTTTTGTTAGTGTGACAAATAAAACAGGTTATTACAGAGCTTTAAAAGAAAATTTTGATCATCATCAAAAAGGGGGAGATTGTTGAAACATACAAGGATATGAATATTGAACATACATGGATATGAAGCCTGTAGATTTTGATGATGATTCAAGAACAAAGGACGTAAAGATTCGAAGACTTGTAATATGATGTAATAACTCTGTTTTGATGATTTTGAGTCTGTAATATTAGAGTCTAAGATAGCCAGCACATAGTCTACTCTTTAGAAGCTTTAAAATCTCATTTTTATCAAAAACACACTGGATTAATCGATTAAAAGGCAGGATAATCGATTATTACAGAGAGAAAAACCATTTTCTGCATCAGCTCTCTAGAATAATCGATTAAAGCTCTTGTTAATCGATTAACAGGGCTATTAATCGATTAATAGCTCAAATAATCAATTAAACTGCGTGGTTATGGGTTCCTGATGATTTTGACTCTGTAATAATCGATTAACACTCAAGATAATCGATTATTTCAGTCAGATATGTGTTTTGAATTTCAAAATTGGACCAAGTTTCGAAAACCCTAGTCCCAATTCATCAGGTTTCGAAAATTCCCAATTCCCAAACCCTAATCTATCTACTTAAGGTTCTCTACGGCTCTCTGCAAAGTGAACAACATTTTTCAAACAAAAGTTGAGAGTTGTGACTGCCAGAGAACTGTTTGTTGGAGGAAAAAGGGGCTTTTGGAACCTAGTGTGGGCTAGAAGCGATAAGAATCACTAAGTGGGTTTCTTGGTGGAATGTGTGTTGTGTTGTCTCTAGGGAAAGTTGTTCTTCATCTCTTGTGTGACTCAAGAGAGGTGTTTTCGTTACCTTATTTTCAATTGCTATCTGTTTGTAAAACTGTGATTATAGTGACAACGTTAATCCTCTGTTTGAGTGATTAGCAATTGGACGTAGGGTCTTTTGATCCGAACCAGTATAAATTATCTGTGTAAGACTCTATCCTTGCTCTATTTACTTTACACAGCAATTTAATTGGTGAAATTTGGGAAAAATTTTAAAACCCTAATTTTTATTAAGAAATCAATTCACCCCCCCCCCCTCTTGGTTTTTGTCTGGAAACGCAAACATTCCGCTGTGCGATTCTAACACGGGAAGCCGAAAAAGAATTACATAGAGATCAAGACCCGCTTGTGGCTTTCTTTAGGCTTTTCCGTTTCTATCAAAAGTTGCTTCGTAGTGTGGAGTAGGGGAATGTACATTTTCTACGAATAAATAAAAATTTCTTTATTCAACAATTGTCTAGTTGCATGCATATCATTCATTTGCATGTTTAGTTTTCCCTTCTTCAATTTTAATAAATAAGATAATAAAAAGGAAGGAATAACTAACACGTCTTCCAATCAGAAGGATGGAGAGAAAACAACTTTTAATCAAGCTCTGCCCAATGGTCGATTCACCACAAGAGGATAATAAGCCTCGGCCGTTGGTTCTCAAAGTCAATAAGGAAGATGGGGCAAGGACGCTTGTGCGACTATTTATGCCTCGTCTTTTCCCCTATAAATCAAATAAAGTTGTACCGTGGAGATATAGGGAATCTTTACCAATAAAGGAGGATATCTCCAACATAGCTGGTATCAGGGGCATGATCAGAAGCGGAAGGATATACTCCCCCAAGGAGTTACAAGAGGATGTCCCCAAGAATAAAGGGAAAAATAAACAGACCGAAGAAAGGGAAAATAAAGAATTCAAGGAGGAGACTGACGAATTACTGTTAAGTGGTAAAAAGTTGATATAATTATACCTTGAATTATTATGAAACCACTTAACTACTGCTAATTCTAATCTATTTTTCTCCCAATATAGGATGAATTCAATAATACCTTGATACAAGAGTAAGGAGCATGATTGATAGTAGAATTGGAGTAAAATTGGAAAAATGAAGAAGATTTTCAGCATGGAAGTCGCTCAAGCGGGATGGATTCTCGCTTGAGCGAATGTTAGTTATTCTTCTCTGGAATTCACTCGCTCAAGCGAGCCAAGACTTGCTCAAACGAATATTAGTTATTCTTCTTTGGAAGTCAGTCGCTCAAGCGCAGGAAACTTCGCTTGAGCGAATGTCAGTTATTCTTCTCTAGAAGTCAGCCGCTCAAGCGCAAGAAAATTCGCTTGAGCGAATATTAGTTATTCTTCTCTGGAGTTCATTAGCTCAAGCGAGCATTTTGTCGCTTGAGCGAAAACAGACTACTTTCGCTTGAGTGAAAGTTCTCGCTCGAGCGAAAGACGCGAAGCCCAAAAGCCCAAATTTTTCCAATAAAAAGAAAATATGTGTTTTGAGAAAAGTAAGAAGTCTTGGAGAAGAGGAGGCACAACTACTGCTAGGGTTTTGTCCAGTCTTCATCAATTCTTCACTTCTTCATCAATTAGAGCATTGTAATGACCAACATGAGTGGCTAACTTCATTCTCTTAGGATTCGGTGCACTTCCTTTGAACTCTTTTGTATCATGGTGATATTTGAGATATTAATCTATGCTTTGATGTTGTTATTCTTATCCTTTATTATTTGGAATGATTTATTCTTGATTGTTGAGGTATGATTGGAAAATATATCTTGAACCCTAGATCACGGTAAGAATATTTGTTACATTAATTGTCAGGAATGGAATGAATGTATCAATTTCTTAACACCTTAACCCTAATGCTGGAGAATCTCTTAATTGTGTGAGGAATCAACATTTATTAGGTTTTCTTATGAATTTCATGTGTGAGGAATCAACATGGATGATTTGAGTAGGTGGCATTAACATTGTTAGGTTAATTGACGTTCTTAAGTGACATAGCCATTACAAAAGAGGGATAAGGAAGGAAGTCAATCCTAAGTACCTTTAATTGATATTTTCTCAACAATTTACAGTTCTTTGTCATTTAATTTCAATTCAACTCTTATTTGCAAAACCCAATCTGTTTAATATACTTAGTAAGCATAATTGGGAATTTTCATTGAAACTGTTCCTCGTGGGATCGACTTTTATTTAATCAAAATACTATACTGCAATTGATAATTTTGGTACGCTTGCCAATAATTCAAGAAGTATTTCTGGCGCTATTGCCGGGGAGTGGTGTTCTTTGAGAATTCTTTGTTTAGCTTATTGAGTATTTTATTTTTATTTTTATTTTTATTTCTATTTTCATTTTATTTTTCAATTTTAGTTTTTTGTGCTAATCTTTTCTTGAGTTACTCTTTTGATTTATGCATTTAAGAGGACAGGTATCTTCAGAGCAGTTAGAATTTAATCCAGAGATTGAAAAAATAGCTCGGAGGAACCGGGGTAGAAGAAGAAGGGAAACTAAAGAACAAGCCACAAGAGAATCTGCTAATTCTTCTTTTACACTTGATTTACCAGACACAATTATAGAAGATATGGCAGAAGAAGGAGCAAATCTGAATCCAAATCCAGATCCCAATATAAATCCAAATCAAAACCCAAATGCAAATCCGCCTAGAAGAACTCTTAGAATTTGTGCTATGCAGCAAGGTCCAAGGTATTTTTTCAACATTGTCATTCCGGATGATCATAAATTGCAGATGAATCCATCTTTCTTAAGCTTGATTAGTGCTCATCAATTCACTGGATTGGATCATGAAGACCCTTATATTCATTTGTCTACTTTTTATGAGTTGATTGGTACCATGGGATTTAGAGCAACAAATCTTGAATCTGCATATTTGATATTATTTCCTTTTTCTTTGGCAGGTAGGGTAAAGGAGTGGCTGAAAGCACATCCTAATCAGAGTTTGACTAATTGGAGTAGTGTAGAAGAAAATTTTCTGAATAATTTTCCCACCATCCCGTTACATCAAAGTAAAATCTGACATCACTTCTTTCAGACAAGGAGCAGATGAACAATTTTGTGAAGCATGGGAGAAATTTAAATCACTGTTGAGAAGATGCCCAAATCATGGATTTGATGACGTTACTCAGTTGAATATTTTCTATACTGGGTTGAGACATGATGCAAAGATGTTATTAGAGGCTGCAATAGGAGGATCCATGTTGGATGTAGAAATTGAGCATGCCAAAAGAATTATTGATGCACTAGCTTTTACAGACCAACAGGCTCAACATGATAGACATCCTATTCAAAGGAAGGGAGTCCTTAAACTTAACACCTCAGATGCTCTCTTAGCCCAGAATAAAATTTTGACCCAACAAATTGAAGCATTGAACCAGAAAATAGACACATTACCTCAACAAATGCACATAGTACAATCTATTCCTAATCAACAGATGAGTTGTGATGTGTGTGGAAGTGATCATGCAAATGAACAATGCTCTTATCAAGGCAACATTCAACAAGAAGAAGCTAATTATATGGGTGCCCAAGGTAGTAGTCAAGGCAGACAAGGTAATTTCCCTAATCCCAGCAATTATCAGAATAATATTGCCCAAGGATGGAGAGGGAATCAGAATCAGAATCAGAATTTTGGGTGGAAACAAGGTGTTAGTTCAACTACTAGACAACCTACATTTCAACAACAGTCATATCAGCAACCTCCATATCAACAACAACAACAACATTATCCTTCAGTGCCTGATAGAATAAGTAAATTGGAGAATATTGTAGAAAAATTCATGCAAAGCACTATGTCTAATCAGTAAAATATTGAAGCTTCATTCAGAAATATAGAGACCCAGATAGGTCAACTGGCTAAACAATTATCTGAGCAGCAACAAGGAGGACAATTTTCAGCTAACACACAAACCAATCCAAAGGAGCAGTGTAAGTCAATAACTACAAGGAGTGGTAAGGTTATAGGAGAAGGTATTGGTGACAATCTGGATGTAGAGAAGGAAATCCTAAAAAAAAAAGAAGATGAGTGTGAAAGAGAAAAAGAGAAAAATAAAAGTGAGAGTATAGAAAAAGAAAAAAATACTGAAAAAGAAGAAAAAAATAAAAAGAGTGAGAAAAAGAGGGAGAAAGATGAGAGTCAAATTCCGCAACTAAAGGATTTACCATATCCTCGTCATCCTTCCAAGAAAGATAAAGAAAGACAGTTTGCAAGATTCATGGATATTTTCAAGCATTTATAGATTAATATTCCACTTATGGAAGCTATGGAGCAGATGCCAACTTATGCAAAATTCATGAAAGAGTTTTTAACTAAGAAAAGGAGATTTACTACAGAAACAGTGGAGCTAGAAGCAGGATGCAGTGCTATAATTCAGAAATTTTTACCTCAACAGTCCAAGGATCCTGGTAGTTTCACTATTCCAGTCACAATTGGGACATTACAAGTAGGTAATGCATTACTCGATTTGGGTGCTAGTATAAATCTGATGCCTTTGTCTATGCTTAAAAGAATAGGATATTTGGAAGTAAAGCCTACAAGAATGACATTACAGCTAGCTGACAGATCTCTAAAATTTCCTTATGGTGTGGCGGAGGACGTTTTGGTCAGAGTTGATAAATTCATGTTTCTTGTTGATTTTGTTGTGATGGATATGGAGGAAAACACTGAAGTTCCGCTTATACTGGGAAGACCTTTCATGAAGACAGCAAAAATTATTATTGATGTTGATGATGGCAAGTTAAAAGTCAGAGTAGAAGATGAGGAAGTTAATTTTAATGTGTTTGAAGCAATGAAGCATCCTACAGATAATCAACATTGTCTTAGAATAGATTTGGTAGAGGATATCTTTCAAGCAGCAAAAAAGCAACTAGTTAAAGTAAGCCCATTAGAAAAAACTTTGACAGGAATTAATGAGGAATTTGATAAAGAGGAGGAAAAAGAAATTGAGAATTATGTAAAACTTCTTGATTCAGCAAAATAAGTTACTGCAAAAGAATAACAATCTGAGAAATTGCAGCAAGAACATGAAACTGAGAGCCAGAAGCTGGAATTAAAGGTATTACCTCCCCACTTAAAATATGTTTTTCTTGCAGATAAAGGCAGCAAGCCAGTGGTGATCAGCAATGCCTTAACAAATTCTAAAGAAGAAAGATTGATCTCAGTTTTGAAAGAAAATGAGAAGGCTATAGGGTGGTCGTTATCTGATCTCAAAGGAATCAATCTTTCTTATTGCATGCATAAGATTCATATGGAGAATGATTTCAAGCCTGTTGCACAACCTCAAAGACGTCTTAATCCAACTATGAAGGAGGTGGTAAAGAAAGAAGTATTGAAACTACTTGATGCAAGTATGATCTATCCTATCTCTGATAGTGCTTGGGTTAGCCCAGTTCAGGTGGTCCCGAAAAAAGGAGGTATGACTGTAATTTATAATAATAAAAATGAATGAATACCTACTAGGACTGTCACAAGTTGGAGAATGTGTATAGATTATAGAAAATTGAATCAGGCAACTAGAAAATATCATTTTCCTTTACCTTTTATGGATCAAATGTTAGAAAGGTTAGTAGGACAAGTTTTTTATTGTTTTTTGGATGGTTATTCAGGGTATAATCAAATAACAGTAGATCTAGAAGACCAAGAAAAAACTGCTTTTACTTGTCCTTTTGGTGTGTTTGCTTACAGGAAAATTTCATTTGGATTGTGCAATGCTCCAGCAACTTTTCAAAGATGCATGTTGGCTATCTTCTCAGACTTGGTGGAACAATGCATAGAAGTTTTTATGGATGATTTCTCAGTATTTGGTGCATCATTTGACCAATGTTTGAGGAATTTAAACATTGTACTAAAGCATTGTGTTGATACCAATTTAGTTTTAAATTGGGAAAAATGTCATTTTATGGTAACTGAAGGCGTGGTGTTAGGCCATAAGATTTCTGCAAGAGGGATTGAAGTTGACAAAGCAAAAATAGAGATTATTGAGAAGCTTCCACCACCAACAAATGTGAAGGGTATAAGAAGTTTTTTAGGAGATGCAGGATTCTATAGAAGATTTATAAAAGACTTCTCAAAGATTGCAAAGCCACTAAGCAACTTGCTCAATAAGGATATTTCTTTTAAATTTGATGCAGAATGTTTGCAGGCTTTTGAATTATTAAAACAGAAATTAATTTCAGCCATTGTGATAATTGCTCCTGATTGGAAATTAGAATTTGAATTAATGTGTGATGCAAGTGATTATGCTATAGGAGCAGTTTTATGCCAAAGAAAATCTAAGATTTTTCATGCTATACATTATGCTAGCAAAGTTCTTAATGCAGCTCAAATTAATTATGCAACTACTGAAAAAGAATTACTAGCTATAGTTTACACAGTGGAAAAATTTAGAGCATATTTGATTGGTTCATCTGTTACTATATTTACTGATCATGCAACAATTAAGTATTTGTTAACCAAGATAGATTCTAAACCAAGACTAATTAGATGGATTTTATTGTTGCGGGAATTTGATTTATTAATCAAAGACAAAAAGGGCTGTGAAAATTTGGTAGCTAATCATTTGTCCAGATTAGTTAATACTGAAGTAACTAACAATCAATTAGAAGTGCAGGAGGAATTCCCAGATGAAAAATTGATGATGGTACAAGAAAGACCTTGGTTTGCTGACATGGCAAATTTTAAAGATGCAAAAGTTATCCCAGAAGATTACACTTGGCATAAAAAGAAGAAATTATTTAAGGATATTCATTATTTTGTATGGGATGATCCCTACCTTTTCAAGATAGGAAGTGATAATTTATTAAGAAGATGTGTGACAAGCAAGGAAGCCAAGAATATTCTGTGGCATTGTCATAGTTCTCCTTATGGGGGTCATTTTAATGGAGTTAGAACTGCTGCAAAAGTGCTCCAATCTGGTTTTTTCTGGCCTTCCTTATTTAAAGATGCGCACAGTTTTGCACAACAATGTATTGATTGTCAGAAAACAGGGAGTATTTCAAAAAGAAATGAGATGCCTTTGAATATTATGTTGGAAGTTGAAATATTTGACTGTTGGGGAATTGATTTTGCAGGACCTTTTCCATCATCATTCTCTAAAGAGTACATCTTGGTAGCAGTAGATTATGTGTCAAAGTGGGTGGAAACAGTAGCTACTGTAAAAGCGGATGCCAAAACTGTGATAAACTTTTTAAAGAAAAATATATTTTGTAGATTTGGCACTCCCAGAGTTTTAATCAGTGATGGAGGATCACATTTCTGCAATATTCAACTTCAGAAATGTTTAGAGCATTATGGGGTCAGACATAAAGTTGCATCACCTTATCATCCACAAACTAATGGCCAAGCAGAAGTCTCAAACAGAGAAATCAAAAGGATATTAGAAAAGACTGTTTCATCTTCAAGAAAGGATTGGTCAATAAAGTTAGATGATGCGCTTTGGGCTTATAGGACTGCATATAAGGTTCCTACTGGGTTATCCCCTTTTCAGCTTGTCTATGGTAAGTCATGTCATCTTCCAGTGGAAATGGAGCATAAAGCATATTGGGCTTTAAAATTTTTAAATTTTGACCCAAAGGTTTCAGCAGAGCAAAGGAAAATTCAAATGCATGAATTAGAAGAAATGAGACTTAATGCATATGAATCATCCAAGTTATACAAAGAGAAAGTTAAGGCATATCATGATAAGAAGATTCTGAAAAGAGAATTTCATCTGGGCCAATCAGTTTTACTGTTTAATTCAAGACTAAGAATTTTTCCTGGGAAACTAAAATCTAAATGGTTAGGCCCATTTGTAGTAAGATCCGTAAGGCCTTATGGTGCTGTAGAATTAGAGGATCCAGCAACAGGAAGATTATGGACAATTAATGGGCAAAGAATTAAGGCATCTTTGGGAGATGCAGTGGAGGAACTTCATCTCATTATCTACTTAAATGATCCTTAAAGCAAAAAGGCGTCGGGCTGAAGACATTAAACAAGCGCTTCTGGGAGGCAACCCAGAGTTTTATCTTTAATTTCTTTTCTTTTTGCTTTTAAGTTGTTAATCATTGAATTGCATTTGAATTTCATGTTTCAATTCAAATTTCGCAGAACATTCGCTCAAGCGACACAATTTTTCGCTCAAGCGAATGTTAGTTATTTCTCTCTGTTTTTTCTTCGCTTAAACGAAAATTTTTTTGTGGAGAACATTCGCTCAAGCGACAAAATTTTCGCTCAAGCGAATGTTAGTTGTTTCTCTCTGTTTTGTTCGCTCAAACGAAAAGTTTTTTTGTATGCACATTCGCTCAAGCGACGTTAGTTTCGCTCAAGCGAATGTTAGTTGTTTCTCTCTGTTTTTGGTCGCTCAAGCGAAAAATAGTTACACTCATTTTTGTTTGAGCGAAAGTGCCCAGATCTGGTTTTTTAAAACACGTGGAAGGGGTCAGTTTTCATTTCACACAACAGTTTTTCGAGAGCCCACTCCTACCCAAGCCACTTTCTTTCTAATCCAAGCATCTTTTACGATAAATTTCACCCTTCTTGCACCATTATTCGGTTTCTGTAGTGATTGTGTATTCCAATTTCACCGATTAAAAGTTAAAAAATTTCAATCCTCTCCACTGATCATCATCTTTTCACTGTGCTTCTACAAATTTCTGCGATTAAAGGTAAGATTTAAGATGTTTTTCATAGTTTTCTTGATGAAGTATCATGAGACTCGGTATTTGTGGTTGAATTAATTGCATAGATTGCTTATATAAGGGTTAGAAATTTTGCTGCATGCCAGGTTTTAGATAAAATGCTTCAAAGAAATTGGTTTCAATTTTAAGTGATAATAAGTAGGTAATTGATGATGATTTGGTTAATTATGAAAGGAGGAAAGGATGAATGTTAGAAATTAGGGCCTTAGAAATTCGAAAATAAAGTGCATGCCAATTGTTTGGTGAAATGTTCAAGTTGAATTATAATGTGTTATGTAACTGAATAGTCTCACATTTAGTCTTAAATAACATTATGTTATCAAAAGTTTAGACTAACTATGAGTATATGCAGATGGGTCCAAGGAAAAAATCTCAGGGTGCCTCGTCATCTAGGGCTGCAGGTAAAAGGCAACGAACTGAGCCTTCAGGAATCCAGATTGACAGAAGGAGATTTAGAGATGCTGAAAGGCAGCCAAGGTTCGACAGAATTAGGAATTAGACCTTCATTCCAGAGCGGAGAGTAGAACTGAATGAAGGAGAGTACCCGGAGTTCAACAATGAGATAACCCGCAAGAATTGGAGGCAGTTGGCCCTCCCGATGCCCAAATATGACCCAGAAATTGTGAAGAAGTTCTATGCCAACGCCTGCTTGGTAGAAGGTGAGTCATTCAGGGCACGCTCAAAGGTGAGAGGTAGATGGGTTCCTTACAATAGGAACTCCATCAATGATCTGTTAGGAAATCCATTATTTATGGAGGAAGGCCATATTTGCAATTATCAGGTCATCAGGAACAGCAGGCATCTTACTGAGATGCATTTTAGAGACGATGACACTGCAAGAGCCTTATGCGTGCCTGGAAGGACTTATGAAGCAAATCATGCTGGGAAGGCCTTAAGGATTTTAAGGGCCAACATGACCACCATCACGCAAATTTGAACCTCTTTCCTGTTGGCCAATATTATTCCCATAAAGCATAGCTCGGGCATGAACATGCCCAGATTCCATTTTATCAGGTATATTTTGGATAAAATCGAAATTGATGTCGCCGCCATTGTGTCTGAAGAGATTTATCAATTTAGGTTTTAGAAAGCGGGCGACGAGCAGAGAAACCAAAAGCTCTTGGATTCCCTGCCCTAATAACAGCCCTCTGTGCAGCTCAAGGTGTGGAAGTCAACCCAACAATGAACATCCACCCATCAATCAACAGAAGATTCATCGAGCGGCACTGTGTGAACCTTGCAGAAGGGGCGCCACAGCCATTGGCACAAGAGCCACCTCAGCCAAGAGGAGCCCAACAACCACCTCCATCACCCCAGTAGCCAGACTATCAAAGAATGATGCAGTACATGGAGCATCTAACTTTGCAGCAATCAGCGACCCATAGGGGTCAATGTAGTATTAATGAAAACTTTTATAATATATCTTTGCAAATTGCTCCAGGTATGCAGTGGACATCGCCTCAGGAGTTTAACGCTTTGGTTCAATGGCCTGGGGACAGTCCATATTTTGCAGGAGGGGGTGAAGGTGCAGGTGCAGGTGGTGCATAGGAAACACAGCAGGGAGCTCAAGGGGAAGAAGAATCAGGAGAAGAGGAATCAGGATCTGGATCAGAAGAGTTTGAAGAAGGGAGTGAAGAAGAGGATTGAGAGGGAGAAAAATTTAAATTTTAAGCTTTTACTTATTTTATTTTATTTTTATTTTAATCTTATTTTTATTTTGGTGTGTTTAATTGAATCATTTGAGATTTTAAGTTTGTAATTGAATTATTTTGTTTTGTTTTGTTTGAATATCTTGAATTCATAAGTAATGTGATGAATGATAGAATTTGTGTGATTAGATTGTTGTCCCATATAAATTGTTTAGAACCATATATGAGATTATTGTTTATTGTCCAATTCAAATCTGGAACTGAAGAAAACCATTTTGATTGTTTCCAATAACAAGTGATTTTGGGATGTTGAGTATGATAGTGAAAAGGAATTGATAAGGAGAATTAGGAATTAACTGAATTGGAGAAGCTAGCCAAAACCCAGGTGAGTAGAGTACCAAAAACAGATAAATTGAGTGTCAACACTTTGTGATGATAATTGATATTGGTTGATTCTTTGATGTGATTACATGTTGGCAAGACTTGAAAATGATAAAGGCATTTTTTTCTTTGTAGTAGATATAACCCACAGCCAAATAGCCAACCCTGCATTAATTTTAGGACATCCATTTGAACCCCTTCTGAGCCAAAAATAATATTGTTTCTTAAACAGAACCCTTAAGCCTAAACACTATTTATCTACCTTCTTATATTTGAGAAAGGAAATGAGTATGAATGTCACTATTTTTCTTATTGTTGGGTATTGCTATTGTTGTCCTACAGGTATTATTGGGGTGTTATTCTTTAAAAAAAAAAAAAGAGGTGTAAAGAAAAAGGAAAAGCAAAGCTTAAAAATCGGCAAAGCCAAAAAGAATACATGCAAAAGCATGAGAAAAAATATAGAAAAGTAGTTCAAGGGGAGAATAATAACTTGTGAGATCATTAACTCACTGTCATTGTGTTAGGGACAACAACATGAAGTTTGAAACCTGAATTGAGGAATTTTTAATCAAGAATCATTCATATGAATTGAATTTCTCAAATATTTTTGTATATCCCAGAAAAACCAATAATTGTTTCTTAGCCCAGCCCCATTACAAGCCTCAAAAGACCTTTTGATTTAAGTTTTGTTTAACAATTATTGATTGCTTGAAGATGATTATCAATATTGGATTGTCTAAATGAAGTGATTGAATGAGATAAACACTTACCTGTGAGAATTAGAGATGAGTATATATAACTCTATTTGAGAGATCATGCTTCTCTGAGGATAGTTGAGGACAAATTATTCTTTGTTGGTTTCTATAACTTGAATGCTTATGTGTTCTATTTTCATTTGGAGTTGTGAGCATCACCTCTGAAAATTTTTATGTTGTGGTTCTGGAAGAGAATGTGATAATAGGCAATGGTTTTGTTTTGGAAACACTACTTTGTTTGGGACAAGCAAGATTCTAGGTTGGGGGGAGTTGTTAAGTGGTAAAAAGTTTATATAATTATACCTTGAATTGTTATGAAACCACTTAACTATTGCTAATTCTAATCTATTTTTCTCCCGATATAGGATGAATTCAAGAATACCTTGATACAAGAGTAAGGAGCTTGATTGATAGTAGAATTGGAGTAAAACTGGAAAAATGAAGAAGATTTTCAGCATGGAAGTCGCTCAAGCGGGATGGATTCTCGCTTGAGCGAATGTTAGTTATTCTTCTCTGGAATTCACTCGCTCAAGCGAGCCAAGACTCGCTCAAGCGAATATCAATTATTCTTCTCTGGAAGTCAGTCGCTCAAGCGCAGGAAAATTCGTTTGAGCGAATGTCAGTTATTCTTCTCTGGAAGTCAGCCGCTCAAGCGCAGGAAAATTCGCTTGAGCGAATATTAGTTATTCTTCTCTGGAGTTCATTCGCTCAAGCGAGCGTTTTATCGCTTGAGCGAAAATAGGCTACTTTCGCTTGAGCGAAAGTTCTCGCTCGAACAAAAGACGCGAAGCCCAAAAGCCCAAATTTTTCCAATAAAAAGAGAAGATGTGTTTTGAGAAAAGTAAGCAGTCTTGGAGAAGAGGAGGCACGACTACTGCTAGGGTTTTGTCCAATCTTCATCAATTCTTCACTTCTTCATCAATTAGAGCATTGTAATGGCCAACATGAGTGGCTAACTTCATTCTCTTAGGATTCGGTGCACTTCCTTTGAACTCTTTTGTATCATGGTGATATTTTGAGATATTAATCTATGCTTTGATGTTGTTATTCTTATCCTTTTTTATTTGGAATGATTTATTCTTGATTGTTGAGGTATGATTTGAAAATATATCTTGAACCCTAGATCACGGTAAGAATATTTGTTATGTTAATTGCCGAGAATGGAATGAATGTATCAATTGCTTAATACCCTAACCCTAATGTTGGAAAATCTCTTAATTGTGTGAGGAATCAACATTTATTAGGTTTTCTTATGAATTTCATGTGTGAGGAATCAACATGGATGATTTGAGTAGGTGGCATCAACATTGTTAGGTTAATTGATGTTCTTAAGTGACATAGCCATTACAAAAGAGGGATAAGGAAGGAAGTCAATCCTAAGTACCTTTAGTTGATATTTTCTCAACAATTTACAGTTCTTTGTCATTTAATTTCAATTCAACTCTTATTTGCAAAACCCAATATGTTTAATATACTTAGTAAGCATAATTGGGAATTTTCATTGAAACTGTTCCTCGTGGGATCGACTTTTATTTAATTGAAATACTATACTGCGATTGATAATTTTGGTACGCTTGCCAATAATTCAACAATTACTCCAGTTCATAAGGTAAAACGAGTATTCCATTATCGACCAGCTCAATCATACACCTGCAAAGAAAATTCTCTTATCTCTAATGATGAGTTCGGAATTGCATAGAAACGCCCTGATGAAGGTCTTGAGCGAAGCGCATGTACCTCATAATATATCCCAGGAAAAATTTGAGAGGAACGTCGGTCACATTACGGCTAGCGATCACCTCACCTTCACAGATGAAGAACTCCCCCTAGAGGGGTCAAGCCACAACAAGCCCTTGCACATTTCTATCAAGTGCAAGGAGTATCTCATCGCTAAAGTTCGTGTGGATAATGGGTCGTCCTTGAATGTGATGCCCAAGTGCACACTTGACAAACTAACTATCCAAGGAACTCGCTTGCGCCCAAGCAGCACTATCGTTCGAGCCTTCGACGGATCCAAACGAGAAGTAGTGGGAGAAGTCAACCTGTCAATCCAAGTCGGACCCACTATCTTCAATGTTTATTTTCAAGTAATGGATATTACTCCGGCGTACGGCTGTCTCCTCGGCAGGCCTTGGATTCATGACGCTAAGGTAGTGCCTTCAACGCTCCACCAGAAAGTCAAGTTTATAGTAGAGGACAAACTAGTCACAGTCCAAGAAGAAGATGATATCCTGATCAGTACTGAACCTTATGTGGATGCGGCTGAAGAGGCCCTTGAAACATCTTTTCAAGCGCTTGAAATTGCCAGCGTAGAGAGACTTCCCAATAATACAAAGGTAGCTCGCATGATGATGAAGCATGGTTACCATCCTGGCCAAGGATTGGGGGCAGATTCCAAGGGATGAGGGAACCCCCAGAATTCAAAGATAACCCTTTAAAGTATGGCCTAGGATATGACCCTACGCAGGGCCGAGAAGAAAGAAGAAAAGGGAAGTCTCCCCTCCACACACTCAAGCAGATGTTCCGAAGCGGAGGGATGCAAGCATCACGAGCAACCCTAGTCATTAGGAGTTCTTTTTCTTTTCTTAAGGGATGTAAACCCAGTGATTGTTAAAGATTATCCCCCAGGGCTAGTCCGACCCCTGGGCATCTTTTGGGCACATATTCCCTTACTAATTAATAAAGAATACATTACTTACTATTCGTTTCTCTTCTTACTACTTCATGTCTAGACCACATAATAACCATGTCTAAGCAAACAAAAAAGAGAAGAATAAAAATGCGTCCAAATAATCAAAATGTATCATTGCCATAATAATCAAGCTGATTGATTAGAAGCACAAAATAAGGTTTTACCTCATCATAAATAAAGTCGTGCTCCGCCAATATTGTGTAAAAACAAAAAGAAAAAAAAAAGCCCATAGAATCCAAAGGCCAAAAAGAAAAAGGGCAAAATACCCGGTAGGAAACCCACTAAGGGGACCATGCAAAAGTTAGGGTCAACCCGTTAGGACACCCGAACAAAAATAATGGGTAGCCTAGGCAAAAGTTAGGGTTACAAAATAAGGTCCGATAGGAATCCCAAAACAAGAAAAAAGGAACCTAGACAAAAGATAGGACCAAAACACAATATCCTAGTCTGAAAACCCAAAGGGCGGTCTAGGGAAATCAATTAGCCATGAAAGCAATGGGAATAGGCTAAGGCGCAAATCCCCAAAGGAAAACGTTTGTTTAGACAGTAGCTTAAACACTCGAGCCAACCCTAGCCAGCCATTCTTACAAAATCTCTTCTAAAAATCAACCACCAAAAAAATACAAGTCATTGAATTTACCCCCTTTACTTCTTTTCTCTTGACCCTAACTACATTATTCTAACAATTAGTTTGGGAATATGGAGGCGTATAATCAACAAGAGGATTGAAATCCCTAAAGCAAGGAAAAAGGGTACCGACGTGGCAAAGTGTGCTCTCCAAACCAAAAGTTATTCTTCGGTCACGTTAAGTTCAGAATGGTACAAACAAGTACATCAAAGAAGCAAACATCAGAGGGCCCCCGTCACTTTAAAGGCACACCAGTTAATCCTTCTGAAAAAACTAATGAAATAGCATTATAGGGCATCAAACATGAAAATATTGCATGCATAAAATGTTTTTGAACAAGGTCCTATATCTTCCAAAAAAAATCCTTCTAAAAAACGAGATCGTCGTCTCGACCCGCGTTGAATCGAGACCGCCTTCCCGAATCTCGAGACTGTCGTCTTGTTATTGGACCAAAACGAGACCGCCTTCTCGCTTGGCGAGAAGGTCGTCTCGCCATAAGCCAAAAACGAGGCCACCGTCTCGAAGTTCCAGACGGTGGTCCCGAGTCTCGTTAAATCGAGACCGCCATCTCGAAATCCCAGACGGCGATCTCAACCTGCAGCGAAAAGTCTATAAATACAAGGGCATGAGGGGTGGTTTAGAGCATCCTTTCTTGCCTTCTCTACGCCTTCTTCTATATTTCTGAGCTTTCTTACCCAAAGATGCATAGAGGAGAGTCTTCCAGAAATAGAGGTCAGGGTTCCGGCCCAAGCACATCTGCGGCCCTGGTTCCTCCGGATCCGACCCAGCTAACACCCCAGTACCAGGCCCGGCTCGAGCACATCCGGGGCTATCCCTGGCACCCTATGCTAAGGTTATACTTCCACCTCCTCGCCAAATTTGGATGGGAGGACGAAGTGCACGGGTACTTCGAGAGCATCGGGTGGGACTTCCTCCTTCAGCCTCCCCCCACCCGCATATACACACAAGTAGTAATAGAGTTTCTCGCCTCCATTACGTCGTTCGAGCTCCCCATGATGATCCCGGGCATCCCTCCAGTCAAGATGGTCTCGTACTTCATGAACGGGTCCTACCGGACGATGACGCTGGACGAATTCAACGTCTCCATCGGCTTCGTCCAGCCCGAGAATGTCCTGACCCCGGAGTACCACGAGGCAGCCGGTGAGATGTGGGAAGATCTCATCGGAGCGCGAGTTCTGCCGACCCTACTGAAGGGGCCCGCACTTATCCCCGCCCTCCGCATTTGCCACAAGCTACTGGCGGGAACCATCCATGGGCGGAAGGAGAGTCAGGGAAAGGTCACCCACCCTGACCTCTTTGCCCTGCACTACATGCTCCATGGGCGCTGGTGCAATCCCGACTACTTCTTCATGAAGTCCCTCAAAGATTTCGGATGCCGTCCTGTGGGAGCCATCCTCATGGGTCCCCTCATCACCCCACTAGCCGAGATTTGGGGGTGCCACGGTGGAGAGAACATCCCCTCCGATCTCTGACCCGAATACATCAGCGGGTCCATGCTTATCAGCATGGGGATGCTCATCCGGCAGGGGACCCAGATGGCCCTCCACCCTATGCTTGCCATGACCCTAGACCTCCAAGACTTGGTGGCGATGCAGGACATTCCAATGCCCCTGGAATTCCAACAACAGCAATAACAACAACAGCGGCAGCAGTACGGGAACGATTTCGCTGGCATCAACCACAACATCTACGACATGCGCCTGCAGTTGGACCAGATGTCCCTAAGACAATATGTCTTCAAGACCCGGCTGGAGACCTTCGACCAAATGCAGGAGGGGATGAGATAAGACCTGGCGCTGATCCGGCAAGACCAGCTCAGCTCAATCCGGAGCCAGGAGGAATTTCAAAGGCATATGTATCGACAGTTCCCCCCCTCCCGGATCGTCTCCTAGCTCGAGTCCACGCCGTCTTAGGGGCATTATCAAAATAACTGTTGTACTAAATTTTATCATATGAATAAGATCTTTTAGTAAACCTGTTTGTCTTTACTAAAAGTCAGCATAACAAAAGAGACTAAAAAATAAAAATACTTACGTTTAGTACCTAAAAAGCCAAAATCCAAGATCGCGAGAAAAAAGATAAACCGCGGAAAAAGGCAGGATTAAAGCCAAAACGTTAGCAAAGGCAGACTGGCAAGACAACCACATTGACCAAATTTCCTGACGACCAGCAAAGTCGAACGGACAATATCAAAAGAACAAGACAAAGATTCCCAGCAACCAACAAGTTGGATGACTATCAGAATAGTCGAAAATCAAACGATCCCCGGCACACTGGAGGACTCTACCAGATAAAACAATTATCAACCGGCGCATGATCATAATCAGTGAGCCGCCACCATAGTCGAAGGGTCAGCTACAGCATCGAAGGAGCATCCTGAGGCACCTAACCTGATGAGGGTTCGTACTCATCAACCAAGGGGTCAGCTACCGCATCAAATGAGCATCCTAAGGTTTCTCACTCGGCGCATGGGCTAGAACAGTAAGCCGCCACCGCATCCAAGGATCAGCCCTGTTGCAAAAGGGTATCCAAAGGATACAACTTACCACCACCTAAGGGGTCAGCTACCGCATCAAAGGAGCATCCCAAAGGAAAATCTCCATCAGCCGAAGGGTCAGCTACCGCATCAAAGGAGCATCCTGAAGCGTCACCAAAATATCATCCGATGAGTCAGCCTCCACAGCAAGGAACTATCCCGAAGATAGTACTAGACTACATTCATCATCCTGAGGGTCAGCTACCGCATCAAAGGAGCATCCGGAGGATAACCGGACAAGACGGTTAACTCTTTTACTCGTCAATCGACTTTATGACGCGAAAGCCCATAGTCAACTGGCCGAGTAAAGGGGGGGCAGCTGTAGACCCCAAATCTTATCCAGTCGCAAAATAAAGAGCATAAGACCTCCGATTCGAAGATGGGAAAGTCCTAAAAGGTCCTTAGGGTAGACTTTTAGGCCCCATATTAGAGTAGGAAGGCTTTTTGTGCGAAAAAAATAAGGAATTCCACCTGAAGGGTCGCGACTGCCATCTCGCCTGTCTTGACCGCCGTCTCGTTATTGGCAAAGTCGAGACTGCCGTCTTGTTTGGTGAGACGGTCATCTTGCCACTTGCTGTGGCGAGACCGCCTTCCCGTTTGGCGAGACGTTCTTCTCGCCATTTGTCAAATCGATACTGCCGTCCCGAATGGCGAGACGGCCGTCTCGCCATTTGCCAAAGGCGAGACCGTCGTCCCGATTAGCGAGACGGCGGTCTCGACCTGACAGGCACGAATCCCTATAAAAGGAGGGCGCTCTCCCCTTTATTTCACACAGTTCTTCCACCTTTCCTTATAGCATTTCTTAAAATTCTTCTCCTAGAGCCCCTCCGAAGCATTTTAGAAGTTTTTTGAGTGTTCTTAGAGAGTTTTTATAGCGTCGTAAGAGAGAAAAGTCGACGTTGTAGAGCGAAGGGCTACCAAAACGTGTCCTATTTTTAAGAAAATTAATCAAAGCTTGCTCCGGAGGTTTCTTCACTCTCTCCCTCTCTTTTATCGCTTTGTCATTTATATGTGCATTAGTTATTAGGGCCATGTAGTCATTATCTTTTAATTTCGCAAATAAAAGGGTAAAAGCGTCATTTTTAAATTTATTTACGAAATAACTGGCCCATCATTGGGAACCCGAAAGGGGCGTTGTGGGGATGCTAATACCTTCCCCACACGTAACTAACTCCCTTATCCAACTCTGGTTATAATGGCCAAAATTGGTTTTTCTTAAAAACCAACGCCTTCTTTTTTTCCTTTTCCAATGTTTTCGGTAAAAACGTCGGTGGCGACTCCATAAGAACTCTCTTCGAAAACCTTGCTTTTAGGTCTAGCCTGGTTATCGGACAACCTAAAAGCTTCATTTCGAACATCTCGCCTTTAGGTCCAGCCCGGTTATCGGACAATCTAAAGGTGTTGTAACACCACCCCTCTAAAATGCGAAAATGAAAGTCAGAATCATCACGTTGCTCCAACCCCCTCTTTTGACGGCGGTGACAGTAAGTAATTAAAGGCTTTGTTTATGTTCAACATCGCATTTTCAATTGGGTGCGGTTATGATGATACACTTTTCAAATATTAGTCAAATAGAATTTGAAACATACTTATTCTTCTGATGTAAAAATCACACACAATAACATGTAATCACACACAATGCCACACCATAATGGTTACTATGGTTTTTTATAGCAATCTAGAAAGTATGAAGAAGAGATTACTGTGAGTGACAACAGTGTGGAAGTGGTGCGGTAACGGTGCGACAGTGGTGCGGTAGCAGTGCGATAGTGGTGTGGCGTGGTAATGGTGCGGCAGTGCGCATGAAAGTGGTACGACAACATGCGCGGTAGTGGTGTGACAGTTGTGCGGCAGGGCGGCAGCGGCAAAGGCGATAATAGTGTGAGTAGGTCTAAGTTTTAGGAAAGTGAGATGAACTGATAAAGGGATTAGGTCTAGATTTTAGGAAAGTGAGGTGAAGTGAGAAAGAGATTTTTTGAAATAAGGAAAAAGATTAATTTAGTATTTTTATTAAAAAATTATAAAAATTTTATAATTAAAATAAAATTATTATTATATTAAAGATGTTTATATTTAAAATAATATTTAATTAAATAAATATTTAAATATAATTATTTTTTATAAAGAATAATTTTAAAAAATTATAAAAATATATTATTTATAAAAAAATTTACTAATTTAAATATTATTAAATACTTCCTACAAATTTAAATTTATAAAAAAATTTACAAAAAGTAATTTTAGACATTTAACAATTTTTTTTAGATATTTTTTTCAAAAAAATTATAATTATTTCAAAATAATTTATATGTATATATATATATATATATATATATATATATATAATGTTTGAAATTTTGAAATTTGAAAGTCTGAATTTTGAAATTTTGAAATTTGAAAGTTTGAATTTTTGAAAATTTGAAATTTGAAAGGTTGAAATTTGAAAGTTTTGAAATTTAAAATTTTGAAATTTAAATGTTTAAAATTTGAAAATTTGGAATTTAAGTGAATTTGAATTTGGAATTTGGAATTTGTTGGAATTTGAATTTAAAATATGAAATTTGTTGCAATTTGAATTTGAAATTTGAAATTGGTTGCAATTTGAATTTGAAATTTGGAATTTGGAATATGAGTGAATTTGAATTTGAATTTGAAAGTTGTCTCAATAAAAAGACTACAGTTGGGAAAAACTACTACATTTCATTTTATTATCTATGCAATCATTTCATTGCCCTATCTTTCTCCCCATTCCATTATCTATGCAATCATTTCATTTCCCTATCTTTCTTTCTCTTCATTTGCCTTGGGTATCCTAGATATTGCCTCCTTAATATGATGTTATTCTCTATGACACTTTATAATGCATTATCTTCTCTACCTTGATTTATGTACTAATCTATGCAAATTTATGCTCAATTTCTATTGTAATATTTTTCATAATTATCAATGAAACATGAAGAGATTTTGATGATATTAATCAGTGTGAAACAGGGGGAGATTTTTTTCACATGAAATAATTTTTTATGATTATCAATCAAACAGGGGGAGATTTTTTGATGAATTAAAATCTGTATGAAATTCATTCCTAATTCTGAATTAAACAGGGGAGTTAGGAGAAGTTTTGCTCAGATAAGTTAGGAGGAGCTTTGTTATTAACATATCTAGGGGGAGTTTAAATATACTGGGCTAATCTGTGATACAATATATTGTGCAAATTTGTGCTAATCTTAAGCTGGCTATATAGAGTCAAGCATTTTAATTCATTTTAGGTATTTCTTTTATCATTGTAAAAAAGGGGGAGATTGAAAGCAATGAGGGAGAGATTGATGGCAACGTGAAACATGTTCCTACATTCCCAAGAGATGATTTTGATGATGATTCAAGTCAACAACATTCAAGAATCAAGCAAGCTCAAGATATGATTTTGATAAAGATTTAATTCAAACATCAAGCAAGCCCAAGATGATTCCTGAAGACTAAATAGAATCTTAGAATATTGGATATGGAGGTACAAATTTATGAAGTAATATTATGCATAAGCCTCCAAAGCACAAGTGTGATAAAATTTCGTAACATGACATTTTTCACTGTCATAATCAATTATGATGCATTAGAAATGGAAAAACGATTTTATCTTTGTCATAATCGATAATAATGGTAGCATAATTGATTATGGCAGTTCAAATTTGAAAAATATATTCGTTTTGAAGAATAAATATTTTTTAATACATCCTGATTTTTCTCTAAGAAAGTATTAATGATCAACAACTATTTTTTGATGTTATTTTTCTATTTAAATGAGTTTTGATGAAAAATCAAAATGACACAATTACAGAATTCAAAAATACAAATTTACATTCATTCAGTTTTAAGAAAAGAATTCTGAGCAAGGCAACAGAGATATTTTACACCTTCTAAGAAAAGTCTTTTCTCTACTGCCTTCTGTGCTTTCATTGTTAATCACACTTGTTCTTGGAGGTTGGCATTCTACAATTTGTTGTCTTCATTACCCAGGTGTGACTACTCTTGTTTTATTACCTTCCCCTTTTTAGGGTTTAGAAAGTTGATGTTAAATTCCCTGTGTTAGGTTTAGGTGGTTGTCATTAAATTTTCTGTTTAGGGTTTAAGTGGTTGCTGTTAAATCCCCTTTTTAGGGTTTAAGTGGTTGTTTTTTATCCCTTGATTTGTTCAGGGAGGTGTTCATCCTTATTGAGATTCTAAGGAGATGTTTTCATCCATTTGATTTGTTTGTGGAGGTGTTCATCCTTAGTGTGATTCTAGGGAGGTGTTCATCCTTTGTGTGTTGGTGACAAATGAGGTGTTTTTCATCATTTGATTTGTTCAGAGGAGGTGTTCATTCCTAGTGGGATTCTAGGGAGGTATTCATCCTTAGTGGGTTTCTAAGGATATGATTGTCTTTTTAATTAGTTTAATTTTTACTGGTTCCTCTGCTGAGTTGATTGTAATTTGTAAACTGAATTTTAAAGATAGTGAATTAGGAGTCACTCTTGTAATTAGAGTTGACTGGGAACTGGATGTAGGGTTGGCTATACCCGAACCAGTATAAATTACTATATGCTTTTCTCTTCCTTATACTTTTGTGATAACATCTACTTATTTCCTTCCCTTTATCTCTCTGATTATATCGCTTCCACTATATCTGTATTTTATCTGATAATTAAAATTCAATTAACAAATTATTTGACATCTTAAATAAATAAATTTTTAATTTGGCATCTATTTTAATTTGTGCATTTATTCACTCCCCTCTACATGTCATTTGTCTAACAACTTCTTGTGGGGATAGAGGTTTTCGTGTAATCTTATGCCCTTGGAAGTTAAAAGAAAATGTGTTGGTATAGTCATCATGAAAAGTTTGTTTGAAAAATTATCATGGCCTACCCAGTAAAATATGTGAAGCTTCCATAGACACAACATCACAAAGAATTTTGTCCTTGTATTTCCATATATGAAGTTTCCATGAAAAGTTTATTTACCTCAATCTTACCTTCCTCGCTAAGCCAAGAAAACTTGTAAGGCTTGACATGAGGAGTAGTAGGTAGACCAAACTTGTATATTACCTTTGTGCTAGCCACGTTCACACAATGTCTTCCATCAATGATTAGTGAACACAACTTGTTTCTAACTAGGCAATGAGTATGAAAAATGTTTTCTCTTTGGGAATTATCAAGGTCCTTTTGGACTTGACCTAATATTCGTCTTACTATTATTCTTATCATTGTTCAATTTGTGACCAAGAGGAATTTTGTGGTTCCTAGAGCAGATGTCGATAGCATGGTCAAGCTTTCCACAATGCATACAAACCTTAATGGGGTTCTTGTCACTCTTATTGTCATAGTTTTGTGGAAAGTCATGTTTACAATAACAACACTCTAAGTGTATATATGCCTTTTACAATCAATGCAAGAATTGGTCGAACTCGTAATAATGTTGATCTTGGAATGCAATATAACAATTAAGTCGTTCCCTTAAATCTGTCTTTCTTATTGAGAGATGTAAGAAAATATCTTGTTAAAAGGGGAAATGGATTCTAGGAGACGAGCATGAAAGTTCATATTATTGTATTGATTGTTTAGTCATCCAAGAAATTTCATGGCATGATCCTCATCTTTTCTTTTGACCAACGATCAAAAGAGTAGAAAAAAAAAAGACTATCTTGACATAAGTGCAAACTAAATCAGGTCAAAAATTGTGTAGTTTATCCTAAATCACATGAAGCTTGATAAAAAAAACTCGATAATAATGCAACTTGCTTAAACAAAAAAGCTCTTGTTTACTGATCGACAATTCTTAATAAATTGTCTTGAAAGTATCTAAATTTCAAATTGTTCCAAATATCAACAACCTTACATTAACAATAATAAGGAAGCTAAAAGTATTACTAGTTTAAGATTAGTATTAAGGTGAATTATTTCCTCTTATCAAATCTCCTTAGCAAAAGGACAAATATTTAAATAAAGTTGTTAAATGATAATTATGGAATTAAGGAATAATATTTTGTCAAATTGTTCTAAAAATTCCATGGATGAGAAATGCAATTATCAAGTGAGAATTTAAAATGGGTTTTAATGGCAATAATAAAAGCTAAAATTATTTTTTAGTTAAATTGTTACTAATATTCACTAAAAGTATATATTTATCAACCATGGAAACATTAGTCCCCACATAATTGATAGTAAATACTTTAGTGGTCAAAAAAGGCAAAATCATTGTCACTAAATTTGACTTTTTGGTGACTATTTGACTAAGAAAAGAAAAAAAATGAATATAAATAAATGAGTTGTATAATATTTTTTAACTAATTACACTACAAGAAAAAACACATTTAGCAACCGAAATTAGCGATCGAATTTTTCGATCGCAATTAGCTAATCGCTTTAGCGATCGATTTAATTTTGGTCGCAATTAGCGATCGATTTAGCGACCACTTTAATTCGGTCGCAATTAGCTGATCGATTCAGCGACCACTTTAATTCGGTTATAATTAGCGACCGATTTAGCGACCAAAATATGATTTATTTTGCACTTTTTTATTTAGCGATCGAAATAGCGACCAATATTTTTGCGTAGCAAAATTTCGATCGCTAAATCGATGGCTATTTCATACTTGAAATAAAAAAATCATTTAGCGACTGATTTAGCGACCGAATTACAAATTGAAATAGTGACTGATATTAAAATCGATCGCTAATGAGAAAATAGCGATCGAATTTAAATCGATCAGCTAATGAATATTATTTTTTTATTATATTTAAATTTTTTTTATAAATATACTTTAATTGTTTTAGTATATTTTTTACAATTTATGTTTTAAAAGTAATTTAGTTTTTAAAAATAATTTAATTTTTAAAATATACTTTAAAAATAAACTTTGGTCTCAATATTAACAAAATGAATTGTAATAAATCAAATTTATTAAAAATTTAAATTGTAATAAATTAAGACTAGAGTGATGTTAACTATTCAATACATTGTTTAAGAAAAGTTTAATAACAAATATTCTTGAATTTATTTTTCAATTGAAAATTTCAATTGAAATTAATTTATATTTTAAAAATTTATATTAAAAAATTGAAGAAAATAGAGATTTAATTATACTTTTAATAAATTTAACATAATAATAGTTTTGATTTTTATTTTTAAATATTTACTTTAATTTTTTAAAACAGAGAAACTATAATTTTAGTTTCTAAATACTAAATTTAAATAATTAAATTTATTATTATTTAATCTTTTAATTTTAGTATTAAAAATTTAAATTATATTTTATTAAATTAAAATAATATTACAATATATTTTTCTACTTTGAGAATGAAAAATATAATTAAACTAAAACTGAAAATATTATAATACATTTTTGAACTCTTTTTGATTAATTTTTTTTCCTAATTTTTTATAAAGTCAATTTTAATATTTAAAAGTATTTAACATTTTGCTTTCGAAATGTTTTCTCGTATTACCAAATTCCAGCTCTTAATAACCTCTACAACCAAATTCCAACTGCAGAGAAACCAAGTGCCCAAATTCCAGGCACCAAACAATACAAAAAGAATGTAAAGAAATGAAAAAGAAGAAACTAGAATGCTCAAACCAGTTTATGCAATTCTGCTGTAAGTGTTTCTTCTTCAAAAGAAATCAAGTTGCCTCAAGAAAGATTTTCAAAGAACTTCTCAAAAACTGATGCGAATCTTTCTTGAAAAGAGTGTCGAAGTTTCCTTGATTGATTGCTCAAGGATGTGTAAAAGATGATATTCAATGTATGTTAAAAAAGTTCAAGCCAAACTGTTTTAATAGAAGATTTTCAAAGCTCGTTGGTATAATTAATCTGTTAAAAGATTCTTTTAATCTATTAAAAGTGCAGCTTTAATCGTTAAAACTTCTTTTAATCCATTAATATGTTCTTGATTCTTTAACAGATTTGTTTTAACTGATACGACAACGTTTATATCAATTAAAACACTTTACAAAAAATCCTCTAAGTTGATTTAATCGATTGTTTCACGATTCAATCGATTGAAATACTGCAAAACTTTCTTGTAAAACTTTTCAAGTTATTTTAACTGATAAAAATAAGTTTTAATCGATTAAAACGCTGTGTAGAAATTTTTAAGTTGTTTTAATCGATTGAAACGCGATTTAATCGATTAAAACTGATTCTGATCGGTCATAATTGCATTATGATCGATCATCCTGAACCCTTAAGTGGTTTTAATCGATTAAAATCAAGTTGTATCGATTAAAATATTGTAAAAACATTTCACTTGAGAAGTTAATGTAAGTTTTCAACATAATTGAGAAGATATGATAGCGGTTCCACGTTAACCGCTATCTAAAGTATAATTTAAATAGCGGTTAATAGTTAACCGCTATTAGAAATTCACTTTTAAGAGCGGTTCTTGTAAAACCGCTATCTAAAATGTATTTCGCTTGAGCGACAATGGTCTCGCTCGAGCGAAACGCCCACTGCACAAAATTGGCATTCTCGGGTTGTATTTCGCTTGAGCGACACCACTCTCGCTCGAGCGAAATACGATTCTGATCGATCATAACTTGAAATGATCGATCATAATTGAGAGGATATAATAGCGGTTCCCTTATAACCGCTATCTGAAGTGTATATTAGATAGCGGTTAAGGTTTAACCGCTATTAGAAGTTACATATTTTAAGATTGTAAAGTCTCGGGTTGTATTTCGCTTGAGCGAGACTCTTCTCGCTCAAGCGAAATACGATTCTGATCGATTATATTTTCAAAATGATCAATCATATTTGATAATTTTTTCAAATAATTAATTATAATCGATTAGTTTTCTAAATTATTGATTAGAATTGATTAGTTTTTCAAATAATAGATTAGAATTGATTAATTTATGAAATTTATAATTAAAAATATAGATTATTTAAGAATATTAACTATTGTAAAGATAAAGTAGAACATGGGATGAGATGAGGATAATAATATAATGATAGAAGTTACAAAAATGTAGAATTGAGAAGTTTGAAACAAAAAAAATGAAGATAATACTAGTTTTGATATTGATTTTTATTTTAATTATTTAAAACAGAGAAACTATAATTTTAGTTTCTAAATACTCAATTTAAAGAATTAAAGTCATTATTATTTAATCTTTTAATTTTAGTATTAAAAATTTAAATTATATTTTATTAAATTAAAATAATTACAATATAATTTTCTACTTTGAGAATGAACAATATAATTAAGAAGATCAAGTCTAATGTTATCGATGCTAATTTTAACAATAATACAATAATATTATTTTCGAAAACGCCCATATGAATGTGAATATTTTGATTATTATTATATAAAATAATTAAAAGAATAAGTTAAATATTATATAAAATAATTAAAAGAATAAGGTAAATAGAAAAGTAAAATGCATGGTTATACCACTTTCCTTTTAATCTATAATTAGTTAGGTATGAATCAAATGTAAAGTCTAATGTTATTGATGCTAATTTTAAGAAGATCACAAAATGTAAATTAAAATAATTACAATATAATTTTCTACTTTGAGAATGAACAATATAATTAAACTCAAAATTGAGAATACTCTTATAAATTTTTGAACTCTTTTGGATAAATTTTTTTTCCTAATTTTTGATAAAGTTAATTTTAATATTTAAAACTATTTAACATTTTGAATTCTGAAAGGTTTTCTCTAATAGCAAATTTAAAAACATAATATTCAAAAAAATATTTTAAGATTGTGAATTCTCGGGTTGTATTTCGCTTGAGCGACACTACTCTCGCTCGAGCGAAATACGATTCTGATCGATCATAACTTGAAATGATCGATCATAATTGAGAGGATATAATAGCGGTTAGGGGTTAACCGCTATCTAAAATGTATTTTAGATAGCGGTTAGGGGTTAACCGCTATCTAAATCATATTTTAGATAGCGGTTAAGCTTTAACCGCTATTAAAAGTGTTATTCGCTCAGCTGAAAATAACATCGCTCGAGCGAAACGCCCTGCACAAAATTGGCATTCTCGGGTTGTATTTCGCTTGAGCGACTATAGTCTCGCTCGAGCGATTTTTTGCTCCGATCGATTAGATTTTCAAAATGATCGATCATATTTGATAATTTTTTCAAATAATTAATTATAATCGATTAGTTTTCTAAATTATTGATTAGAATTGATTAGTTTTTCAAAGAATAGATTAGAATTGATTAATTTCAAAATATATACTAAAAAATTATAAATAAAAATATAAATTAGTTAAGAATATTGACTATTGTAAAGATAAAGTAGAACATGGGAGGAGATGAGGATGATAATATAATGATAGAACTTACAAAAATGTAGAATTGAGATGTTTGAAACAAATAAAATTAAGAAAATAGAGATTTAATTACACTTTTAATAAATTTAAGATAATACTAGTTTTGATTTTTATTTTTAAATATTTATTTTAATTATTTAAAACAGAGATACTATAATTTTAGTTTCTAACTACTGAATTTAAAGAATTAAATTTATTATTATTTAATCTTTTAATTTTAGTATTAAAAATTTAAATTATATTTTATTAAATTAAAATAATTACAATATATTTTTCTACTTTGAGAATGAACAATATAATTAAACTCAAAATTGACAATATTATAATACATTTTTGAACTCTTTTGGATTAATTTTTTTTTCCTAATTTTTGATAAAGTTAATTTTAATATTTAAAAGTATTTAACATTTTGATATAATGAGCATGATAATATAATGATAGAATTTACAAAAATGTAGAATTGAGAAGTTTAAATTTTTTTTTAAGAAAATAGAGATTTAATCATACTTTTAATAAATTTAAGATAATAGTAGTTTTTATTTTTATTTTTAAATATTTATTTTAATTTTTTAAAAACAGAGAAACTATAATTTTAGTTTCTAAATACTAAATTTAAATAATTAAATTTATTATTAATATTTTTTAATATTGTTTTAAATGTGGATATCTTTAATATTTTGGACATATAAATATAATTTATACATGTTTTTAAACCTTTTTCTAATATTTGTTTTTAAAAATATAATATCATTTTTAATATTTTATAGATTTTATATTTATATATTTATAAAAGTAATTGGATTAAATTTATTATCCTCTCATATATTATTATACATTTAGCGTAATTTTAGTTTAATTTAAAATTAGAATACAAATATACTATACTAATATACCATTATATTATTTTCATTGTATATAAATTACAAAATTAATAATTTGTATACTATACTATACTAACATATTATTTGTATACTATACTAATAGTATAATATACTATATTATAATATTATTTGTATACAAAACTAATATCTTTATATATAAATATATAAATATGGAAAGATATAAATATATGTAAAAATATAAACATATAAATATATATAAATATGTAAAGATATAAACATATATCTTTAATATTTTGTACATGTAAATATAATTTATATATATTTTTAAATATTTTTCTAATATTTATTTTTAAAAATATAATATTATTTTTAAAATTTAATATTTTTTTTCAAATATATAAATATATAAAGATATAAATGTATAAGGATATAAATAAATATATCAATATATCAATATATAAATATATCAAAATATTAATATATAAATATATTAATATATAAATATATCAATATATAAATATATAAATATATATATATATATATATATATACAAATATATCAATATTATCCCCTCATATATTAATATACATTATTAGCATAATTTTAATTTAATTAAAAATTAGAATACAAATATACTTGTCCTATACTAATATACCATTATATTATTTTCATTGTATATAAATTACAAAATTAATAATTTGTATATTATACTATACTAATATATTATTTGTATACTATACTAATAGTATAATATACTATATTATAATATTATTTATATAGAAAACTAATATCTTTATATATAAATATGAAAAGATATAAATATATGTGAAAATATGAAGATATAAATATATAAAAATATAAATATATGTAAAAATATAAAGATATAAATATATCAATATATAAATATATCAATATTTAAATATATATTAAAATATATAAATATATTTTTATTTATAGATTTTATATTTATATATTTATATATTTATACTGATATACATTTATTTGTATATAAATATAATTTATTTGTAAGTTATTATTAAAAGATCCTAGTAGCTCAGTGGTTGGAGTTTCGTGCTCCAACTCTAAGGTATCGGGTTCGAATCCTGACAATGACAATAAATCACCTAATAATAAGTTAAATTTCTAAAAAATATAATATAATTAAGAGATAGGAGAAATAAATATAAATAAAAACTTAAATAAGCAAAAATATAATATAATTAAGAGGTAGGGAAAATAAATACTAAATATAATAAAAATGTAAATAAATAAAAATAATTAAATTTGTTATTGATTTAGCGACCGATTTAAATCGATCGCTATTTTTTGAACTTTTTCATTGATTTAGCGACCGATTTTTTCGGTCGCTAAAATGCTTTTTTCTTGTAGTGTTAAAAAAAATATTTTATTTAATATATTATCTTTTCTTCATGTTAAAGTATTTAATTTTTACGATATTATAAAATGTAATTTAATTTTTACCAAGGTAAAACAATCTATATTTTAATTTTTACCCTAAACCCTAAATATAGAAATTTAATGTTTATTTCGTTTTTTTCTCCTTGAATTTCCTTTCTCCAATTTACAGTTAAACAACATAAAGACCTAAACATTGACACTTAAGAATTTTATTAAAAAATATTATACATTCTTACTAGTATTTAATGTAATCAAGTTTGATTGTGTAAAAATATAAAAATCGTTGATTCTTTACTTCGACAGTACTTAACAAGATTCAAACTTTAATCGGAATTCGACGTGGGACTTATATGGGTCATCATCGTGTTTATTTTTTACTTCTCCAATTAAGTAAGCCATTGGAGTTTCATAACATGTTAGAATTTTACGTAGTCACAACACAAAATGATGCTGATTGAATTAAATCTATATTAAACATAAGAGAGCTATGTCCAAAGATTCAAACCATTAAACTAACTCCTCTATATTTTTTGTTTGTTCTCATTTACCCTAAGTAGAGCTTTATAGTCTCCAATATAACAATAACAAAGTGTTATCCTACTAAGGTGGAATCATACTATGTCATTCAATACTAAAAATCAAAGTTTGACGACAAATTTCAATAACATAGTGTGAAGGTTAATGTGTTGGTAAGAAAATTGTTAGCATCGAATCCAAAGGGTCAAAAACGAATGGATTGCTACCAAAGAAGTGTATGGATGAAGAGAATCCAAGTGAAAGCTGAATAAAAGTCTACGTTGCTAATGGCAGCACTGTTGCATAACAGTGCATATGAGCACATTCGGACACCTAATTATTTCAAGCTTTGAATGGAAAACCATGCTGCATGAGCATGACAAATAACCTCTATCAAGCTTTGACAAAGAGGCAAAGTATATTCTTCTTCCCCACCATTCACCTTCCTACAACCTAGCTGGAGTGAATTAATTGAGAGGTCATGAAATTGAAATAATTCTCTCTATAATTAATAATGATGAAAAAGCTTAACTTTTCGCTATGAATTCGAAGTTTGAAAACTAGATGGTGGCGACATGTTTGTGGAACAGTAAAGAAGCACAGTTTCTGAGCAGTCACACCAGTGACAATACCAGTAACAACGATGAGAGAAGATGAAGAACAACAAGAACGTTAGAGAAGAAGAACAGCGAGCTTCGGGAGCAATAATGGTGAAGACATGTGGTAAAACAGAGAAGTACAATCTCAACAAGTCTTTGTGACACTGGTGAACAAAGAAGAGGGAAGTCGACGATCAGCGAACACAAAAAAAAAGAAGAAGAACAGTAAACGCGAAAAGGAGAAAAACTTCTTTTCTACCTCAATGATTTACAGTTGTTTTTTTGAGATGAGGTAAGGGCTTCTCTAACGCATCCCTATGGAAAGAAATGAAACAGGATCCTATAGTGTCTTGTCTTCATTTAATTTTACTCAAACGAAAATAATTTTAAGTAATTTTATATATTTTTTATTTAGATTATATATTGTAACATTTATTAATTAAAATTTAATTAATATTTTATATAAAAATTAAATAAATATATTCATTAAATAAATAATTATTTTATTGATAATACACTATTATATTTTAATTTAAAAATAATATGAAATATATAATATTTTAATTTAAAAATCAAATATCACTAGTAAATATATTATATAAAATTAATTTTCATAAATCTTTCTTCCAAAATTTCGCCAAATATGTTCTAAGTTAGCAATGAATACTTTTATCTTGAATAGTTTTTCTTTTTGGAAAGTGTGTAGATCTAAATTGAAATAAAAACTTAAATATATATCAATAGTTGACATGTCATTTTTTTTACTATCATAATCAACATTATTTTGATGAGTGTGTCATTTGTCCTCAATAATTATATTGTGTAATATGATACATACATAAATTATGTTTTTCAACATATGAACATCCTAAAAAATGTGTCGGACCACGTATAATTGCAAATCGAGATTAGAAGACTCCAAATGCACGTTCAACATCCTTTATGATTGACTCTTATCATTGAGCAAATAATTCTTTCTTTTCTCCCTGTGGCATTGAAATAGTTTTTATAAATGTGGCAAAATTAGGATAAATAGCAACTGTTAAGTAATATCTCATATTATATTGTGTTTCATTCACAGTGGAGTGCACCGTAAGTGCAAAACCTTACATAACTTTATTAAACACATTAGATGCATTTAACACAGTAATATCATTATTTGACCTTATGGTAAAAAAAATGTATATGTAAAATCCACAAGTCTTGTGATGTCACAACTTCGAGAATAATTGTTAGGTTAATATAATCACCTTGACAAAATTGATTTTTCCTTGCAACTGGACAATTTTTCCATTCTCAATGAATGTCATCAATTGATCCTAACATACTTGGAAAGTCACGTGTCACTCCCATTTATAGTAGTCGATCAATATGTTCGTTGTTAGGTCTCCTTAAATACTCATTTCCAAATACTATACAAATATCTTATACAAATCGTTGTAAGTATTCTACTACAATATTGTTTTCACCAATTTGAATATATTCGTTCACACTATCAGTAGGTGAACCCTAAGCCAATATTCGAACAGTAATAATGTGCTTTTACAAAGGTGATTGACCTCTTTTTCATGTTGCATCTAAACTCATTATAAAGTAATCATCATGATTGCCAAGGACTTCCACAATTCTTACAAAAACCTCCACTACAAGAAAATCGCGTATTACCGACGGATTTGTAACCGTCAGAAAATAATTATTACCGACGAAAATTACAGACAAAAATTACCGACGGATATAAAATATTTGTGAAATTTGATCTTACCGACGGATATATCCATCAGTAAAATAATAATTAGTTACCGATGGATATATCCGTCGATAAATTCGCTCGGTAATTTATAGATGAATTTACCGACGGATATATCCGGTCAGTAAATTCGTCGATAAATTAATAATTAATTACCGATGGATATATCTGTCGATAAATCCATCTCGTAAATTACCGACGGATATTTCCAGTCGGTAAATTAACAATTAGTAAATATTCAACTAATTAAAAAATTAAATATTTTTTATTTAATAATTTAATTTAATCATAATTAGATTAATTTATAATAATTTCTTAAATTAAATAATTTTAAAAAATAAATATTTAATTATATATAAATATATAAAAATATATAAAAATATTTAATTATATATATATATATATATATATATATATAAATATATATATATATATATATATATATATATATATATATATATATATATAAATATATATATATATATAAATATATATAAATATATAAAATATAAATATATAAAATATAAATATATAAAATATAAATATGTAAATATATAAATATATAAAAATATAAATATATATAAATATATATAAATATATATAAATATATAAATATATAAATATATAATCGATAATAATTGAAGCCTATAAAAATGTAATAGGGAAAAATAATTAATAATAAAAATATTACCGACATGATTCCTTTCCGTCGGTAATTTCGTAAAACATTTAGCAACGGATATATCCGTCGGTAATATTAAAATTTCTTGTAGTCATTGAACAATCAATGATGATCTTTTTCACGATTTTAATGAACTACCTTTCTTCTTTGTCTGTCACCACCATTGTTGTCGACTTATTGTTAGTACTCAAGTAATAACCTCGTGATTTTTACATCATTGTTATCTTCGAACTCTCCATGACTTCATCCAACAATCATCTAAATCAATGTTTTCAAAATCTATTATATGGATAATTAAAGTGTTTAAAAATACGTAATAATATTATAATAATAGAAGATGTGAGACATTGCATAACATTCCATATATTTATATAGTCACCACAACTAATTTTTATAATGTCTAGTTTTACAAATGTTAGTTTTTAAAACGACTAATTTTCATAACAACTAATTTTCGTAATGGTTAATTTCACAATAGCAAATTTTCAAAACAACTACTTTTCATTTCATAACGACTAATACATTTTTTAACAATTACAATTAATTATCATAATGACTAATATATTTAAAATCCTAGTTTTTGTCTAATATAGTTACAATATTTTTTGTGATCTTTACGTTGCTTCTCAGCCATGTTAGACGTGTCATTCATGAGAATTTCATACTCCAAACACATTTCTTGTGACTTCTTTAACTTGACCAATTCATTAAACTTTGTATTTTTTTTTCCTTTATTGCACTTTCTATGTCAAGTAAATCAATATGGGGAATAACACTTGCTTTGCTCTTTCTCTTGGCTGCCTTTTGTCTTATAGGACGAGATATTAATGATGTTGTGTCACATTCTTTAACTTCAATGGGTGTCTCTAGATTAGAAGAAGATGAGTTGCATTTGAAGTAGAAATCTTGTATCTGTTTTAATAATCATTCATAAATATTGATTGTTATTTTGGTTCATCTCTTAACAACAACCAAACATGTTCATATTCAAATTTTTTTCCTTTTGAATCTTCTGTGAAAATCTTATGTGCGAATAATATAACATCTTTTTCGACCCAACCATTTTCCCTTTAATTGATAGCTTGTTTGTAGCATGCATTAAATTTTTTAATTGTAGGGTGAAGTTTACTCCATCGAAATTTTAATTGACTCACTGACCTCTTTGTAAAAGTGTTATGTTCATCGTTCATTATCATTGTTGTATGTTTTTTTTTATTCACTCCCAATATTGGGTTAATGACTTATCAATTCCAACTATTAGATCCTTCAACACATTCAACCATGAGTGAATTAGAATCATATCCTCTGATATTGAGAATGTCACACGAGGTTTTCTTTGAGGCATATTTCTACCGCTTCCATCAAGTTGGATATTATTGAGTCTGATTGGGGAAGGAGACTTTATGTTGGATGAAGGAGGAATATTAATCATATTTGATATGATTGGAGGTGGTGGAAACATAAAAAATGGTAATGGATAAATTAAATTTTGAGAATTTTTACCCTAAGAAATGAATGATTTTGCAATAAATTATAATAATAATGATAATTAAATTGATTGGATCCATAATTAGAAAAAAAAAAAAGCAAAATGGTAAATAAAGGATATGTGAAAAAATTTTACCCTTAATGAAAATTTTATAGTCTAAAAAAATTTATTAGTGTACGACTAGTTTACTATATATAATTAAATAAAATATTTACTCAAAATAATAAAGTTATATATTTTATTTAGACCTATCTCAGAAGCATATACCTAAGAAATAGATTTAAACTTCTCATAATGTTTTGAAGAAAAAAATATATCCCTTATCATGGATGAACTTTTGTTCATTTAAAATTGTTCTCAAGTGAGAATATGAGAGACTAACTTCTTTTTTTTTTTTTAATTTTGAATGAACCAAGACCTGAACTCATGTAAATATTTTATTTTAAATTTATCAAAAGTTTATTTTAATTATATTATGTATTGTTTCTATTTACTATAGATGAAATATAGGGTGTATGAGGATTTGATATTCTGATTAATTCTTTTCTTGTGGCAATAATTCTTTTGTCGAGTGTGTTTTCTTTTGCTTTGATTGCACTAGCAGGATAATAATCCATGTAATTGTTCTTATCTTAAACTATAGCTTACGGTGTTTTGAAAAATAAAAATAAGACTTATCCGTTTCTCTACTGATTCTTAAGTTTGTGCAGAGGTTCACAAAAAGACATGAATCGAATTTAAAAATAAAAAATATTGCTGGCCAATGGTTTGTTAATATGTTAAAGGATGTTGATAGGATCACTTTAATTCAAAAATGAATCTAGGTTTGTAGTTTAAGAATAGTTCATTTCAATCAAAATATCGTAATGATTAATTTTGGGTATAAGTTATAATTTAAAAATTTATTAATTTGAATTAATCAATTTCTTTTTCAATAAAAGAGTTAGTTATTTATATCGATTGCTGTAATAATCGATGTATCTTATAGATTATATTAATTATTAAGGCAACTAATATAATATCTTTCTCAATTAATATTTATAAAATTATCATCACATCTTATATTATATAAAATATTAGATATTTAATGTTTTTAAAATACTATTAATTTTTACATTACATGAAAAATATTACTACATAGATATTATTATAAGAAAGTTAAATATAAGTATTAATAAAAATCAAAAGTGTTTATCTAAAAAAAATTAACCGATAATTTTTTATTTTTAGTGCAATAAAATTTTTTGACTATTTTTATATGCCAAAACTATTTTTTATTAATTTTTATCAGTTTATTAAGTAGAACATTAACTTACATGTGGCTTATTGGTGGTAGATTATTAGAGTAGTATAAAAATTACCTATTTGATATATTTTATATTACAAATTTTTTATTTTAGTTCAATAACATTTTATGGTTATTGTGCTTCTAGTGTATTAGCTGAATTTTGATTAGATATATCATTTTCAATTATTTATAAGTGGAAAGAGGAGTAAGTACAAACTTTCGCATAATATAAAGTTAAATATGCAATTAAGGATCTTTTGACTTGATCGTGTTTCCTCACCCCTAAAAAACACAACTTCAATATGTGACTAAAAATAAAGAATACGAGTGTTTCGTAAAGCTGACAAGATAATAGTGCAATCCACTTGTTACATGAATTGGCCACAGACATTATCTGTTTCCAAAAAAAGGTTTAAAATAAAGTTGCATGAGGAGCAAGATATGGCTTTAACGTGTTAACTTAGATTTTAAAGTACCGAGATATTCCACATGCAAACGGATAAGATAAACCCCTTTCTTTCTAATTTCTTTCCCCAAAGTAGCTATGTAACTAGGGTTGAGACATTCATCAATATATGAAGCTTTTCATGATGTCACTTTCCATTCAATATTTTCATCTAAATCTACATAAATAAATTTCTGAATTGAATGCATGTATTATCGGAGGACAAATCAATATATATATATATATATATATATATATATATATATATATATATATATATATAATCTTAAATTTGTGAATATTTTTTAAGATGATATTAAAATATTAATATTAATTCTTTTTTACATTTAATCTTCATAACTTTAGAAAAAGATGGTTGGATAAATTGATTAATGGTTTGTATTGTATTATTAAATAACATTTTAAAACTTAACTTATTGAATATGAATTTGGTAAATTAGATTTTATTTCATTATTTATTATTTATCTTTTCTTACAAAATTAGTTTATAATTCTTCTAATATATATATATATATATATAAAAAAAAATTCTACCTGATTTTTTTATATTTTATAACACAAAATAGAATGTCATAAATATTAAAATAAATAATTAATTGATGATAAATAAAAAATAATAATTTGCTTATTTTATTTTTTTCATTTCAAAAAAAATATTGTAGGATATCTCTTTTATTTTTTATCTTTTTTTTTGTTTCTAATACTTCATATCTCAAACGAGAATAAAAAAAAAACTAAAGAATAAAAAGGTATAATTTTTATATTATAAGGTAAATGTAGAAAAAAGAAATTTTTAAAATTTAAAGAGAAAAACTTACAAGTTCTAAGTCAAAATGAAACTGTGAAAGAGATGAATATAAAAATTAATGAGTGATAGAGAAAAAAATAGAAATGCAAGAGTAAGAAGTGATATAAAAGTTGAATTGGAGAAATTGAAAATGCATAAGAAGAAAAGATAAAAGTGTGAAGATAGAAGGTTAAGAGAAAAAAAATGTGTAAATGAAAAATTGTGTGAAAAATAAATATGATATTTATTATAATAATTATTATTATTTTTTTCATGAAAGATAAAATATAATATAAAAAAAGGAGTTTAAATTTATTTAAATTTAAAAAAAATTATTTAAACAAAATATCACCTTATATATAAATTGAATTTTAGGGGGTGGGAATCGGGCCTGTGTGCCATTGAAATGGATATCATTCTTTAAAAATAAAAATTTATGCTTGTATAGAAAGAAAAGTAATGTTCTTAATTATATTCCATGTTAGAAAAAAGAAATTAGCATTATGTAAGTCAACAACGATTCCACACCTTATATAAACTTAAACAATTTTTTGTTTAATTTACGCAAGTGCCGTCGTCATTTAGGGGTTAGTGTATATGTTAATTATACCGCAACTAATTCTACTATGGATAAATCACATATTGAAATTATTAGGATAATTATTATGAATTTTTATTTTCTTATTTATTATAAGCAAATGATGTTAGACATTTATGTGTTACTAGGTCGTTAGTGTCACGCGTGTTTTTATTATTTTATTATTATATATTATAATAATATTACACAGTGCAAAAACTTTACAGGGAAATTTGTTCAGTTGCAAAAATTATTATATATACGTGTGAAGAGGGGAAAAAAAGGCATGAATTTCATAAAGTGATTTTCCTCCTTATATGTGTTTTTCATCCTTCTTCTTTCGTTTAAATTTCAAGCAAACGATATCCTACTCGTACAGGATCTAGTGAAACAGGAGATAATTTAGATTAAAATTAGAAAGTTTCGGTAGAAATATCACAAAAGGTAAGGGAAAGTTTAATTTATTTAATATATGAGACTGAATTGCTAGCTACTCTATGAATAAAGAATAAAAGTAGAAATCTGAATATTTAAACGACTGATTTTGAAGTTTTTTTCATATTTGATAACTTAAAATTTTGTTGAAAATCTTGAAATTAAGGATGAATTATATGGTAAAATTGTTGTGTTTTTACTTAAATTGAACATGTTTAGGGTTTAATTTGGATTTAGAACTAGTTTGGTTGTCTGAAACTGGAAAATTTAAAATCTAAAAAAAAGAAAAAAAAAACTAAACATACGTACTAGCAGCAAGGAAGAAGAAAGGGATAAGAGAAGAAATTTGAAAAAGATTAAGGGTAAAATAGTCATTTTATATCCTAGGGACATAAATGAAATTTTAAAAAATGTTTAAGGGTAAAATAATCATTATCGGGACATGGAAGGAATAATAAAAAATGTTCAAGGGTAAAATAGTCATTTTCGGGACATTGAAGGAATAATAGAAAATGTCCAAGGGTAAAATAGTCATTTAGGGACATACATGGAATTTTAAGAAAAGATTAAGGGCAAAATAGTAATTTAATGATTTTGGGATGAAAAAGGAATAATAGAAAATGTTTAAAGGTATATTTGGAATTTTAAAAATAAAGTAAAGGTATGTTAGGAAAAATAATTAAAATATAGAATGAAATTAGAAATTTTAAAGAATCAGCAATGTGTTGTGACGTATGTGGGTCAAATCGAGCCTGAGGGCTGATGCCCAGAATCAGCCATGAGATGTTATGTATTGGCCAGACTGAGCCGGAGGGTTGGTGCTCAGAATCAGTCAAGTACTATTATTTATTGACCCGAATGAGTCGTGAGGACAGGTGGTCCTGAATCCGGCAGATGTGAATGATTGTTGTTGTGTTTGAATGGTACCCGGGGTGATACAGAGTATATTAGTGTACTAACTATGTCGGAGGATTCGGATGAGGTCCCAAACTTTACTGATTGGTCGGGTCAGGTAGACTATGAGATCAGGTGGTGAGAAGTCGATGGGGGGATGACTGGTGGCGCGCTCGGAGGGGTACTCTAGAATGAGTGATGAAGGGCGCCAGTAATCCCACTCTGTGTGGAGGGTAGTCAGGATGGTATTGCGAGTGTCCACCATAATGTGCCCACAGATGATAGCCTCTGAGTTCAGGCATAGTTAGGGTAGACTTCCAGAAGGCGTCTTAGTATATTGATGATTTGTAATTGATGATAATATGTAATTATTAATTCTATATCTGCTTTATTATATCGAATTATTTAATACTTACCCCTATTTTTCCATGTGGATGGGACTGCGATGATCACTTTTATGTGGGAGCAGATCAGGAGTTGAGAGGTGGAGATGCGACTACTGGGCAACAGGAATAGTTCAGTAAGATGATCTTTGTGGGAGCTACTTTTGTATGCATCTATATAAATAAGTTGTGATACTATATTTTGAGGTTCCGTCGATGAACCGGGATTTTAGTCTATATTACAATTACAGTAATATAATATAATATAGATGTTGTTATTTACTTGTTTACTATATTGCGAAGACATCATTATAGTAGTGATTTCTAGGGTCGTTACAATAGTGGTATCAGAGTGGTAGTATCCTTCTAAATCTGTGGGGATGGGTAGTAAACCTATGATAAGTTCGTTGTGATTATACTCTGATATGTAAGTGTGTGTGTGTGTGTGTGTGAATGTTTGCTCTGTATTTATGGTTGTATTTGATATAGGATGACACCGCGACCTCCTACTCCTACTCAGCCCAGTGTAGATGCCTAGTCAGGGCAATGAAAATGTTGGCAGCTGCCATGCAACAACAGGCTACATACCCGCAGTGGAGGCCAACTATGGTGTCATCCTCTACTGGATTCCACCAGTCAGAGCAGATGGGGGTGGTTGAGTTCACGAGGCATAATTCGTCTCGTTTTATAGGAGATTTGGATCCAGATGCAGCAGAGAAGTGGTTGTGTGAGGTGGAGAAGATTTTTTAGGCTACCCTATGCCCGGAGGACAGGAAATTGACCTTCGGGAAATACTTACTAGTGGATGAGGATGAGTTTTGGTGGTCAGGGACCCAGAGGATGATGATTGCACGTGGGGTGGCGTGTGTAATTGGGAGACCTTCCGTGAGAGATTTCTGGAGAAATACTTCCCTGACAGGGTTAGATTTCAAAAGGAGACTGAGTTCCTGAGTCTGAGACAAAGCAATATATGACAGTGCATGATTACGTCGTACGATTTGCAAGAAGTTTGAGGAGGGCTTGAGGGCTGAGATCAAGCTCATGGTGGTTCCTTTCTCTATCAGGAGATTTCCAGAACTGGTGGAGAAAGCGAAGACCATAGAGAGATTCCAGGAGGGACGAGTCAAAGTGATGAGGACCCACCCAAGTGGAATCCTGAGTGGGGGTAGTAGATCAGAGAGGAGGATGACTTATTCACGCCCCTAGTCCTTCAGGAGTGACAATGTTATCCCAGCACCCCGATCATCAGGATCTGTATCAGAGGTGAAATATTTTCAATGTGGAGGCCCACATTACAGGAATCAGTGCCCATAGAATGTCTCCACTACTCCTTCCCAGACTTCTCAGGAAAGTCTTTGCTACACTTGCTAGAGGTCAAGACATAGGGTTAGAGACTGCCCACAGAAGCCCAGTGCTACCGTCTCAGCTAGGGCATCATCAGTACCCAGGAGGAGTGAGGTGAAACCCAGAGCTGCAGGGCGGGTGTTTGCCTTATCAGGAGCAGAGACATCGAGGTCAGAGAATTTAGTGTAAGGTGTGTGTTTTATCTCTGGTATACCTCTACAAGTTTTGTTTGATTCAGGTGCTACCCATTCTTTTATTGCTAATAATTGTATGGATAAACTTAATTTATCTATGTGTGACCTACCCTATGAATTGAGGGTATCTACCCCAACAATTGGACTAGTGGTGTCTTCTTCTGTGTGTTTGAGGTGCCTAATTGTCGTAGAAGGATGACAATACAAGGTGAACTTAATTGGTTTATCTTTGAAGGATCCAGATGTGATCTTAGGGATGGATTGGTTATCCACTAATCGCATTCTGATTGACTATGGACAGAAAAGATTGGTGCATCTAGAATCAGGAGATGAGCTTATTACATCAACTCAACAAGTTTAGAAAGAGCTACGAGAGGGAGCTTAGTGTTATCTAATCCTAACTCAGATGGATGAAGTGAAGGATAATATACTGGAAGAGGTACCGGTTGTGAGCGAATTTCCTAATGTGTTTCCAGATAAGATACCAAGGTTGCCATCTCAGAGAAAGGTCGAATTTGGGATTGATCTAATTCTAGGTTCAGGCTCAATCTCTATGGCACCATTCCAGATGACTCCAGTAGAATTGGCTGAATTTAAGAAACAGGTAGAGGATTTGCTAGAAAAGAAGTTCATTCGCCCGAGTGTATCTCCATGGGATGCGCCTGTATTGCTAGTAAAGAAGAAAGATGGGAGCTCCAGATTGTGTATTGATTACCGATAACTAAACAAGGTGACTATCAAGAACAAGTACCCGTTACCGATGATTGATGATTTATTAGACCAGTTACAAGGAGTATCAGTCTTTTCTAAGATTGATTTGAGATCTGGATACCATCAAATACTGGTTAAAGAAGAAGATGTACAGAAGACGATGTTCAGGTCGAGATATGACCATTATGAGTATGTGGTCATGTCGTTTGTAGTAACGAATGCACCTGTAGCGTTCATGGACTACATGAACAGGATCTTCCGTCCTTATTTAGATAAGTTTGTTGTTGTTTTTATAGATGACATTCTTATTTATTCTACGACTCGAGAAGAACACCAGGAACATCTGAGGGTGGTGTTGGTTGTATTGAAAGAGAAACAGTTGTATGTCAAGCTCTCAAAATGTGAGTTTTGGTTAGATCAGGTGTAGTTTTTAGGACATGTAATATCGGCAGAAGGGATATCTGTAGATCCTGCCAAGGTAGATGCAGTGTTAAAATGGGAACCCCTTAAGACAGTGACTAAAGTGCGAAGCGTTATGGGACTTGCCGGATACTATAAAAAATTTATAGAAGGTTTCTCTAAAGTAGCAGTTCCTTTGACTTAGTTGAACCGTAAGGATCAACCTTTTGCTTGGATAGATAGATGTGAGGAGAGTTTCCAGGAACTAAAAAGAAGGTTGTCTAGTTCTCCAGTGTTGGTGATCCCAGATGTGACTCAATATTTCCAGGTATATTGTGATACTTTTATTTAGGGGTTAGGTTGTGTCTTGATGCAAGATAAGATGGCGGTGGCATATGCATAAGATAGCTGAGAATTCATGAGAGGAATTACCCCACTCATGACTTAGAACTAGCAGCAGTGGTGTTTGCTCTCAAGATATGGAGACATTACCTTTATGGAGTCAGATTTGAAGTTTTCAGTGATCACAAGGGCTTGAAGTATTTATTCGATCAGAATGAACTAAATATGAGACAGAGAAGATGGATGTAGTTTCTGAAGGATTATGACTTTCAGTTACTTTATCATCCAGGGAAGACGAATGTGGTGGCTGACGCCTTGAGCAGGAAGGAAGTTCAGATGTCAACAATGATGAAGGATGAATTGAGATTACTGGAGCAATTCAGGGATCTACACCTAGATGTAGAGTTTTGTGATACTAGCATTAGTTGTGGTAGCATTACCATTATGATTTTCTCAGGATGATCAGAGATAGACAGCAAGGTGATATGACGTTGAAAGGTGTTATGGATCAGTTAGTATCCAAGCAGACCATTGACTACAAGATGGGTGAGGATAGTATTCTGAGATTCAGAGGAAGGATTTGTATTCCTGTTGACCAGGAATTGAAGAGAGCAATACTATATGAAGACCATTGGAGTCGTCTGAGTTTACACCCTAGTATGACTAAGATGTATCAGGATCTGAAGAACGTTTATTGGTGGTTTGGTATGAGGAGAGATGTTGCAAAATATGTGGCTGCTTGTTTGACTTGTCAGAAGGCAAAGGTGGAACACTAGAGACCGGGAGGAATGCTACAACAAATGGAGATACCTAAGTATAAGTGGGATAGCATTACCATGGATTTTGTTACCCATTTACCACAGACAGTTCGAGGGCACGATTCAATCTGGATGATAGTGGATAGATTGACGAAGAGTATCCATTTCCTCCCCGTAAATCTGAGGATATCTATGGCTAAGCTAACACAACTATATATTCGCAAGATTGTCCGATTACATGGGATGTCATCTAGCATTATCTCAGATAGGGATCTCAGATTTACTTCACGTTTCTGGCAGACTTTACAAGAAGCATTAGGTACCCGACTTAGGTTGAGTTCAGCCTATCACCTCAGACAGATGGACAGTCGGAGAGGACCATCCAATCACTAGAAGACTTGTTGAGGTCTTGTGTGTTGGATAATCTAGGAAGTTGGGATGATATCCTTTCATTAATAGAGTTCACATATAATAACAACTATCATGCCAGTATCGGGATGACACCATATGAGGCTCTTTATGGGAGGAGGTGTCAAACACCTTTATGTTGGTATTAAGATGAGGAGAAAGTGTTGATCGGACATGAGCTACTCCAGCAGACTACAGAGAAGGTCCGAGAGATACAGGAGAAGCTGATGACCGCTATGAGTAAATAGAAATCATATGCGGACCAGAGGAGGAGACCTTTGAAATTTGAGGGGGGAGACCATGTATTTTTGAGAATCAGACCTACTACTAGAGTAGGAAGGGCAATTAAGTCTAAGAAGTTGACTCCCAAGTTTATTGACCCATATCAAATTCTGAAGAAGATAGGTCCAGTGGCATATCAGTTAGCGTTGCCACCTCATTTTGGCGAATCTGCACAATGTATTTCATGTATCTCAGTTAAGGAAATATGTGCATGACCCCAATCATGTCCTGGAGTCAGACTATGTGCAGATTAGAGACAATCTCTCCGTTGATGTGAGACTAGTGAGAATAGAGGATTCTCAACTGAAACAACTTAGAGGTAGAACCATCTCAATGGTGAAGGTAGTATGGGATCATAAATTTGGAGACTTCACTTGGGAGATGGAGTATCAGATTCGAGAGTCCTATTCATATCTATTCCCTAGTAAGTTCATTTTCGAGGACGAAATTTTTTTTGTGTAGAGGAGATTGTTACGTATGTTTTTTATTACTATTTATTATATATATTATAATAATATTACACAGTGCAAAAACTTCATAGTGAAGTTTCCTCTGCACTGTAAATTTTTTTATATATACGTGCGAAGAGGGGGGGGGGGGAAGAGACATGGATTTCAGCAAGTGATTCTCCCTCTCATATCACGCGTTCTTCGTTCTTCTTCTTCTTTCATTTAAATTTCAAGCAAACGATACTCTACTCGTGCAGGATCTAGTGAAACGGGAGAGAACTTAGATTAAGTGGGAAAATTTCGGTAGAAATACCACACAAGGTAAGGGGAAATTTAATTCATTCAATAATTGTTGGGTACTCAGTGAATAAGGAATAGGAGTAGAAATCTGAATATTTGAACGACTGATTTTGAAGTCTTCTTCATATTTGAAAACTTGAAATTTTGTTGGAATTCTTGAAATTAAGGATTAATTATATGGTAAAATTGTTATTTTTGACTTAAATTGAACATGTTTAGGGTTTAATTTGGATTTGGAACTAATTTGGTTGTCTAAAATTGGAAAATTTGAAATCTGGAAAAAAGGAAAAAAACTAAATATGCGTACTGGCAACAAGGAAGAAGAAAGGGATAAGAGAAGAAATTTGAAAAAGGTCAAGGGTAAAATAGTCATTTTATATCTTAGGGGCATAAATGGAATTTTTGAAAATGTTCAAGGGTAAAATAGTCATTTTCGGGACATGGAAGGAATAATCAAAAATGTCCAAAGGTAAAATAGTCATTTTTTGGACATGGAAGGAATAATAAAAAATGTATAAGGGTAAAATAGTCATTTAGGGACATACATGAAATTTTAAGAAAAGATTAAGGGCAAAATAGTAATTTAATAATTTCGGGATGAAAAAGAAATAATAGAAAATGTTTAAAGGTATAATTGGAATTTTAGAAATAAAGTAAAGGTATGTTAGGAAAAAAATTAAAATATAGAATGAAATTAGAAATTTTAAAGAATCAACAGTGTGTTGTGACGTGTGTGGGTCAGACTGAACCTGAGGGCTGATGCTCAGAATTAGTCATGAGATGTTATATATTGGCTATACTGAGTCAGAGGGTTGATACCCAAAATCAGTCGAGTACTATTATTTATTGACCTGAATAAACCGTGAGGACAGGTGATCCAGAATCCGGCATATGTGAATGATTGTTGTTGTGTTTGAATGGTATCTGGGGTGGTACAAAGTATATTAGTGTACTAACTATGTCGAAGGATTCAGATGAGGTCCTAGACTTCACTGATTGGTCGGGTCAGGTAGACTACGAGATCAGGTGGTGAGAAGTCAATGGGGGATGACTGGTGGCGCGCTCGGAGGGGTACTCCAGAATGAGTGATGAAGGGCGTCAGTAATCCCACTCTGTGTGGAGAGTGGTCAGGATGGTGCTGCGAGTGTCGACCATAATGTGCCCACAGATGATAGCCTCTGAGTTCGGACATAGTTAGGATAGACTTTCGGAAGACGTCTTAGTGTATTGATGATTTGTAATTGATGATAATATGTAATTATTAATTTTATATCTGCTTTATTATATCGAATGATTTAATACTTACCCCTATTTTTCCATGTGGATGAGACTGCGATGATCACTTTTATGTGGGAATAGATCAGGAGTTGAGAGGTGGGGATGCGATTACTGGGCAACAAGAATAGTTCAGTAGGATGATCTTTGTGGGAGCTACTTTTGTATGCATCTATATAAATAAGTTGTGATACTATATTTTGAGGTTCAATCGATGAATCAAGATTTCAATCTATATTATAATTATAGTAATATAATATAGATGTTGTTATTTACTTGTTTACTATTTTACGAAGACATTATAGTAGCGATTTTTAGTGGTCGTATACAACTAGAAAGATTTAGATTATGTTAAAAGAATAAAGAGATAGAAAGAATGTGATTTGTTTAATTGTTTTGATGAAATTTTTTATCATGTATATTTTGTGTTTGTGTCTTATGCATTATTATCTTTATTGTATTTCAATTAATTAATGATAATTAGGATACAAACCTATTAAAACATAATATATATGGATGATGCTCTCATACAGTTTTTACATCTTGAATTTACTATAGACAGAACTTTCTCATATTTTCTCTTTTTTTTTTCTTAAAATCATATCTTTTAAATGTTAATCTTATTTGTATTTTATGTTACTGCTTGACCTTACTAATATCATTAAATGTCATTTTTTTTCTCCTTCTACTTATCTTGTTTTTATGCTACTTAGATAGAAAAAAAAACTAACTAAATTTTTTCATTTAGATAGATTTATTAAGTATTAAGAGATCAACCCATATTATCAATTAGTCCTTAAGATTAATCTCTAATCTATTTAAGATTAGTAATTATATTAATTTTTTTAATAAAAATTTAAATATAAGAAGATGTTTAACTGTTTATACAATATATCTAAATAATTCAAAACTATTAGGAAACAAGATATCTAAATAATTTAAAATTATTAGGAAACAAGGTAACTAAATATAATCAAGCTACATATTTATTTCCTACTATTCACTTGAATTATATGCTTATTTAATTTCAATTATAAATTATATATATATATATATATATATATATATTATATTATATTATATTATATTATATTATATTGGTCGTTTGAATAACTAATAAATATATTAATTTTATTTGTGTTAACGATTCTCTTATATTCAATATAATATGAACCAGGTAAATTCGTGTTTTTTAATGTATAATGCATCTCTTGAAATTTGTTAAATTTTTATTTAAAAATTATTGAAAATAACAATTCAAATACACTCTATAATATAAATATATAACTTTTTATTTACTTACAAACAATATTAATATCACCTATACAAATAGTATTGAAAATAAAATTATATTACCATGTTAAGAGTTATATGTTTTTATTTTAAAAAATTAAACTCACAATTTACATACAAACTTTAACTTAATAATAAAGCATATATTTAAATAAGAACATATCTAGTTAAAAATAAATAGAACAAAGACATTGCAACAACAAAAAGTACATGTGAAAAATGTTAAAAATATAACTTCAGAAAATGGAAAATATTTAAAATATCTCAAACTCAGGAAATAGAAACAAACCCGGTCAACAGACAAAAGCAAGATGTCATGTTGTACAGCTCAAAAGTTAAAATTGAAAATAATTTTTATACATTATATAAAAGAAAACCTTTTATTTAAGAATTAAAATTATTTTTATTTTAATATTATTATTTTTATTTAATAATTAAAATAAGATATTGTTTTAAATTATTAAAAACTAATATAAAATAAGAGTGAGATTATAATTGTTTTCAAATAAATACATCTATATATACAAAACTATTCAAATTTAAGAAAGAGTGTTTTTCTTAACAAATTAAAATGTCTTAGCTCTTATCATGAAATGTGGACTATTGTCACACGTTTCAACAAAAATTGTTAATTTAAAGAAAAATATAAAATTTCTCAATTATCATCTTTACAAATTTCACAGCCTACATCCGTAGGAAAAGATGAAAGCATCTTAGTGGGTAGATAACTTAGACTGCTATGCTTCGATTACTGTTTTGGATATGTAGAGGGTAGGTCCGATTGTGTGGTCAAAGCACGAGCATGTAATAAAATAACTGTGTCCATCATAATCATAATTTAACAGTTCTAGGCAAAAAATGGTGGTACACAGGAAGAGTTATATCGGTGTTAATGGTATTACTTCTCCCGATACACTCAAGAAAGCCGTCACCAGTGTCAGCGTACCACTGACATTAAAATATGGTCTGCTTTCCTAGGAAGTAGGTAGTTACCTAAGACAACTCGATTAAATATATGTAGTTGCAGGTCATTTAATCTGCTTTTAATGTCGGATAATTCACTTCCTGCTGAGATCTGCCGTGGAAAGGAAGGTTGTTAAGTTCAATTTTGTTCGATTTTATATTTGAAAATTTTATAAAATTAAATATATTTAAATTTGATTTGGTTTTTATTTTAAATTAAATTAGACTAATGTTTTATAATTTGAATTAAATAATTTTTATAATTTTTTTATTAAAATTATTAAAATATTATAATAAAATAATATATTATAAATAAATAATATATAACTAATTGTGATATTTATGAGTTTAATTTATTTTTATATTTAATTTAAAAATAATAGTACATGTATTAAATTATAAAAAATTATTTAATTTATTAATATTAAATATCATCTTATATTTAATTTTAATATATATATATATATATATTATATTTCTATTTAAATAAGTTTTTAAGAATAAAATAAAAAATGAAATGATTGATTTTAAAAAAAATTCAATAAAAAGTTAAATTTTTTATTTTATTATTAAATTGGTTATATATATTTTTTGATTTCATCGAATTTTATGTATATAATATAGTAATCATGCATTAGTAATATAAATTTGTAGTTGATGTTGATAAACTATCTTAAACTTTCCTTTCAATCTTTTTTTTTATATATATATATATATATTCTAACCAAAAGGCCACACACCTTATAGCAAGAGGTGTTGTGTTGGTATATTTTCAATAACTTAAATGTTCTTTTGAGAGAGTTGACCAAAAAAAAAAAGACAAGTGGGAGTTTGACTATACATAAGGTGACTTTAAGATATATAGTCATTCAATGATGTGTGTCCAAATTCCATATCTAAATTAAGATATATAGTCATTCAATGAAGCTTGTCATGTTTCTCCTCAACTCTACAGTAACTATTATTTTTCCATTTTCAATTCTAACCGTGATTTTGACAAAAACAATGCATAATACCAAAAAGACATTTTTTAACTAATTATTTTGGTCATTTATAATTTAACCTCCTTTAATTATTGATGCATAATTTTGATCTCTCTATTTAAAATATCTTAAAAAAATATCCAACACAAATTTAGTAATATGTGTTTATTTGTCTTGCCCCACATATTTTTCTAATTGATTGGTTCAAATACTCTGTTAGTAATGATATAAATAACTTTTAATATGTTCATAGAAAATTAGATTATGCTGGAGATATTAAAAAAACAACAACATTTATTTTCTTTACTTGTATTTTCTCTTTAACATCTATCTCTCTAAATAAATAAAAAATTAAGGATATAAACAATTTTTGTTTTACTAATAATGGAGCTTATCACATAAGGTTGGATGTGCTAGAAAAACTTGATTAAGAATGGGATTAGTTAACAAAGTAAATTAAAAATCATTTTACAACAATCCAAGATTTTCTTTTTTAGGTGAATAGTATTTGAAAATCTCTTCTAACGCCATGAGTTCCGATTATCCTGATATTGTTCTCACCTATAAAATTCCACCCTAATATTTGTTTTACTTTTTCATCAATTTATAATAAAAAATATATATGCTATTTTTATTTCTATGTAAGTAAAAACTATAGTTTAATAATAAAGAATATTTTAATAATCATGCATCACTATCAATGTAGGTGTCCGTAGGTTTATATATTTTTTAAAATTAGTTGATGAAAAATATCAATATAATGCTTGTCAAACTCATTATTTGATGACTTGTATCAAACTCGTTCAATAATAAAAAAAAATCACGGACAATAAAAATACAATATTATATATTATTTTGAAATGTTTGTGGTCGACAAATCTTAACTTGTTTTACAGAATTTTAATTAATATATCAAGAGTTTACAAATTACTTTTCTAAATCATAGAGTATAACATAATATCCATAAGATATTTATTTCCTAAAAGTGGTGTATATTATATATAAATTTAAAATTATCAGATGATGTCTTTTAATTATATTTATTACAAAGAAAAAAGACAATGAGTATTTTGGTTTAGAGAAAATATCAAATGAAAAGGATATTAATAAAAAAATAATAAATTTATTAAAAATAATAAAAATTAATGTATATTTGTGTAATTTAATCTTAAAGATCGTATACTATTTAAGGATATATTAATTTTTTTTGTTATTAAAATTTATTTCCTTCTTTATTAAGATGAAACATGAAAAAAAAATATTTGATAAAATAATCAATTATATCTTTTAACTTAATTATTATATATAAAAATATATTATATATTTTTATAAATAATTGATTATGTTATAATTTAAAAAAAATAATTAGTAAAATAATTTTATTTTTAAAAATTTTGTTCTTTATTCAAATAATTTCATTTCTTTTAATGTTTTATTCCTTCAAATCTATTCCTTATTCCAAAAAGGACATATTTATGTCATTATCTTTCCTTTTTTAATTATATTATTATTAATTAATAATATAATATTTACGTCTGCGGTGTGATGACATAGAAATTATAAAGTAAATCGATATCTTTAATGTCATTTCAGAAGCCCAGTCAGATATTTGTCTACTTATATGAATGTATAATTGAATAGTAGTAGTAATTCATAGTTGGTGAAAGTGAGAAGATGAACAAAGAAAACATGATTTGGTTAATGGGAGTTTAATTAATGAGTTTATGATGATGTTAATTTGTTGGTTTCTAATAAATGGTCAAAACAAGCACAGTGGATGCAAATGCCTTGTCAAATTGTGTGTACTTCTGAGATATTATTTCACAAACTGTCCAAACTTGTAAGGAAAGGTTAATGTATGGTCCAAAAACAACCACCACAATAGCAATACACAGCAACACTTGATGGATCACGACACGTTTTTTCTTCCTTTTCCATTAAAATTAGTAAACAAAATCCAAAAAAAATTCTTGCCTCGTATATGGCTACCATTTAAGTTGTTGTTGTTGTTGAGGTTGAAAAGTGACATTTATAGTATATCTCAAAGAAAAATGAAAATAAAAATTTGAAGGTACAAATTCTGCACTTTGAAATGGAGACCCTTGATTTTCTTTTGACATGGACAATAATAGAGAGGGCCTAGCAATTAAAGGCCTTCAATGAATCTGCAAAAGTTAGCAGGCTTCAGGTACTCTGAATTCTTCTCTCAAAAGGAAAACCAGTGCATTCAATTTAGACTCAACTAATGGCAAATGAGAGCTTCAACCCTGCCACCACACTAGTCAAACTCTCTTTCATCTCCATCTATCTATCTATCCCTTATCCAATTAAAATCACTTTTTTTTCAAATAAAATTAAACCAACTATAACCACATTCACATTAGTAACTAAGAGTATTTTCGTAGGATATTGAAATTTGTTTAAATTTATTAAACATAACACTTTTTTTCTTTTATATTTGAGTCCAGAATATTTAATATATGTGTCAACTTATCGAAACCTTTCCGTCTCATACTTGGATTCCATAAAACGTCATGCACTAAACCTACTACTTCATGTACCATGCATTGCACGAGAAAACATTTAATAAGAGGAGAGTGCGCATGCATGAAAAATATTTGAATTTGTGTTTTTTTTTTTTTTTCATCTATGGAGAGTTTAGTTGAATGGACCTAGGAGCTCGCTAGAAAATAGGTGGAAACTTATATCATATATAAATAGATAGATTAAGTGACTAATACAATGAACTTGAAGCTTCATGGTTCTTCTTCTATTCACAAGGTTTATGGAAAGGGCCACTCAAGATGATAACAAAACAAGTAGAACACGCATAAGTAAAGTCTTTACAAAGCTACAACTTTTATAAACTTACAAAACTAAATTAACCCTTTTGACACTAAGAAGGATGCGTTTGTTTGTTTGTTTCTTTTTTCAACACATAACATCCTTCAGAAGCTTGTACCTTCGTGTGGAGGGTCTTGGTGAAGGAGTGGGACTCTTCCCCTTCTCCGAGTTCAAACCACTCTCTTCATGGTGCTTGATCTTCTCTCCGGAATATTCCGATCGAGTCGTCGCTCCGGCCACCGGTTTCTTCGAATTCGACCCAATACCAACACTATGTCTCGAGAAACTTCTCCCCTCACTTTGACACCAATCACATAGTTCTATTTCAACTAATTCCCCGTAGTAGTTGCTACAATACCTGAATGATTAATTAAGTTACAGCATAACCTCGTTAAAAAGCTTGACAAGAAAATATGCTGTGTGCATGATAGATGTATTCTGTGATAATATAGAAAGCTAAGAACTAATGGGCATGTGTATGTTTGATGAGTATGTGCGTGTATGTATACATATGGGATATGATATGATATGCTATGATGAGAATCAAAGAAAGATATGTAACTGTCAAATTAAAGAGATTATTCTATGATATGATAAAGAAAGATGCATGTATGGTGTGTGATGATGATTGAGGAGGTGAGGTGAAGAAATGGGAGCATACGAGTGTTGGAATCGGTGGCGACATTTGTTGCAGCGAAAAAGCTTGTCAGGGAAACCAACGTCACCACACATGCAGCAAACGGTTTGCAGGTCCACCATGGTTGATGACAGATGAGTGAGTGAGAGAAAGTGAGAAATGTTGGAAGAGAGAGAAGGGTGTAAAGATGATAATAAGTGAAGTAAAAGCAAGGAAGCAAAAGATAGAGAAAGAGAAAGAGAGTTTATATAGGGAAAAGAGGAGAAGTGGGTTCGTTTGATGCTCGAGTCGGTGTATCAATGTCGTGTTATTAATATAAAAAAGTTTATTGGGTTTATATAAAAACTAGAAAAGGGGATATATACAGAAGGAGACCACAGGTTGCTTGCAGTCGTTTTCAGTTGAGGCAGGGAACCATGAGAGAGAACCTTAAAAAAAGAAAGAGAGAGGAAAAGACATAGTGTCTTGTCCTGTGGCTCAGCTTGCTTGATTATTGTTTCTTACTTATACATGTATATACATATTCTTTTCATTTATTTTTCGTTTTCCTTTTGTGTCATGATGGGTGAACATTTCTTCCTTCTATGCTGCCAAAACGTGTATAGTAATAACGCAGCCACTTGTGCTAAAACTTAAACCCTCCAATCTACGCAATATTCTCACTCGAGTGTTTTGCACAAAAGGATTTGGCTTAAGAGAGTTTTGTTTTGCTAAATAGGTTTGATTATAGTCAATTGGGGCATAAAATCACTTTTTTCAACAGTGAAATGTTACACAATAGAATTTATGAAATCATTGTTGCGACAAACCTTGTCATTAAGGTATTGTTACATATGAAGTATTGATCTTGATTTTTATCTTAAATTAATTCACACAATATGCTTATCAGTGTTTTGGATATTGTCGGTTGTAATGTTTGATGGTTTTCACATGATTTCCTTCTAAAATAAGTACTTAGTATACTATATGTTCTTGATAAAAACAATTCTTGAAAGAGACTCTGGTGATGGGTAGAGTCTTTACGAATAGAGCATTCTCTTAGTCATAATCGCATTTTGTGATTATTTAAGATCTTTTTACAGGACTTTAACTCAAAACCTCATGAGTATTTTATGATGTTCAATTTTTTATTTTTATTAATGATTTTTATTTAGATTGCCTTTCATTGTAATAGAATACGGATTTCTAGTCAACAATTTTTTTTTAATAAACCACTCACTCAACTTTTTTTTTTTTTTTATTATTCAATATTAAACTTCTAACTCTTGAATTCTTCTAACTCACATTTTAATTTTTCTAACAAATGGACATAATTTTACATAAAATTTAAGTTATTTGATACCCAACCCACTTTTTAATACAAAAAATTTGAGTCTCCAAAAAATTCATTTTCTCATTTGTGCGAAAAAAATCCACTAAAAGTGAAATATATAATATACAATCGATTAACTAAAAACGAGATAATTGATTATGTGAAAATTTAAAAGAAAAAATATAACTATAATAAATAATTAAAAAATAATATTAAATAATAAAAAATTCTAACTTTTATTTATTTCTTTTCATTTTCCTTCTTTTTCTTTTAATTTAAATAATTTCATTTTTCATTATCTTTCACTTCATTTCTTATCTTCTTCTTCACTCTCCTGAATTTACTCATTAATCTAAACATATTCTCATATTAGATGCTGGAAAAAATTAATAGAATGAGATTAATTATCGAATTAATTAAAATAATAACTATAAAATCTCTCAATCTTAAAAAAAGTTAAAAAAATAATAATAAAATAAGTTCAATCAATCAGAATAATAATATTATATTAATATATAAGATAAAATGTTTATAAATCACGATATAATTATTTAGATATTGAAGATTAATACAAATTTGACTATAACATTTTTTTAATTTGTTTTGATGGATTTTTTTGTTTACTTTCTTTATTTAACTTTTTTTTATGTTAAATTTTCAATTGATTTGGATTTACAACGACGAACATTAAAATAAACTACTATATATGTATTGCACTATTTTTTATTTTTCTTAATAAAATCTTAACTAAATTACATTTTCATATTTCATTATATACTTTAAATATGTAAAGGAATTAACATATTTGATTATGAAAAATTGTTATGCAGTCATATAAAGTGCAAACACTTCATCAGATATGATAAAATGTAGAGAGTGAAAAATTTGACGGGTAATGAAATGTATAATAAGAAAAAGAAATGAAACTAAAGTGCAAAATAAGATAGAAGAGAAATGAAATAGTGTATAAATATAAAAATAAATGTTATTAATAATTGTGGATCTCTTTGAAATAATATTTATTGAAGCAAATCACAGAAGATGCTGCAAGAAAAGACAGAATCAATCAATGATTGTCAGAATAATGACAATATTCTTGAAAGGTAGAGGTTGGTGTGCAGAATAACACAACATGAAAATGAAATAATGCCATTTGGGGTGAGGCATATTTTTACAGCTACTTAAATCCTCAAAGAAATAAAAGGCATAAAATTCCAAAAATAATAAGTAATATTCCATTTTGTATTTGAGGGAAAAAAATTAGGAATAAAAAAAATATTTAGTTTTAAATAATTAACATTATGCATTTCTGTGTCTATGTTTAAAAAAATATGCAAAAATAATTATAATTTTTAAAAACAATTAAAATGTATAGTTTTTAAAAATGGTTAATTTTTTTCAAAATATAATTATAAATTTAAGAAGGTAAAATAAAACAAATTTGTGAAAATAGTTAGACAATTTAATCCTTTATTATTATTATTATTATTAATATATATATATATATATATATATATATATATATATATAAAATATGGTAATCACATTTATTAAACATGTGATCAATTATTTGATTTCATAAATTCATATATTGAAAAATCGACCTGTGATTTCCAGGTAGAACTCCAAATTTGAAAGTGTAACCACAAAGTTAAAACAGTTGAGAATAAAAGTCATTTTGAGTAAAATTTTACTATTTAAATTAAATGTTATAAATAGAAAGTTTAATTGAAATTTTATTCTTACAAACTCATAAATTCTAAATTTTTTTCTTTTTTAGATTTTTCATTCATTCTCTCGCATTTTTTTATCAAGTACATCGGAATGTTTCATTGGTAGGATTTTTCTATTGATAGGAGAAATTAAAAGATAAGAAAAACTAGTAATAAAGTTTTTACCATCCTATGATAGATTACGTGGATTGTAAAGATGACTCAGTCATATTGTTTGATTTGCGGAATTTGATTATTGATATTATATCATAAGTTGTGATAAAATTAATTGTTTTAGCATAATTATGTGTGAAATATTACGGTAAGATAACTATATATGAACTAAGTGTGACATGTTTGAGAGAGAAATTGTATAATAAAGTTTCAAATGATACTATTTGGTACTTGGAAACTTGTTTGACATAAGTTATGCATATTTCGCTCAAGCGACAAGTTATTGTTGGAAAATTAATAATAATAATAATAATAATCCTGATTTTGATTCTAACAATCAAACATAAACATAATCCCATACTGATAAACATGTTGTAAACTGAATGCGAAAGCGTACCTGAATTAGCCATAACGATGATGTCTTTGTAGAACACTATATTGATCTTATGGTCTTCCACCTGAAGAGCACCTGTATTTCCTTCTTGATTTTCTCTCTTGATGGGGATAGAAAGAAAGGAACAGGAATGAAACTTACATTCTGTCTATGTGCTCCCAGAAGGGGACCATGACCCTTTAGATAACCAGAATTAGGTTAATTACTTAAGTTTTAGTATTTCCAATTTGACCCCTCATCAAATTAGAAATTTCTCAATGGTCTCTACACAATTTTATTTTCATGACATATGCTTTTAGCCAAAACTTTAATTTAGTCAGATCACTTTATTATTTGACTTAATAAATAATGACCCTAACACATTTAAATTATGTATCATATATATACATGACCCAAATTTTGCCAACAATCTCCCACTGGTCACAAATATATATGTCACCTTACAAATGTGTTATACTTTATGAGCTCAAAATTGTCATTATATTCCTTTAGCATACTCCAAAAGTCCTGTCCATTAATCATATCAGGATATAGAACCAAACAAGCTTTTCATTGCATCATCGCAATTAAAACCAACAATGATTACTCATCCTAACATAACCAAATGACATGGATTCATCATGAAATGTGTAGCATGAAAAATTACGTGAAGGTGATCTGTACACGTCTATTTTCAACTGGTCCAAATTTTAACTTATCGAGATCGATATAATATCCTTAATGTACAAAGTGTAATGAATGAACGAAAAAACCGCATATCTATAGATAACCAAATATGTCCAAAAAAAAAACAATGTATACATATATGAAATTAAACATAGAACATAAAATGTATGAAAGTGACTAACTCCCACTAAACCACAAATTCCTCAAACTGTAAAACACTCATGTGAGCAAAATGCTCATGAAAGACCTTGGGCGGAAGTCCTTTAGTTAGAGGATATGCTATCATGGAGTTTGTCCTTAAGTGTTCTATGAAAATCTGTCCACTTTGTACTCTTTCCTTAACAATACAGCTGATTTATTATCACAATATAACTTAAGTGGTCTTTCAATGCCTTTCACAATTTGCAGCCCTGTGACAAAATTTCTCAACCATATTCCATGATTTAATGCCTCATAGCATGCTACAAATTCTTGACATCCTACAAAATCGAGTCGAGAAAACCCGGTGATCTCCAATCTGGTCGACCTCCTATATGTGAGCATATAATCTTTTGTTCTCTTTAAATATCTTATGACCCTTTTTGCTGCTTTCCAATGGTATATTCCTGGATTGCTTAAATATCTGCCTAGAACCCCAACTATATATGCTATGTCTGGATGCGTACATACTTGGGCATAGATCAAACTCCCTACAACTAATGCATAGGGAATCTTTTGCATTTCCTCAATTTCCAAATTCCCTTTGGGCACTGATTGAGACTAAACTTGTCTCCCTTTAAACTTGTAATACATACAATCATCAACAATATTCATCTTGAAGCCAAATGAGTTTCATACCTTCTGGTAATGGGACAAGTTCCTAATAACCTTATTGTCTTGCATGGACTTATACTTATCCTATTGCTTCAATCCACTTTTGAGAGTTAGAACCTTGTATAGCTTGACGGAAGTTAACTGGGTCATCTTCCATTATATCATTATTTTCCTCATGTTCCTGAAGAAATACCATGTAATCATCCGAAATAACACTTCTTCTTTCTCTAGTGGATCTCTGCAAAGTTATTAGCTCATGATGCACAGGTTCTTGAGGATCTTGAGTTTGTTCTTCATGAACAACCAAATCATCTTGAGTGAGGGGTTCATCAACAATGCCTTGTGGAGGTTCCGAACTTACTTTATCAAAAGTAACTATTTGAATCGGTTCTGAAATTGTTACCGATTCTTCCTCCAAGACAAAGTTCCTGATTTTATTCTTCCCCCAAAACTCAATATCCTCAAAGAACGTAGCAGTTTCCGTCTCAAAAATTGTCATTAATGTGGGATCATAAAATTTATATCCCCTGGATCTTTCAGCATAACCAATAAAATAACTACTTACTGTTCAGGAGTCCAATTTCTTTTCAATTGGCTTATAAGGCCTTGCCTCAGCTGGACATCCCCACACATGGAATTGCTTCAGACTAGACTGTCGCCCAGTCCAATGCTCATAAGATGTTTTGGTAGTTGCTTTAGTTGGTACTCTGTTTAGAATATAAGCTGTCATATTTAGTGTCTCTCCCCAAAGTGATTCCAGTAAGGTGGAATGATAGATCATACTCTCTACCATATCTTTAAGAGTGTAACACAAGTCCAAACGTCACAATTTGATGTTACCTGAGCACTTGTGCCATAATGCACTTGAGTGAGTATTTTCAATTTTACGTTTAGTACCACATGATTCTGTATTAAGGGTTTCATTATAGGTGGTCACAATATCAAGTAAATACTGATTATCATAAATCAAAAGTGAACCAGTTCCAACAATATCTGAATTAAAAGACAAACTAAACTTATTGTTTCCAAATGAACACAAATAACCTAATTTGTCCAAATAAGAAACTGAAACCAAATTCTGTCTAAATGACAGCATAACAAAAGTGTCTTTCAAATCCAAATAAAAACTCAGTACTTAATAACAATTTAAAATGCCCTATAGCTTCCACCTCTACCGATTTGTCATCTCCAACATAAATCCATCTTTCAGAACTTTCGGTAGTTTAGGCAACCCTTTCTTTTCACGCCAAGCATATTTAACACATTTCTTCTTTACGTGTCCAGTCTTATTGCAAAAGAAACATTTATTTTCTTGAGTTTGTTTCTTTTGTTAAGGACCCTTAGCACCTTCTTTCTCGAGATCCTCTTATCTCTTTCTTTTGCCCTTAGCCTTGGAGGTGCTTGCAAAATGAGCACTTTCTGTCTTGTCTTGCTTTAGCCTTTCTTCTTCTTGTACACAATGTGAAATGAGTTCATTAAGAGATCATTTATCCTTCTGACAGTTGTAAGATACCTTAAACTGATTAAACGTTGCAGGAAGAGAAATCAACACCAAATGAATTAGCAAGTCTTCTGAGAGTTCAAGCTTTAGTGCCTTGAGTTTAAAAACAATATTAGACATGCTCATAATGTACTCCCTGATATTTTATTTGCCTTGATATTTCATGGAGATCAAGTTCTGAAGAATAGTGCTTGTCTCCGCCTTATCGCTTTTTGCGAAGCGCTGCTCAATTTCAGCAAGGAATTCTTTGGCATTTGTGATGTTTTCAGAAACAGTGCCCCTAAACACCTCGGGATGCCACGCTTAATGATCATTAGACTCATGCGATTTGAGCGATCCCACTTCTCATAATATCTTTTCTGTTCAGAGGTACTTGAATCCGTAGGAGTAGGAGGTTGCTCAGTCCTTAACGCAAGATCCATATCCATGCAACTAAGAACAATATCAATGTTCTCTTTTCAGTTCTTAAAATTTGTTCCATTGAGGACCGAAACAGAATTTAAATTGGCAGATACAGAAGTAATTGTAGCTGAATTTAGAACATGAGAAATAAACTAATTATGCTCACATTATATAAAAAATAAATAATATATATTCAAATAGTGGTTTAACCCATCTCAAGACACCCAATGCACCATCAATATCAAGTCTTTGGACAATAATATTAACTACTAGAGGTATCTTGTTGTAATAATCAAACATTGACAATAAAGCACGTCCAACAACAAACCAGTCTTTGGATAGATTTATCATCGACAAAGCAAATCCTTATAATTATCACATGTTTATCATTACAAGTGTGTATGCAATTCAGCCAAATATTAATCTTCCTTTGGGCCGACTAATACTCGCATGAATATACACAAACACTAACATTCAATATTTTTCATGAACTATCCAATTCAAGAGAAGTTACTTTGGTGACTTCTTGACTCAATTTGCTCACAAAAAATATTAAACTACCAAAAATTGAATATTTTATTTATATAACAAAACCAAATATTTAATATTTGCAAACTAATTCAAAAGAGAATAATCTCATTAGAATTCTACTAAGGATGAACACCTCCCTAAAATCTCATTAGGGATGAACACCTCATTTGAATAAATCAAAGGATGAAAAAAGGCCTCATTTTCCACCAATACATAAAGGATGAACATTTCCCTAAAATCACACTAGGGATGAAACAAAGATAGTTCTGAGTCTCTTTAGCATACTGCTCTAAACCCTAAAAGGGGATTAAACAGTAATCACTCAAACCCTAATTTAACATCAAATTTTCCTAAAAATAAGAACAGTCACACCTGTGGAAACATTCACCATTTACCTAATATTCTCTATGTTGGGATCTCCACAAACACCACCCCCAATTCCAAACCCATAAAATTAAATAAAACCAAAATATTCAAAAAAGAACAAAGAACTCAATACAAGAAAGATTGAAATTTGAAACATTGTTTCTTTCTCAGTAAAACTTTGAAACTTAAACTGAAATAAAAGGGGAAAACGAAGAAGAATAATCCATAGCTTCCTCCACAGTTCCATCAGCAAGCAGAATCAGATTGGGGATGTTACCCCCAAATTTAAATTTTAGGGTTCACGAAAAATTAGAGATTATTCCTCACTTAGGATTCATAAAATTGAGTAATTTGAATTGTTTAAAACAGAATTAATCCTAATTTTCATAATTAGGGTTCTATAAATTAAACATACATGAATCAAATATGGGCGGCTCTGATACCAATTGTTGGAAAAATAATAATAATAATAATCCTGATTTTGATTCTAACGATCAAACATAAACATAATCTCATACTGATAAACATGTTGTAAACTGAATGCGAAAGCGTACCTGAATTAGCCATAACGATGATGTCTTTGTAGAACACTATATTGATCTTATGGTCTTCCACCTGAAGAGCACCTGTATTTCCCTCTTGATTTTCTCTCTTGATGGGGATAGAAAGAAAGGAACAGGAATGAAACTTACATTCTGTCTATGTGCTCCCAGAAGGGGACCATGACCCTTTAGATAACCAGAATTAGGTTAATTACTTAAGTTTTAGTATTTCCAATTTGGCCCCTCATCAAATTAGAAATTTCTCAATGGTCTCTACACAATTTTATTTTCATGACATATGCTTTTAGCCAAAACTTTAATTTAGTCAGATCACTTTATTATTTGACTTAATAAATAATGACTCTAACACATTTAAATTATGTATCATATATATACATGACCCAAATTTTGCCAACAGTTATTGCTCTAATGAAATATGAATAAAGGTAATAACTTCTTTCGGGTGCATTTTCATTCAATCAAAACAATTTTCGCTTAAGTGAACATGGGTTCAATAAGTGAAAGACTTGCCTCGATTTCATTTTCGTTCAAGTAAAAAGATTTTTTTTAACCGAAAAACTCCTAATAAAATAAGGCTTGTTTCTGATGTATTTTGGGTTAACTGAAAAGATATATCGCTCAAGCAATATTTTTTTTTTTAAGTGAGAATTTATAGAGAAGAAAGTGATTTTCTATACCAGTTTTAAAAACTTAAAAATGATGAAATTTGGAAATATTGTGCAATTTATTTGATGTATTGGATATGTATATGACTTAGTGGGTTAGAATATATGTTATGAATGCGATATGAGATATATTGAATGATATCATATGCATTGAAAATTATTGTATTATATTGTAATGTGAGAATTACCAAGGATTTCCTTATATATGTGATGTAATGTGTATGAATAATGATTTGGGACTCAAGAAAATATCTTAATTCTATTTATCACTGAACTCACATAGATGAATAAATAAGGTGTTGAAAGTTGAAGAAGTTTATAATGATTTAGTTTGCATTGTAAAAAAGAACCGTGTCTTAGTTATTTAGAAATCTACTTTATTATATTGAGTGTATATACAATCGTAAGTACCCTTGTGTTCAATCTTTAGAGAGTTATAGCATAACAGGTACAAAATTTAATATCTATTTCTTCATAAGTCATCTAGTGTTTATATAATGTGATAATAAACTTACATGGGTATGACGTAATTCAACAAATAAGAATTGAGTTGAAGATAAAAGTTAAATTCATAGTGACTCTAAGACAAATGAAGATAGGTGATGAGATTTATGTTAATTCTTACTATTCGTATACATACGATGAATATATATCTAAAAAGGAGTACAAGCATGGTGTATATATATATATATATATATATATATATATATATATATATATAATATCGTAGAATAGAAAGCAAAAAATATGTCATAACTAAAAATAATACAAAAAAGGAAAAATAGGATTTATTATAGAAAAAAAATTATGCTAATAATCCCCCTCAAGTTGGACGATAGATGGCACAAAGACCCAACTTGTATATAGAATTATCAAAAGTTATATGCTGAAGAGGTTTAGTAAAAGTATCATGCAAGCTTATTGGAAGACAAAACAAGAAAAAGAAAAAGATGAACTAGGCCTTGTGCACTCATGAAATACAATATTATGAGCTAAGTAACTAACTGACTAATTGTCACCATAGACTGTAGTAGGATCCAATTGACACATGAAGATCACAAAAAAGATAATATAACCATTGAATCTCACAAGTGAGACTGACTAATGCTCGATATTCTGCTTCAGAAGATGAACGAAAGACAATAGATTACTTCTTGGATTTCCAGGAAATCAAGGAAGAACTAAGGAAAACAAAAAATTTGGTGATCGAGCGACGAGTGTCCAAACAATAGGCCCAATTCAAATTAGCAAAAGCAGAAAGACAAATGTCAGCAGAGGCAGAGAAAAATAACCCTTGGGCAGGTGAACCTTTTAATTATCTAAGAACCTGAATGACAACTTTATAATGAACATCAAGAGATTGAGCCATAAATTGACTAAGATGTTGGACAAAAAAGGCAATGTCTGGGCGCGTAAGTGTGAGATATGACAATTTATCGACTAATCTACGATAAAAAGCAATATCGAAATACGATTATCCATGATTAACCTGAAGTTTAGTAGAGGGATCGGAAAGAGTGGTAGCAGATTTGGAACCAAGTAAACCACTATCATCAAGAAGTTCAAGAGTGTATTTACATTGGTTCATGTGAATGCTAGACTTGGACCGTACAATTTCTAATCCCAAAAAATAATAAAGAGTACCAAAATCTTTAATTTTGAATTTAGTATCCAAGACACATTTGACAAAATTAATTTTGTCCATATCATCACCAGCTAAGACAATGTCATCCATGTAAACTAATAAAGCTGTGAAAGAAGTGGAAGTAACCTTGACAATCAAAGATTGATCAGCGGAAGATTGTTTGTAGTTAAAAAATAAAAGAGTGATAGAAAGAATATTATGTCATTGTCTGCTGGCTTGCTTGAGTCCATACAACGACTTGTGAAGTTTGCAAGCCTAAGAAGAACCCAGTGGAAGCAAACCAGGTGGAGGGACCAAATAGACTTCCTCAAGAAGCTATCCATGAAGAAAGACATTATTCACATCAAGTCGATGCAGAAACCACCCTTTAACTGTTGTTATGGCTAGAAGAACGCAAACAGTTATGATCTTGACAATTGGGGAGAATGTATCAAAATAATTCACTCCCTCTAACTGAGTTTATCTCTTGACCACGAAGCAGACTTTGTATCTATCAATAGTGCCATCTACATGATATTTAACCTTGTCAACCCATTTACAACCAATGGGACTCTTTCTTTGTGGGAGATCAATAATAGACCAGGTGTTATTTTACTGTAAAGTCTGTAACTCAACATTCATAGCCTTTTGCTATCAATACAATTTAGATGTTTGAGAGAAAGTAATAGGTTCAGAAATGTTAGTAATAACAAAACAAATTTTTTTATAAGAGGAATTGCATTTGGAATAATCAAGAACCGAGCATAAGGGGTGCAAATAAGTACCCTTAAGAGGATGTGTGGAACTACTAGAAGCAATCGCGAAATGACAATGAAAATCTGTTAGGTTAGGTAAGAGGATGGTCTATGAGATCGAGTGGAGTGTCTAATATATGGAGAAGGCGGGGCAAGAGAACTAAGGTTATGGTTAAAATTTATAATAAATGGAATGTTTATCGGAGGAGAGTGATGAATATGCTCGGACAAGGATAAGGTATTTGCACGAAAGGATATAAATGGAATGTCTGTAGCAGGAGGGTGACGAATATAGGCTCATGCAAGGATAAGATATTTGCAGGAGAGGATATATCAGATAATGGAGAAAAAAATAGAAGAAGTTGAGAAAGGAGTGGTGAAGGAATGAAAAGAAAACGCAATTTCATAAAGAATGACATTTCTTGAAAGAAAAATTTGATGGGTATGGAGATCATATAGAACATAGCCTTTATACCTTCCTTATATCCCAAGAAAAAAACTTTGCTGGCGTGAGGCTGAAATTTAGTTCTATAATTTTGAAGCATAGTGGCATAAGCAAGACAACAAAAAACCTTTAAATTGATCATATTAGGTGGTTTATCATATAACACTGCATAATGACATTTAAAATGCAATAATGGAGTAGGCAGTTTATTAATGATATGAACAATTTGTTGAACAACATAAGGCCAAAAATTCATGATCACTATGAATTACAAACTCTTTTGGTAAAAGGTAATGCTGCCAAGTTTGTAAAGCACGCACTAAGGCATACAATTCCTTATCATAGGTGGGATAGTTTAGGGCACCCCCATTCAACTTCTCACTAAAATAAGCAATTGGATGACCTTCTTGTAGCAAAACAACCCCAATACCCACATTAGATGCATCACATTCAATTTCAAAAGATTTTGCAAAATTTGGTAATGCAAGAATGGGGGCATTAGATAGTTTGTGCTTAAGTTCAGAAAATGCATTTTCTTGTTTTTTACCCCATTTAAACCCAACATGCTTTTTGACTATTTCATTAAGAGGTGCAGCCAAAGTACTAAAATCTTTAACAAACCTCCTATAGAAACTAGCTAACCCATGAAAACTTCTCACTTCACTCACATTCTTAGGGGTAGGCCACTCTTGGATGGCTCTAATCTTTTCCTCATCAACTTGTACCCCTTTAGAACTCACAACAAATCCCAAGAACACAATATGATCAGTGCAAAAGGTACATTTTTCAAGATTAGAAAATAATTTTTCCTTCCTAAGTACATTCATGACAGCACGCAAATGTTCAACATGCAAATCAAAGTTAGTGTTATATATCAGAATATCATCAAAATACACCACTACACATTTGCCTAAAAACTCTTTCAAGACATGGTTCATCAATCTCATAAAAGTGTTTGGAGCATTAGTTAACCCAAAGGGCATAACTAGCCACTCATACAACCCATATTTAGTTTTAAAAGTTGTTTTCCACTCATCTCCTTCTCTAATTCTAATTTGATGATATCCACTTTTCAAGTCAATTTTAGAGAAGATACAAGCACCATACAATTCATCCAACAAGTCATCTAACCTAGGAATGAGATGTCTATACTTTACCGTGATGTTATTGATAGCTCTACAATCTGTGCACATCCTCCAAGTTCCATCTTTCTTAGGGACTAGAATGAATGGGACTGCACATGGACTCAAGCTTTCTTTAACCCACCCCTTTTGCATTAAGTCTTCAACTTGCTTTTGAATCTCCTTGGTTTCTTGGGGATTGCTTCGATAGGCTAGTCTATTAGGCAATGAAGCTCCTGGAATAAGGTCAATTTGATGCTCAATACCCCTAAGAGGGGGTAGACCTATAGGCACTTCTTTGGGAAAAACATCTTTAAAATCCTGCAACAAAGAAGAAACCTCTTTTGGAAGAGAGTTAGTAAAACATGGACTGTTTGATTTACTTTCTTTACTCAAAAGTAAAAGTATTGGCTTTCTCAATTGCATAGCTCTTTTGACTTCTTTTTCTTTTATAAACAGACTTGATTTTTTTCTTGTAGACCCCTAATTTTGCCTGGTTTCTCAAATAAAGACAAAAGAGATCACCCGTAACAAGATAAAGCTCGCCCGGCGTTACAAATAAGAGCCAAGGAGATTTCCTATATGAAGATAAAGCTTCAACAGACACCTATCGGCATCAACTGACGTCCGAAACAGCAAAGGAAAGCTTCCCGGGGTCCCGAAACGCGAAAACTGGCCAAAACAGGTCGAGACGGCAGTCCCAAAGTTGGGACGACCGTCCCAAGGCCAATTTCAAGTGGGACGGCCATCCCAGGTCCCCAGGTGGTCTCGCCCTGTGTAAAAATGACATTTGGGACGGCCATCCCAGTCCAGACGGTCGTCCCAACCCAGACAGTGGTCCCAAAGTGCGCCAGCTGCGGAAACTATAAATAGGAGGCTCATTTGCCACTTTTTTAGAACACAGACACTCCAAAGAGCTCTGAAACACCTTAAAAAACTCAGAGCACTTGTCTACTTCTCTCCCTCTCTCGAATGATCTTTCCGATTGCCTTAAATAGGTAACAATCGGTTAAGGAATTATATTCCGGCATTTGATTCTTCTTTAAATTTTTAGTGGAGTCGATCTTGTATTGGTGAGGAGAGTCTGTGTAGAGATAGGGGTTGCCAAAACGCATCCTCACAGTTCGAGATTCTCAATATAAAGCTTGCTACGGAGGTTCTTTTCAATTCTCTTCTCTTTTATTGCTTTATTTATTGTTTTATTTAGCTTTATTTATTGTTTATGCCATATAGAATAAAATCATGTAGATAGCCATTTTAATATCTCTTCTATTGCTTTATTTAGCTTTATATAAAATTATGTAGATAGCCATTTCAATATTATGCAATAAAATAGGGTAATCGCGTAATTTCTCGAAGTCTTCTCTTAAAACGAATTGATCTGTCATAGGGAACCCGAAAGGGGCGTTGTGGGGTGTTAACACCTTCCCCACACGTAACTAACTCCCTTACCTAACACTGGTTATAATGGCCAAGTTTGGTTTTCATTAAAATCAATGCCTTTTATCCTTTTCCAATGTTTATGGTCAAAACATTGGTGGCGACTCCATAAGAACCCCTTTTCGAAAACCTTGCTTTTATTAGAGGATAATCCAATTGTCGGGCACCTCGGAAGCAATGAACACATTTTAAAACAAATACGCGAGTCTAAACCATCTTTTCGCGACCGCTCGCATAAACGTTCGAGACGTCACCAGACGTCGGAAAGGGACGGCGGCGACAGATGGCGACTCCACTGGGGAAGCTAGAGAGTTGATCCCATTTAGTGACAGATAAATTCAAAACTAAGTAAAGATTTGAAATTACGCCTTTACCCTCCGTATGTTTTTACTGTATGGCTTTAATAACTGCTGTATGATTACTTCTGCAAATTGTTTGAAATATAAACTGCACACAAAAACCCTTGCACACAACAGTCCCTCTATACCCGGGGGCAAGAGTAAATACCTTTAGGGAGTGGGTGGCAGATACGACCGGCTTGTTGGCACATGGGGCTACATCCGTTGTCGGAAACCACCAACTCAAGGTGATAACTCTCTTCTTTTGGTCTAAGGGTGTCGACACGGAGTTCCGTGCATGACCCGAGGACTGAGAGATTGAGAGGTCCCTATAATGGGGGCACCTTGGGGACCTTTGGCCTTGGTGAGAACAGTTTAGAACCACCCAAACAAAGCACATTTCTGCAGGAAAACCCTACCTCGTAATAGCGTGACTTTGCTCGTGGATGTATGAATTGTGTGTGCATCCATTTGCTGCATTTGTATTGATGCATTAGCATAGGGTAATCATATAACAGACAAAAAATGAAAAAACCCTAAAAATCATAAAAGTGATAAGACAAACCACCTTTATCTTGGACAGTCTTTAGTTAAGCTAGCCTGGTTTCAGGTTCTTTGTAAGCTAAGTAGCCACGCTGACCGACAGAAGAGATAAAGGGTCATAAAAAAGGTAAAACCAGTTAAAACCATAAAAATACCTTTTGTAAAAAAAAAATAATTTTTTGACAAAGTCGTATCATTCATACCATATCATTCAATAAGTGTAAAACCAAGAGAGAAAACCAATGCATTAAGAAAAGTATGCATAAACATCATCATAATAAAATCTCTCATACATAAACACATTCATCCTAGGGCATATTTATTCCACGCTAATCATTTAAAATAAAAAGTTATAATAAGAATCATTAAAATCATTTAGAAGGTGGTTGGTCTTCCGCCCGTCCTCACTCGTGCTCAAAAGGCTAAGAAGATGGAACAACTAGAAGAACAAAATCGGAAGCTCACCGCTGAGCTTACTACGCTGAAAGAACAAATGGCTCAAATGTTAGAAATGATGCATCAACAGCATCTTCATCAAGAGGGTCCTCAGAATGGACAAGCCTCTCACCAAGAAGAAGAAGAGGAACCTCAAAATGAGCACGATCAATCTGACACAAGAACAGTACATATTCATGCTCCTGAAGTATCAAAACAACAAATCACTTGCTCTTGAAGAGAGGCTGAGAGCCATGGAAGGTCATAACTTTGATATAAAAGAGGCGGTCGATATGTGCCTCGTCAAAAATATCCAATTCCCTAACAAGTTCAAAACTCCGGATTTCCCAAAATACATGGGAACGACCTGTCCAAGAAGCCATCTTACAATGTACTGCCGTAAGATGGCTGCACATGCTGATAATGAAAAACTCCTGATCCACTGCTTTCAGGAGAGCTTGGCTGAATCAGCTTTAAACTGGTATATGCAACTAGAAGGAGGGCAAATCCAAACCTGGAGACATCTGGCAGATGCGTTTCTTCGTCGTTATAAATACAATATTGATCTGACCCCTGAAAGAGCAGATCTACAATTATTAAGCAAGAAAAACGACGAATCCTTCAAAGCATATGCCCAAAGATGGAGGGAATTGGCAGCACAAGTGGAACCTCCTCTATCCGACAAGGAAACTACATCCATGTTCATCAATTCTCTGACTGGTCCTTATTACGACAAAATGATAGGGAATACATCAACACTCTTTGCGGATGTAGTCATTATAGGAGAAAGAGTAGAGCAAGGTTTGAAGAGTGGAAGAATTGTACAACAAACTCCCTCCAATTCCTCTACTCAAACTTTTAAAAAGAATTTTGGAAAGAAGAAGGAAGGAGACGTGAATGCAATTAATATTACCACTCCTTCTGCCTCCTCCCAACAAACCAAGCCACGCAGACAAGAGAGGAAATTCACTTCCATACCTACCTCCTACGGAAGTCTGTTTTTGAAATTATTGGACGCCAAGCTCCTCGTGCGTATCCCTCCCAAGAAAATGGAGCCACCCTATCCAGAATGGTATAAACCAAATGAAAAATGCAATTATCATTCGGACGCTCCAGGACACTCTGTAGATAATTGCATGGCTTTAAAGCATAAGGTCCAAGATTTAATAGATGCGGGATGGATTACCTTTGACGCATCTACTCCAAAGGTGGACGACCAACCCTTATCAAAGCCCGAGTAAAAGACGGGATAAGGGAGACTAGCAGATTAGGGCTCATCATTTTTACCATTTTTTTGCAATAAACATAAAGAAATAATAAAAGCTTCCGATGTATTTCTCGTGATCCTTGCCCATGATCACGAGATTTTTGGTTAAATTGGGCTTTGTAAATATTTTCTTCTATCAATACAATGAGGCATTTTTTTCTCTCTTTCATTCTTTTCTCTCTTATACATCTAATAAAGGAATTTAAAACAAAGCATAACCCATACAGTCATGTCTGTGATTGAAAACTCCTTGGAAGATCTGAAAGCTGAAGACGAATGGATTGAGTCAGACAGTGAGGAGGGGACCATTTCCCCGGACATGCAAAGACTGTTAGAAAAAGAAGCTCAATCAATACAGCCCCATCAGGAGAAAACTGAGTCTATCAATTTGGGATCAGAAGATGATAAGAAAGAAGTAAATATTGGGACCCAAATTGACGATGATGTCGAGAAAAACTAATACAATTGCTAAGAGAATATATGGACGTGTTTGCGTGGTCCTACCATGATATGCCTGGAATCGATAAAAGTATAGTGGAGCATCGATTACCATTAAAAGAGGGATTTCGGCTCGTTAAACGAAACTCGGAAGAGTAAAACCAGAATGGTCCTTAAAAATTAAAGAAGAAGTAGAGAAACAGTTGGATGCCAATTTCCTGATCGTTTCAAAATACCTCGAATGGTCGGCAAACATCGTGCCAGTTGTAAAGAAAACGGAAAAATCGAGTATGCGTAGATTACGGGACTTAAACCGTGCAAGTCCAAAAGATGACTTTCCCTTACCACATATCGATACGTTGGTAGATCACACTTGCTACAAATACTCTATATTCTTTCATGGACGGATATGCAGGGTATAACCAAATTAAATTGGCTGTTCAAGATAGAGAAAAAACTTCCTTCATTACGCCATGGGGGACATTTTGTTATAGAGTAATGCCTTTTGGACTTAAGAATGCAGGGGCAACCTATCAAAGGGCTATGGTTACACTATTTCACGATATGATCCACAAAGAAATCGAAGTATACGTGGATGATATGATTGTCAAGTCCAAAAATGAGACAGATCACCTCCTACACTTAAAGAAACTATTCAATCGACTTCGAAAATACCAGATTAAGCTCAACCCGGCTAAATGCACATTCGGAGTACGATCAGGAAAACTCCTTGGGTTTATTGTTAGTAAAAGAGGAATTGAGGTGGACCCTGATAAGACAAAGGCAATCATAGAAATGCCTCCACCAAGAACAGAAAAAGAAGTCAGAGGGTTCTTAGGCCGAATAAACTACATCGCACGGTTCATTGCGCAATTAACAGATAAATGTACGCCCATCTTCAAGTTATTGCGTAAAAACCAATCGACAGTTTGGAACGATGAATGCCAACAAGCCTTCGAAAAGATCAAAATATGCCTAACTAATCCTCCAGTACTGATACCACCTGTGGAAGGGAGACCCTTAATTCTTTACCTATCAGTACTCGACGAATCCATGGGATGTGTACTCGGTCAACAAGATGATACTGGTAAGAAAGAACAAGCCATATATTACCTCAGTAAAAAATTTCTAAACTATGAGACCCGTTATACAGCACTCGAAAAAACATGTTATGCATTGGTGTGGGCAACTCAACGCCTTCGACAATATATGGTCAGACATACAACTTGGTTAATTTCCAAAATGGACCCCATCAAATACTTATTTGAAAAACCCATTTTGACCGGAAGGATAGCTAGATGGAAAGTACTCCTCTCGGAATTTGATATTATTCATGTCACTCAGAAAGCTATCAAAGGCAGTCCTTTGGCAGATTACCTGGCACATGGGCCAACAGACGAATATCAATCCCTCCAAGATGATTTTCCAGATGAGCACATAATGCACATCCAACATGAAGAACTAGAGAATAATGAGTGGATCATGTTCTTCGATGGAGCTTCAAATTTACTAGGACACGGGATCGGAGCTATTTTAATATCTCCCAAAAAGAAATATATCCCAGTAACAGCCAGATTAAACTTTGATTGCACAAACAATATGGCAGAATATGAAGCCTGTGCTCTAGGTATTCAAGCGGCCTTAGATCACGGGGTAACCAAACTCAAAGTATTCGGTGACTCATCCCTTGTTATTTACCAGCTCAAGGGTGAATGGGAAACTAGAAACTCCAAATTAATCCCTTATCTGGAGCATATCCGTAAGATGACTTCACAAATGGAAAACATTAGTTTTGAGTATATCCCTCGGGAGGATAACCAGATTGCGGATGCGCTGGCAACATTATCATCCATGTTCGCACTAGGGCAAGAACATGAGATGCCCATCATCCAAGTCAAAAGGCACGACAAACAAGCCTTTTGTATGATGGTGGATAATGAAAAAGATAAAACCCCTTGGTATCAGGACATAAAGCGATACTTGACAAAGGGTGAATACCCAGAGGGAATCAGTGACAATGATAAAAGGACCATTCGGAAAAGGGCTATAGGATTTATGTTGATAGGAGAAACCCTCTATAAAAAGAATTGTGATTCTACTTTGTTAAGATGCGTTAATCCCGAAGAAGCCCAGATATTGATCAAAGAAATACATGAAGGAACCTTTGGGACTCATGCACCAGGGCATATCATGGCTAGGAAAATCCTCAGAGCAGGATACTTTTGGTCCACAATGGAAAAAGATTGTTATCAGTATGCTAGAAAATGTCATAAATGTCAAATACACGCAGATAATGTACATGTTCCACCGATACCTCTCAATGTTATGGCTATCCCTTGGCCGTTCGCTATGTGGGGCATAGATGTCATCGGACCTATTGAGCCTAAGGCGTCTAATGGTCACCGATTCATTTTGGTGGCCATTGATTATTTCACTAAGTGGGTAGAAGCTGCATCTTATGCACATGTGACTAGAAAAATAGTGGTCACCTTTATTAAGAAAAATATCATATGTCGATACGGCATTCCACATCGTCTCATTACTGATAACGGGACCAATCTGAATAATAAAATGATGGAAGAACTATGTTATGACTTCAAAATTCAACACCATAATTCTTCTCCTTATCGGCCCAAAATGAATGGCGCGGTCGAAGCAGCCAATAAAAACATCAAAAAGATTGTTCAAAAGATGGTTAAAACCTATAGAGATTGGCATGAAATGTTACCTTTTGCTCTTCATGGTTATCGAACATCCGTACGGACTTCAACAGGGGCTACTCCATTTTCCCTGGTATATGGTGTAGAGGTCGTGTTACCAATAGAAATCGAAATACCTTCCTTGCGAATCATAATGGAAACAAAACTAACAGAAGCCGAATGGGTTCAAAGCCGATACGATCAATTAAACCTTATCGATGAAAAGCGGCTGAATGCTATATGTCATGGACAATCCTATCAAAAGAAGATTAAAAAGGCTTATGATAAAAAGGTTCACCCTCATACTTATCAAGAAGGGGATCTAGTTATAAAGAAATTGCTTCCAACCCAGAAGGATAAAATTGGAAAATGGGCAGCAAATTACGAAGGACCCTTTGTGGTTAAAAGAGCTTTCTCAGGAGGAGCACTTATCCTCACCAATATGGATGGAGAGGAACTTCGACACCCAATCAATTCAGACGTGGTGAAGAAGTATTATGCTTGAAGACATTGCTCATGACCCGTCAGGAATGAAAACTCGCAAAGGGCATCCCTGGGCAAAAGATAGGGTCCATATCCCTCGCTAGGATACGTCCTAGGCAAAAAAAAAAAAAAAAAAAAAAAAAAAGAGAGCAATGGTTACTTTAGTCGAAAACCGAAAAGGCGGCTAAAGTAACATTCTTCCGAAGCAAGCGATCTGCATGGTCTTCACTCTGAGCTCAAGCATCTCAACTCGAAGTAATTAGGAGAACCAGGGGCGAGATATCATGGACATGACTGTATAAGCCTAAACAAGTACAGCCAACCCCGACCACCCATTCTTCTAAATACCTTTTGTAATCCTTCTGTAAAAGAAATAAACTTTTGCTCATTTATCAATAAAATTCCCTTTCATTTCCTTCCTCTTGACCAAATATTATGGAAATGCCTCTTTATTGATAAATCATAAATATGCGCAAAGACCTTTAATCAAAGATCAAACATGCATCTAAAAAAAAAAAAAAAAAAAAAAAGGGGGGGGGGGAAGCACATAAAAAATAATAATAAGAAAATAACAAATGCCTGCTAGTATATTCTTAGGTAAAAACTAGGGTAGCCTGCTAGATCGGAAATCCCAAAAAGAACGATCTAGGCAAAAGATAAGGCAACAGCCCCCTAAGACATTCTAGGCAAAAATTAAGGCAGCCCGCTAGATTGAAAACCCGTAAAGGGCAGTCTAGGCAAAAGATAGGGCTAAAACCAAGAGATGGATAAAAGAAGAGCCCAGCATCACGGTTATAGAAGATGAGCCCACCGGCATATTCATAAGAAAGCCAATGAGAGAAGGCCAGTCACTTTCTAAATGCATCAAAAATAAACAAACATTAGATTGCATCTAAGACATCCACACACAAAGTAGTCGCATAATACGACTTTGTCAAAATCAATAAAAGAATGAAATAAAATAATTTTTCAAATAAATAAAAATGCATATAAGGAATCTAGCCTCCATACTTATAATTGAAAAACAGGAGACGCCAAAATCCAGTCTCCATATGAAAATAAAAGTCGCGAAAATAAAAGGCGAAATCTGAACCACTTTAGCAAAATAAGGAGCTTCGAAGAAACTGGCTCCAATCACCAACCTTCTACACCAACAAGAGGAGATGCCTCAATAAGAAAAAGCCAATGGAAAAGCTCGATAAATCCTCAAGTGGATCCTTGCCTACTCCAGAGGCAACACAAAATTATCTCATGACTCAGCATCATCACTTGAGTCATCAAATATTTAAAGCCGCAATCAACATCCTTCCATCCAAGAAAAAGGAAGTCATCAATGTAGAAAAGCCAACGGAAAGGCTTAATTATCCCCAAGCGGATCCTTGCCTACTCCAGAGGCAAAACAAAAAGATTACCTCATGACTCGAAGACATCACCGCATGAGTCATCAAGCACACTCATTAGAGAGTCGCCGCCTCGAAGAGTCCGTCAAAGAAAGATCACGCAAGAGTCCATCAAAGAAAGCACAGAATCAAATCAACCAAATCACTAAGGGGCAACAAAAAGAAAGAAGAGAAAAGCCTTTCATCCTCTAACAAAGGCCATTGCATGAAAAAGCCGAAAGAAAATCCCCAAGAAGAGCACATCAAGAAAAATCTATAAAAGGAGAAAATGAGAAATTTCCATCCCCAGGAAGCCAATAAAATTCCCCAGGGATCACTACGAAGAAAAGAGAAAAATATATATCTTTCCATCTAACGTGCATAAAAGGTGCACATATAAACCCATTCCTCAGCAGGAATAAGAACATAAACAAAAGCCAGTTCAAGCAATAAGGAGTCAAAAACTCCATTTTTCCCCCTTAGGGGGCAATTCAAAAGAGATTTCAGGCAGAGCAATCAAATTCTCAATGAATCATCCAAAAGAAAAACTATCACCGGTGAGCCTACAACAGAGCCTCTGTTTGCTCAAAAATAAGCAAAGAGCTAATGTCCCAGAGAAATGGGAAATCAACCTATGCGAGAGGTAATGCAAGCCCAAAAGCATAAAAGTCTTCACCATTGCTGAAGCAATTGCCTAATCAAGAGGCACAATCAAAGTCCCCAGTAAATTCCTGCCTAAAAGGCAACCAACAAAGAATCCCCGGTAAAACCGGATGGGTAAAATAGAAAAGTCAAAAAGAAAGAAAATCAATCATTCCTCATGGAATAGGCGCATAAGTCGCCAGAAACCGGATGAGGGTTCGTACTCATCAATCAAAAAAGGATATACCAAAAAGAGCATTCCAAGAGTCTGTCAAAATACAGATTCATACCAGGTGGGGGTAGGTACCCATCAGAGTCGGTCAAAATGCAGACTCATACCAGGTAAGGGTAAGTACTCACCAGAGTATTATACAGTAAAACTCAAAACCAGATGGGGGTATGTACTCATCAGGCCTTACAAAAGGGGGCTTACCAGACGAGGGTTCGTACTCGTCAAACACCAGATGGGGGTGTATACTCATCAGGCCTTACAGAAGGGGGTCTACCATGACAGGGGGTTCATACTTGTCAAACACCAGATGGGGGTGTGTACTCATCAGGCCTTACAGAAGGGGGTCTACCATGACAGAGGGTTCGTACTCGTCAAACACCAGATGGGGGTGTGTACTCATCAGGCCTTACAGAAGAGGGTCTACCATGGCGGGGGTTCATACCCGTCAAACACCGAGATGGGGGTGTGTACTCATCGAGCCTTACGGAAGGGGGTCTACCAGGCAGGGGGTTCGTACTCGTCAAACACCAGATGGGGGTGTGTACTCATCAGGCCTTACAGAAGGGGGTCTACCAGGCAGGGGGTTCGTACTCGTCAAACACCAGATGGGGGTGTGTACTCATCAGGCCTTACAGAAGGGGGTCTACCAGACAGAGGGTTCGTACTCGTCAAACACCAGATGAGGGTGTGTACTCATCAGGCCTTACAGAAGGGGGTCTACCAGACAGAGGGTTCGTACTCATCAAACACCAGATGGGGGTGTGTACTCGTCAAGCCTTACAGAAGGGGGTCTACCAGACAGAGGGTTTATACTCGTCAAACACCAGATGGGGGTGTGTACTCATCAAGCCTTACAGAATTACCGGGCGAAGGATTATACTTGTCAAAACACCAGATAGGGGTTGGTACCTATCAAAAAAATATTTATCATCCAGAAGATCAGCCAAGGAATATCTGAAGGATAACCGGGCAAAAGGGTTAACTCCTTCCCCTACCAGCTAATCTTATCGGCATAATAGGCCAATAAATTAGCTAGGCAGGTGAAGGGGGGGCAGCTGTAGACCCCTAATTTTGCCCGGTTTCTCAAATAAAGACAAAAGAGATCACCCGTAACAAGATAAAGCTCGCCCGGCGTTACAAATAAGAGCCAAGGAGATTTCCTATATGAAGATAAAGCTTCAACAGACACCTATCGGCATCAACTGACGTCCGAAACAGCAAAGGAAAGCTTCCCGGGGTCCCGAAACGCGAAAACTGGCCAAAACAGGTCGAGACGGCCGTCCCAAAGTTGGGACGGCCGTCCCAACCTTCCAGATTCCAGTGGGACGCGCGTCCCGAAGTTGGGACGGCCGTCCCAAGGCCAATTTCAAGTGGGACGGCCGTCCCAGGTCCCCAGGTGGTCTCGCCCTGTGTAAAAATGACATTTGGGACGGTCATCCCAGTCCAGATGGCCGTCCCAACCCAGACGGTGGTCCCAAAGTGCGCCAGCTGCGGAAACTATAAATAGGAGGCTCATTTGCCACTTTTTCAGAACACAGACACTCCAGAGAGCTCTGAAACACCTTAAAAAACTCAGAGCACTTGTCTACTTCTCTCCCTCTCTCGAATGATCTTTCCGATTGCCTTAAATAGGTAACAATCGGTTAAAGAATTATATTCTGGCATTTGATTCTTCTTTAAATTTTTAGTGGAGTCGATCTTGTATTGGTGAGGAGAGTCTGTGTAGAGAGAGGGGTTGCCAAAATGCATCCTCACAGTTCGAGATTCTCAATATAAAGCTTGCTACGGAGGTTCTTTTCAATTCTCTTCTCTTTTATTGCTTTATTTATTGTTTTATTTAGCTTTATTTATTGTTTATGCCATATAGAATAAAATCATGTAGATAGCCATTTTAATATCTCTTCTATTGCTTTATTTAGCTTTATATAAAATTATGTAGATAGCCATTTCAATATTATGCAATAAAATAGGGTAATCACGTAATTTCTCGAAGTCTTCTCTTAAAACGAATTGATCTGTCATAGGGAACCCGAAAGGGGCGTTGTGGGGTGCTAACACCTTCCCCACACGTAACTAACTCCCTTACTTAACTCTGGTTATAATGGCCAAGTTTGGTTTTCATTAAAATCAATGCCTTTTATCCTTTTCCAATGTTTATGGTCAAAACATTGGTGGCGACTCCATAAGAACCCCTTTTCGAAAACCTTGCTTTTATTAGAGGATAATCCAATTGTCGGGCACCTCGGAAGCAATGAACACATTTTAAAACAAATACGCGAGTCTAAACCATCTTTTCGCGACCGCTCGCATAAACGTTCAAGACGTCACCAGACGTCGGAAAGGGACGGCGGCGACATTTCTCTCTTTCTCTTTTTCTTCCTCTTTTTCCTTTTTCTTTTCACTCTCTTTTTCTTTTCTCTTTTCTCTCTCTTTTTCTTTTCTTTCTTCTTTTCTTTTCTTTCTCATTTTCAGTTGATTCTCACTAACTTCTCTTGGAACCAAAGGTGCAAGAGTAGTTTTGCGGTCTTTATGCATAAAAGAGAACTTATTAGTGAAACCATCATGCATAACTCTCCTATCATACTGCCATGGTCTCCCAAGAAGTAAATGACAAGCCTCCATGGGCACCACATCACACAAAACAGAATCTTCATATTTTCCTATGGAAAAACCCACTTCAACTTGCCTATTCACGGTCATCTCACCATCTTCACTAAGCCATTGAAGTTTGTAAGGTCGCGGGTGTGGCTTAGTCTCCAAATTCATTTTTGAAACCAACCGTGCACTAGCCACGTTAGTGCAACTCCCACCATCAATGATCAAAGAGCACAACTTCCCTTGAATGAGGCACCTTGCGTGAAAAATATTTTCTCTTTGACAATCATCCAATTCAACTGATTGACTACCCAACATCCTTCTAATCATGAACAAATCTCCTTCTAACTCTCTTTCATCTTCATGCTCATTTTCATCACTAGATGAAGAATCTGAAGAAGATTCACTAATTATTTCTCCATCCTCCTTAAGTAACATAGTCTTCTTAGTAGGACATTGAGAAGCTATGTGACCTCTTCCCAAACATTTGAAGCACTTAACCTCACTACTCCTTGTTTTCTTAAGTGCCTCATCAGACTTATTTTGATTTCTATGAGCTATAACATTGGAATTGTTTGTTGATGATCCACCCTCCTTATTTTTGTCCTTCCAACTAGGAGAGTGAAAATTAGATGAACTCCTCCTCATGGCACTCTTTCTCTTCAATTGTTGTTCTACCTTGGAAGCTTGATGTACTAAATCCTCCAACTCAACATAATTTTGTAGCTCCACAACATTCCTTATATCACTATTTAGCCCATGTAGGAATCGGGTCATAGTAGCCTCCCGTGCCTCCATTACATTAGCCCTAATCATGGAAACCTCCATCTCTTTGTAATATTCATCAACACCTCTACTACCTTGTATGAGTCTTTGGAGCTTGTTGTGAAGATCTCTTTGATAATGAGAAGGAACAAATCTTCTTCTCATCAACCTCTTCATTTCTTCCCAACTTTCCACCAAGGGTTCTTCATATCTCACCCTTTCCCTTTGTAATTGGTTCCACCAAATGAGAGCATAATCAGTGAATTCCATGGCTGCCACCCTCATCTTTTTATCTTCTGTGTAATTATGGCATGCAAACAGTTGCTCAATTTTTATCTCCCACTCCAAATATGCTTCTGGATCACTCTTTCCTTAAAAAGAGGGTGTGTTCAGCTTTACTCCTTCAATTCTGTTATCTCTAACATCACCTTCATTATTTCTCCTTCTCCTCCTTCTACCTCCACCATCATCATCATTTCCTTGATTTTCTAGTTGTTCAATTCTCCCATACAACTCCTCAGTATGTTCTGTCAACATTCTTTGCATTTGGGCTATAATGGCATCAATCAATAATCTATTGTCACCCCTAGAGGAGGGGTACCACCACCTGCACCTGCCATCTTTCAAGTAAAAAGAAGAAAGGACCAAACAAATGAAGTAATAGGACCTCACCACTCTTCTCACGTGTTTGCACTCAAAGATGTACCACTCGTGTTTACTCTCAATTTGGCTTTTGTATAATATGCACTCTTGCCTTTTTCCACTCGTTCTCTGACTTATGGTTCTTACAAGAATCAAACAATCTATAGTTCAAGAATCACTTTCAACTGTAGCAATCACAAGAAATAAAACAGAATTGTAGTACCAACAAAGGACAAGTAGCAAAGAACAATTTTACTACTAATAACAAGCAAGACAAATTTAAACTATGGAAAAACAAAGATTAGACAAAGACGTTTGACACTTAGGAATTTTATCAAACAACTAATGTGCACTGAAATTTAAAGAAAGAACAACTGCCACATATATATATAATTTTTTTTTCTGATTCTTTTCTTCTTTTGATTCTTTTCCTTTTTTTGATTCTTTTCTTTTTTTTTTTTTGTTCTTTTCCTTTTTTTTTTCTTTTCTGCAGAAAACTAATTTCAAATACAACTTTGATATATATATCTAAATGAAATTCAATATCAAAATTGCATAAACAACAATTTTTTTTTGAACAGTATACGGAACAGTGATGAACAGTACACGTGAACAGTATAATGAACAGTACGTGAACAGTGACAATGAATAGTACGTGAACAGTGACAATGAACAGTACCGTGAATAGTGTCGGTGAACAGTGCAATGAACAGTACGCTTTTGAACCCTGCTCTGAATACCAAATGACGACACTCAAACAGAAGGGAAACAATTTAGGGTTAGGTTTTAAGAGTTGATTTGATTAGAAAACAGAAAAACATAAAAGATACCGTAGGCGCCACAAATAAGAATATTTGATAAGCCAAGAAGGATCGCCACAAGAATCGAATAATTCTTGATAAGATCAAGTGATGCAAGGAAGAACCCTAGCAGAGCAACAACTCACAAAGTAATCTGAATATTACGTCTATTCATTCTGAATTCCCAAATGTTTAATACAACTTAAGTTTATGAGTTTGTCTCATTGCAGGAAATAAAGATAAATTAAAATCCTAATATCCCAAGCAAAGTTAAGTTGTCCAGATGGTTCAGTGAAGACATTATAAGTTTTGGGTCTTGGGTTCAAATCCCCACTGTAGCAAATAAAATAATAATAAAAACTAAATCTTTTAGTTGGGCCTCCTAGCTCTCCAAACATTCTATGCATGTGATAGGTCTAGACTCCTCCATGTTTGAATCTTTTAATAGTTGGGCCTTTAGCAAATTGGTCACTTTGTATTGCCATGCCTCTTGTGCTTTTCTGAGCCTGCCTCTTGTCATAGGTCCACCTAAGTCTTGGATTGGATCTTGGTCTTGATCCTTCTCGTTATGGGCTTGGGCCTTTATGTCCACATCAGTAGTTGAGCTTAGTAAAACAATGTTCGAGCTACATTTAAAAGATGTTGATATTTGTGTTCAACAACAGCGTTTTGTTGAAACGTTTCAACGCAACTTCTTTGATCAAGAATACCTTTGGATGAAGAAAAAAATCAGTTAATAAAAATTCTACTCCATTGTCACTTCAAAAAAAATTTGGTTCCAAGGATTCTCCATCGAACTTCATCAAGTTCTGTGTTTAGCCCCAATATGAACTTGTAGATCCTATCTTTCTCCACCAATTCTTTATACTTCTTTTTATTCTCAACACAGCTCCATTTAACGTCTTCATATATGTTTAGTTGTTGTCTATGTCGATTGAGTGTATTAAAATACTCAGTGACTGAGAAATCACCTTGTCGCAAATCATGGAGTATGCTCTTGATCTCAAATACTACAAACGTATTGTCCACACTTGAGTAGGTTTTCTTCATTGCATTCCACATCTCCTTGGTAGTGTCATAGTATATGAAATTCTCCCCAATTTCATTGGTCATAGTGTTGAGTAACCATGACTTGAAATTCTCCCTATAAATATTGTACATAACTGTGCATAAGTAACAAAATAAAACTAATTATCTTATCATTAAATCCTATCATAATTGAATTATTCTAATTTATAATGCTTATCTCTAACATACTCCATTGTCACTTCAAAAACATTTGAATTTAGTATGAAATTGAGTTTCAATCAATGAAATGAAATGTATTAAATGCGTGCGAGTTTCAAATTTGGATTTCATAAATTTAATCTAGGTAAAACGTGAGTAATCATCAACTAAAGTGAGAAAATATTTGTAATGGCAATTAGAAGATATAGAATATGATCCCCATATGTCTCCATGAATAATGTCAAAAATTTTATGTGACTATGTTTCACTACTATGATGAGACAATTTGCATTGTTTAGCAAAATGACAAATGTCACAAGGAAAGAGATTTGCAGAGTAAGGGATAAAAGGATATTGTTAGGAAATAATATGAAAAATAGAGTTAAAGACATGACCTAATTTATGATGCTGAAGAGAAGTATCTTTGGGTTTGGTAGTAGTGGTATGAATAGAAACATGATGGTGGTTGTGATAAGAGTGAGACAAATTTAGCACATATAATCCTTGGTGCAAGCTAGCCGAACCAATCATCCTTTGGGAGGTTTGTTGCAAAATAACACAAGAGTTAAATTTAAAAAGGAGATGATAGTGCAAGGTTTGAATCAATTTTTGAACAGAAACCAGATTTACATGAAAATTGGGAACGAAAAGAACATCACGAAGAATTAAGGAATCTGACAATATAACAGTACCAGATATAGAAGTAGAAACTTAGACAACATTTGACAAAGTAATGAAAATAGATGAAATAAATTTATGAGTGACAAAACTGTGAAAATCAAAAGTGATATGATCAGTGACACCTATATCCATAAGCCATTGAGGGTTTTACCTGGAAGAACATAATGAGTTTTAGGAAGAGTGAAAGAAGAATTAACCGATGAGGAGATTTGGGTTGTTGCAAAAGAGTTAGAATATCATGATATTGCTCTTCAGTAAATTTAGGCACTGGCCGTGAGATCTCGTGAAGGTTGAAGACGTTGGTAGTAAAGATGGAAAAGAACTAGAGGCGGCATTATTCACCATGCGATTTTTATATCCTGGTGGAAAATCATGTTTGAAATAACACATATCCTGGTGCGTTCACAATAAGTGCAGAATTTATTACTATGACAACTTCTCCCTCCATTATTTCTGCCACGACCCCTTGGAAATGAATGGCCTCTGGTCCTCTATAGAAAGGATTCGAGTTAGAAACATCATCATTCTTGGACTATAAATTCGGAGAAGTAGTAGTAGTTAGGGCTTGTGAATCAAGAACAATTTCAGAAGAACTAAGAATAGAATGTAATTGACGTTCTTGCTCGATAACCATGTTAAAAACATTGGTAATATTAGGAAGAAGATCGATTAACATAATCTGATATCATGCGGAGGCATACTAATCATTGAGGCCTTTCAGAAATTGAATGACATAATCTTGCTGCTTATAGCATCAGGTAGAATTAAAAGCATCACAAGAACATTTGATAGTATATGTGTAGTTAACAAAGAGATGAAAACTATTGATTTCCTCCCAAAAAGTACGTAACTCTGTGTAAAATTCAGTTACAGAGAGTACCTTGGTGCAGTTTGTATAAATCTTCTTGTAAATCTACAATACGAAAATTATCTCCTTGATGAAAGCGATGGTACAAATCTTACCAAACGTCGAAAGTATGTTCAATCTAGAGAATGAATTTAAGAATGATTTTATGCACCAATTGTTGATCCAAGAAATAATCATTATGTTGCAACGATCTTAAAATTTGTGAGAAGGGCTGGTTGATGGTGGTTCAGAGAGAGTGTCATTAACAAATTTCAGCTTATTCTTGGATTTGAACGCAAGTTTCATGGCGCGGACCCAAGTGTGATAATTTTTGTCATCCAACAAGGTGGAAACAAGAACGAGAGTAGGATTTTCATTGGAAGGAAAAAAGAAGATATTAGTGTGAAAGTCAATATATGGTTCGGATACCATTAGAATGGAAGAAGAAATCAAGAAATAACATCTAATATCATCTTGTTGTTCATATACGTACAATGAAATTCATCTAATTTTTTTATTAAGAAAGAATTTTTCACTCCAAAAAGAAGTATAAGTAAGGTATATATAACCTCGTAGAACAAAAAAAAATTATCATAACTAAAAATAATATAAAAAGAAAAAAAATATTTATTATAAAAAAAAAAAACAATTATGCTAACAGTGATAATACACATATTCTATTGAGATCTTTTAGATGTATTCTAAGGGGAAATGACTAGAATATCTCTTAAAAGAGATAATATATTGTGACGTATGAAATATAAAATTGACAAAATTAAATCATATACAACTACAAAATTTAATTTACTAATTTTAATAAATTATTACAATTTAAAAATTGGTATCCCATTTAAATGTAATTCTCACATGATTTTGTGGTTATGATTAATCATTAGTAGAAATTTGTATACTCACGGTATGTTTGTTTTCAACAAAGGAAATATAAAAAGTGAAAAAAAAATACAATAATTTCACATATTTTAATATAAAAATTTATAAAATAAAAATATATTCTTTTTTTATAAAAGAGCAAAGAAAGTTAATTTTTTCTAAGATATAATCGATGTATGCAAATATTATAATCAATTATTTATGTCTAAAGCTATAATTGATTATGTGAAAAAAATTAATAATATATATTTTTTATTATAATAATAAATAATTAAAAAATATATTAAAATAATTAAAAAATTAATAATAATAAATAAATAAATTTAACTTTTAATTTATTATATATATTTTTAATCTAAACAATTTCCGTTTTTATTTTTTTTCTCAATTTTTTTTTCACGCTCTCAACTTCACTCTTCAATCAAACACAAATTTTAGCATATTTTAAAAATATTGAATTCAAATTTATTTGGAGAATAATATATGACGGTTTACTGTTGTTTTGCTTTAATATATACATACAATTTTTGTAACTTGCATTGTTGAACTAAAGGAGAATGAGCATATATTCTTCTTCGTTTGTAATGATTAATATTAGTCAAATCTTAATTTGTTTTTATCATAGGTATATGGTAAGTGGCTAACTATGCTCAAGTTGTAGCAAAACTAATAATTCATACCATATTCAAAGTACATTTTTTTTATTTTGTAAAAAAATATATTTTTACAGGATAAGTTATACAATTAAAAAAAGGAAATTGAGAGAAAAAGTGTAAAATAAAATAACTAAATACAATATTGTAGAAATTATTATTTAAATAAGTGAAGCGCATTAGTGGTATAATATAATATCACTTTAAAAAATTATTACGAGTCGTAAAATAAATGTCACTTCGTCTATCTTAAAATCAATACTATGAATTAAAAGTAATTTCAATTTTGGAAAAAAAAGTATAATTTATTCATTTTATAGGAACAAAAATAAGTGTTTTCAAATTTTATAGATAAAAAATAAATAATTTTGATGTAAGAATTAAAATAATAATTTATTAATTTTATACAGGAACTAAAAATACATTTTAAATCTTTAAAGTGTTGAAATCATATTCACTTGAAAATATAACTTTTAAATGAAAAAAATTATGAATATACTTGTATTTTAAATTTTTTAAAGTTATGATTTATTCTTTTTAATACAAATTTTTTTTATAATTTTAATCTTTAAGTTTAAATTAAAACCTGTTTTTAATTTGTTCTTTCTAATCCACCAATCCAGTGGATTAAGAAGGAGACGAATAAGAAAGACTTAAAAAAAATATTTATATATTAAAATAAAAATAATTATAATTAAAAATATAATATTTATTTATTATATTAATATATTATAATACAATAATTTAAATTATAAAATAAATTAATTAAATTTAAATTATTAATTATAATTAATTATTTTAATATATTAATTTTTTATTTTATAAAAATATTATTTAATAAATAAAAACTTAAAATTATTTATATATTTAAAAATATATTATTAAAGAAATATATATAAAAATATTTTATATAAAAAAATTATTGATAATAAAAGAAAGACGAGTTTTGTCCCTTTTCCCATTTTATATGGGCAAGAGACAAGTGAGTTAAAACGGGATTAACGAATTTATTTTACTATTCTATTTCGAATATATATATAATTTAGATAATATTTAAAGAGATCAAAATTGTATATTTTAAAAATAGACTAAAATAAATATAAAAAACAAAAATGAAGCATCAAAATTTTATAAGAAGTAAAATTTACCCTATGGACCACTTGTATTTAACGATGAACTGTGGATGTAACTTCTACAGTCTAACGTTGACAGAGAAACAAAGAAAAGTTTGGCAGCCACCATTTTAGGTACACTATTTAACGAGATTCATGCATGTATTTGTTCTTATTCGTATAATATCACAAACCAATCCAAAGGTTGAGTTTCCACCATTCCCTCTTTTCTTCCATGAGAGTATTTGTTTTTTAAGCAGAGGACTTATATAAATTTTTATGAAATAAGCCTTTTTAAAGGTTATTAGTTTTTTAAAATTATCTAAGACTACGAGAGCGGGTAATTAAGTCGAATATGATCTAATCTTACATATCAATTAAAAAAGATTAATGATCAAGTTTGACTTAATCATAATTTTTTGGTTTAACGATCTAGTTTTAATTTGATTTAAATTTTTAAAATTTATTAACATGCTTGTATCAAAACAGTTAATTAAGAAATATTTAAATAAAAAATTAAAATTTAAAATATATTAATAAAAGTAAATTAAAAGTCTTTTTAGTTTTATAATAAAAATTAAAAATTTATTATTTATTATTATATTTTTTTAGTAATATAATGATCTAAAATAATAATTCATAAATTCCTTATTATACTGATTAATAATAAATATATATATATATATATATATATATATATATTAATAAAATAATATTATTTTTATTTTTACTTTAAAAAAATTAAAATCAATTTTCACGTAATTTATATCAAAATTCTTTTATATATATTTTGTTAAAATTTTATTTTATAACGTCTCTTTAATCTTTATTTGTTTTTCTCAATATCTTCAGTTTTAATCTTCACTCGTTTTTCTTAAGATTTTAATAGTTTCAATAAAACTACTAAAGAGGAGAATACTTTAAGCATATCAAATTTTTAAATAGAGTAAGTATCAACAATTTTTTTTTTTTAATGTTGAAATCATAAAATTCAATAAGATGAGATAAGACCTTATGAAATGAGAGCATTCATACCACATGTTGATAAATCTTACCTGAAGTGAGAGGATTTAACCACATGTCGACCTATAAAAGCCGTGAATGTTGAATCACTTGATGATGTATATGTAAGGGAGATGATAAAACTACATAGTTCAAAACAACGACAACAATTAGTTGACTCAAGGTGCTTGGTCCAATGAGATGATCTATTATGCTACTACATCTCATGAACTCACTTGATACACAACTTAACCGATCATTTAATGAAATGTTTGTTTCGTCTAATGAATACCTTGTCTAATAATATGATTTGATTTGGATCGACTAATACTTTAAGTCTCAGGTGATGAGAATCAAAGAATTTCTATTATTTTATATAATCATTTATGGAATACTAACTTATCATGTATTTTTTTTTATGTGTGGTTTTCTAATTATGATAAAGATGCGTTGCAATGTAATGATGATTCAGTTGAGTTGATGCTTAATAAAATAACTTGAGATGCATTGAAAATGCTTGAAATGTATATTACTCATAAAGAAAATGAATGTTTTGTTTTGTGAATAAAGTGAAAATCTTGTAATATATATATATATATATATGTGTGTGTGTGTGTGTGTGTGTGTGTGTGTAAAATGTTAAATCATTAGGTGAATATGTTTTATAAAGGTGTGTTGGGAATTTTTAAGATGCTAAACACTAAGGGGTTTTTATGAATGGGTCCAAGTATATAAACCATTACATTATTTTTAATTTAAAATCTTAAGGTACTATATTATGAATTTTTTTTATTTATAAATTATTCTATTTTTTCATTTTTATCCAATATAAAACTTTAAACACATGCTAAAGAAAGAGAGGAATTGTTGTGATGTAATGATTTAAGTGGCAATACATGAGGTTCATTTTGATGATGATTAGTGTTTGTTGTTTTCTGGTAAATGCCCCACCATTGAAGAAAAGAAAATAATGTTTTTTTTATTAATAGATGATATTATTGAGATGAAGGAAGGGATGATCCATGCATGTGGAAGCTGATACGAACACAGAAAAGGATGAGTTTCTGATAAATTCTATTTCAAACATTGCGACCATTAAAGGCCCCATCACCATCCCTCTCAACCACCCTCTTTAGTCCTCAAAAACAAATCCCTCAGTCTTTGTCAGCAACCACATCAACTCCAATTCGTATACATCTCTCCTTTTCTCCATTTATTAATTTGCCCTGTCAAACATCAAACCTTTGTTATTGTTAATTAAAACTACACTAATTTTCCGTTTACCATAATCAATTTGAGAAAATATCGATTAAAAATATAATAGTATTTAGTATATGTTGAAATATTTTTATCATGACTTTAAATATTGATGGAGTTATCTTAAATCTAAAAAACATTACTTTTTCATTAGTATTAGATATTAGATATACAGAAAACAGTTTTGTACCGGTTAAATAAATTAATGTCTAATTAATAAAATTTAAATTTAATAGATAAAGATTATGAGACTTTAGATATTAAGAATTTGTTATCCTTAAAAAAAATGATTAAAAGGTTTGTAATGGATAACTAATATCATTTTTTCTTTGTCACACATTCTTCACTTTATTTTTATAAATAAAATTAGTAAGGTTGAACTAAATTTCTCTAACATTTATATAAAAGAAAAAGTAAAAAGTTATTGGTTAGAATTTTATTTTGAAATGTGAAGTCACTACCTTGTTAAAACAATTAACCCACCAGCAATTATCAATACAATATATGTACATTGTCGCGTCATATAAAGACCAACCTCTAGTAGATAACAAAGTTAATTTCAATCGGAAATAATATTTTAAGTAATATGACCTATGAAACTTTAAAATTAAAGTTCACTATCATTAACTCACGGTAAAATATGATTGAAAATATATAGAGAAATTATCAAAAAATAAATAATACTCTACCTAGGACCAATACACTTAAAATTAAGAGAAATTATCATGAGATAAAGAATATTCTCCCATTATCAAACAAGTAAGACAACACTAATTAGAAACTATGGAGGTTAACACTAATATTTATAAATATATACTTAAACCTTCCATACAAAAGGAAAAAGAAGAGAGAGAATATAAAGAATGAATACTTCGGTAGTAAAATCTAAATTCTTATCCAACAATTTTTTAGAACATATTCTATTAAACAAAATTTAGGGTTTGTTTTTTAAATAGAGAAATTATGATTGTCAAAGATGATAAGTCAAATTATCTAACAACATTAATATTTACGAAGTTAATGAATATTTTGTATAATTAATCAGACTATACAAGACATCTTACTAATTTTAAAATATGCTTTGTCGCATAGGAAGTAGATCCGTTTTGAACTATCACTTTCGATCATTAAATTAATCTAAAAATATAGTTTTTTTTTTCCTTTCGATTAATTCTTCTATTGTGTGTTAAAGCAAAGCATAAGAATAAACGCGCGAGACTGTGAAAAGCTAAGAGGGCCAAACCAAAATATTAAATAAAGCTAGAGGATTACGTTATTCTAATTACTAGAAAACAGTGAATTAACAACGAAAATTTAGTGATTAAAAATGTGTTTCACGACTAATATTTCGACTTTAAATGTTACTTGTGATAAAATTAGAGACTAGTCTTGCTTAATTTATTTAATTTAGTCTCTAATAATTGTTATTTTTAACTATTAAAATAAAAGAGAGTGGTAAGTTTAGATGTCTACAACAAATTTAGATTTGATTTCTTATATTAATCCTAAACGAGTTGTTTCCATTCCATTGGTTTTGTTGATAACAATAAATGTTTATAAAACTTATAATTGATTAATAAGAAAATTTCTATTATTTAATATAATTGCGTGTTTGCAAGATACATTGTAACAGGTTTATGAATATAATTGCGTGTTTAAGAGAACTTTTTCATCTTATTCTACCTCAAAACTTTTTATGAATATAATTGATATAATTTTATTTTTCATATACCGAATAACTATCCAAAATTATTGGAAAAAAATGTTGTCTTAAATTAACGTGAACCAAACATTATTGTAATTGAAATGGTTGATGTAAATCCCTATGCATGCACATACTAACGTGGCCACCACCCCATAGAAAGGACATTTCATATTCATACCGTACAAGTGTATGGAGGGAAGATGAGTGGTGGGGTCTAGAATATTATCTCATGGATGTGACCATTGCATTTGGCATGTAACCATTATTACTTACTAGTGTTGCAATTTGACCACTAGGGTTATGCATGTACATCTCATACATACTCAACCTTGCTAGTGGTAGCAAATGAACATCATAAAGATTTTTGAGATATATAGGAAGAGATGTGGGGTTTGACTTATATGTTGGTTGCAAACATTGATATATGAAATAATTGTCATATAGAAATTTGAAGGTATTGGTATACTATTGTACAACCTAATCCACTCAAGTATAATAATGAATTTTACATGTCAACATATCCATTAATTTTCTTAATAATTAAGTTATTGAAATAATAATTTTTAGTAATTTTTTGTAAGTTATGTTTTTTTAATTATTTATAATACTTGAATATAAAATTTTAATTTGAAAGCTTAAATATAATGTGATTTTATAACATGTTTTCTAATGTTTATTTATATAAACAGAAGTATTTTATATTTAATGTTTTTAAAATTTTGGACAAATATAAAATTATATGATATTTGGTTTTGTTGTTATTATACATTTATATGGTTATTTTTTATTAGTTTTTTTAATTAAATGAATAGTTTAGAGATTTTTTTACTCTTACAACGTAAGATAATAAAATCTTGATTTTCTGTCTCAATTTTTCATATTTTGTGTTGATGTCCTCTTGATTACGAGTTAGCTGCATGTAAAGACATTATGATGCTTAAGTCAACAAAATACAAAATAAAATAATAAATGCATAAGAAAATCATGGGAATAACATTATTTATATAAATTTAAATGGATATTTTACTTAGGGGTCTTCATCAAGATCTATTTGTTTTTCCTAATCATAATTAAGTTTTATTTGTATAATAACCTTTCATAATTTATCATGTTTAGTGTTAATAATTATGTGTTGAGATCCTCTCGACACAATAGCCCTCAGGCTCGATACACAGATAATGTAGAAAGTTGTCAAAATAAATAAAAAATAGTTTCTTCACCTGGTAGATATACAATAGCCCTTAAACTAGGAGATAAATGATGAAAAGTTTAAAAAGTAGAAAGGTCGAATGATTGTCATTGTGATGATTTATTCTGGCGGAAACATTTGTGATTGAATGTTTTGTCATAAGGACTAGAAGCATCCTATCGTAATTGATCATCTAAATTGAATAAGATTTGATGGTTAAGAGGTAAGTGACACCTCATTTTTTATGTTGGGTCTTGTCGCTTATAAAACGAGGAGATACCATAACATTTTTGCAAAATAACGTTGAGAAACTAAAATGTTATGATATGATCTTATTGTCTCTTTCATGTATCCATCAAGGTAGCAATGCCTTTGTCTTCTTTTCTTTCTTTGTCTTTTCACTCCTGGGAGCTAGCGGGTGGGTGTTTGGATATATGTGATGGGTTGGTACTTGAGAATAATTCGAAAGGGGATGGTGAAGGACAAATCCTCAATAAAGGAAATTCCACAATGGTGATAGACAATAATGTATTAGGCTCTAATTAAAAATGTGACAATGACTACAACACTAATATGGAAAGAGTTGAAGATGCTTTAGCGGAACATGACAACTACCAATAGGTCAACCATCATGTTAAGGGGCATTTCTCCAAATATATGTGGTTGGACTCAAGTCAATGGAGACTCCAAATATGTTAAAAATTAGCAGTATTGAAGATATTGTGACCTTGTGTCATTATCATTCCATTGACAATGTTTGTCATGATTGAGAGGGTTCAAATGACTATTTTTGTGTGTACTTGTGCCTCTTCTTAGATATACACAATTGGTTACCATTCAACTAGTTCACCATGAGAGTTTTGAGGGTACTTTATGTGGCACTCACCCCGTTATACCCAATAGTTGGGTGGCTTTGCAAGTATTCCGTTTTTTGTCTCAAGTACTACATATCACTCCTACTCCGCAAGTGTTCTTACATCATTTTAGTACCAGGCTCAGTGACCTAGTGAGTTAGCTGTCGTTGATTGATCGCTCGACCTCTGCCTTTTTTGCTCTACATACATCTTCATATAAGAATTTTAAAATTGACTTCTTCAAGGTGGTCATAGAACCAAAGGATCGACCATTCTTCTATGATGACGATAACCCAAAGTTTCTTTTCTACTAGACCTAGGACTCCTTACATTACCAAACTTAGCCCAAGTTCGAGATGACATTGGAAAGTAAAAATGTTGGAAATCTTTAACAAGTTACCAAGAATGTTACCCACCTAAAAGGTTCTCGGAGATACACTTCATTTTTCATTTGTGTTCATATATCATGAGGTTTAACATTGTAAAAAAAATTCATATTTTGTGTAGATCTCATGGTAGTCGAAATGTCAAAAAAATAAGAGTTTCTTTAGGTACTTTTATCAATAATGCACAATTGAAGCTGGTAAGAAGAAACTAGAGGAAGCTAGTGGGGTGGGGGGTAGTCAATCAACACCCAATTTGTTTTTACCTTAAGAAAAAGGAAGGAAGAAATTAAAAAGAAAGGAGAAAGAGAAGGAGTTGAAGATACCAAGAAAGTTGCTCTTTGAGAAGATATTGAGGGCTTTAACAAGGTTGATCAATCAAAGTCATCTTTTACCAAAAAAGGAGTTGCTCTTAATAATGCAAAGTTTGATGTTGAATATGATATTTATAAAGGTTCTCATTGCCATGTCATTAATATCCTAAAGGAAAATCAGGTGTGCCTAATAAGTGGCATGCACCCACCCCAACTACTAACCTTTTAATTAAGTAATTGTTTGTAGTTTTAAGATGATTAAATGTGTCAATTATTCCCCCATTTTGTAATGATTTTAACTATTAGTAAAATTTACATTATTATTGTTCTTCATTTGTTTATTCATTTTTGCTTGTGCTTGGTAATTTTCAATCGAATTGGTTATCAACGGTATTATTCTCAATAGGGACCGTTCATAATCAAACAAAACATTTTAAATTGAGGTCTCGGGAGGGATCATTATCACGTGAGTAAAGCTTTCTAGATTGAGTAGTAAACATATGTAGTATGAATAAAACATTCATTGAGTGCCTAATTGAACCCTCCCCTATTAAAATCCTCCTTGGTAAGAGAGAATATACATAAATAACACCTAACTAAAATAGAACCTAAGCAATGATGTGTTCCATGTTCTTGGGATGAGTTTGCCCAGTAGATCTTCAAGTATGTAAGCAACTTTTCCTAACCTTCCCAATTACACAACAAACAAATATGTTATTTGTGACGATTAAAATCCTAGATTTTAGGAGTTAAAAACTGCTACAAACAAAATTTGCAACAATTAAAATAACTGTCATATTTACGTATGTCAAAAACGATATATGACAAAAATTTTATAAATGTTGCTATTTATGTCAAAAAAGAAAAAATAATTCCAACAATTAAAAACCATTTCAAAATACATTATTAATCTCATTTTAATTTAACATTTTGTTGAGGTTTGAAATTGTTACAAATGTTATTTTTATTTTATGATTATTTTTATATTTTAACAATTAAAAATCACTACAAAATATATAATATTTTATAATTATTTAAAACTTATTAGAGGTTTAAGAAACCGCCAAAAATTATTTAATTACTATTTTTTTAATTATTTTATTAATAAATCAAAATTTCAATTATTATTTACAAATTATTTTTTCAATAATTTTATAATTAATAATTAAAATAATTATTTTATTTAGAATTAATTTAAAATATCATGATAAGTGTAATAATAATTTTATCATTATAATAAAATCAATAATCTAAATATATGATATATCAATGAGCTAAACTATTTATATTACCTTATGATATGTATAATATATATTTCATTTGTTTTAATGACATATAAAATATTAGTTATTCTCACTAAAAAAATGACTAAATTTGTAGTTTTTAGATATAATTCACTCTTACAAAATCCTTAGCTAAATATAATTCAATATCAACTAAGATAAAATCAAATTTCATCCTAAAAATCTAACAAAAATCATCACATTATTCATTAATAAAGTATATCTAACAAGATATAATGTCAATAAATTGATAAATTTCAAAACATATATGTGAAACTTAATATATCATATCTAACAAAATATAAAGTCAATTTTATGAAAATTACTATTCAATGAATATCTTCCTATGATATTGACATATTTTATTCACTTTCTTCATCCGGTGAAATAAAAATCATTTCATCTTAGTATAATTAAAAAAATATATATACAAGGTATTGAACTCCATTCAAGTAATTAATAATATAATTCTATTAACACAAAATATGAAACCATTAAAATATATTTTTCATTCTTAATTTTCTTAACTATGCTTTTAAAATAATATTCCATGCGTATATGATAGCTCTTCCCATTATTAACTTTAAGGTTATATTTCTAAGCATCCAATAATAAAACGACAATATAAAATTATATGGGAATGATAAATGGAGAATGATGTTGACATCAACATGTACAAACTAGTCAAGAGTGCTCCTAGAAGTATAAATTGAAGTAGATAAGTTTAACAACAACAAAATGAAAGAAGACTAATTAGTGCTAGAAATTGTTGAAAGCAAAGCATCACCCCTTGAATAGATGAGAGAAACCAATAGATAAAAGAGTTGGCAATTACTTTCCAATCAGTTGTCGGGAAATATATAAGAACCCATTTCAAGAATGAGAAAAAAAGCTTACATTGGTTTCCTTGCTTTTCACCTTGGTTTTTCTATATACAAAATTCACATGCATGGTAAGTTTGCCAGAGTTTTATTTATGCAACAACTTCTTTTAAGACAAATTTTAAATGTAGATTGTTAGTTATATGTAAAAGAATGCAGCTGGATATAAACGATTTAATATATTTAGATAGATACTACAACAACTATAATATCATTCAATAATATTTTAGTTTTCTCCATTGATTTGATTATATACTGGCAGAATCCCATCACAAAGCAAGCCTAATGGTATATCAGTTTGACAGTATCAACCAGACCCACATTTATACAAGAGACTAGCTATAATACAACGTCTTAAGTGGACCCCACTGCCTATTTGAAATAAAACAAAACAAGTTATTGTTATTGGATCATTATATTGTTGACAATTTTATTATTTTGTATGAACAAAGAATTACCAAGAAAGAAGATAGCAAGAGACACAAAGCATGTGAAACATATATTATAACACAATAGCAATCGCATTGAAGACTTGCCAAAGGCTACCTCTTAAAATGACATTTGACCAATTCTGTTCCAAATGAAATATAGAGGTGACACTCGACTGGTGAAGGAGGCGGAAATCATGAAGGTGAGCATTCAGGAGACCTCCTATTATATATCTAGATATAGTGCAGATGACCTCTAACACTAGCAATAGTCTTATGAATTTGAGCACACAACATATTTTAGAGTTGAAGAACCCTAAGTAAAGGAGAAGAAAAAATAAAGTGAAAATAGGAAAATGAAACAAAGCGAACACCAAAGAAACAATAAGAGAAATTAACTTCCATGAAGAAACAATAAAAATAAGATCCGGTGAATTAATGAAATTAGATTCCACTTACCTAGATGTGGTGCTTGTCCCTCTCAAGACCAAGACATTGGGGATTCTGATTTTGAAGCGAAGGTCGAACGGTTATCGATCTACACGTTAGAAATGCAGACCCTAAAATGTTGATGAATAAAAAACATGGACACGGGATACCTTGACTGAATAAACCAACTTTATTTCATTCTAATATATACTAATTTCTAAATTAGAGAATGAATAATTGTAGTGGTTAATTTTTTTGTCTCAATTGTTAAAGTTGTAGCGGTTTATTAAAATTGTTAAAAATAAACCTCTACTAAATAATATTTTATTTGTAATGTTAGATGAGAACTTTCTTTTTGTTGTTTTCACCTTGGTTCTTACTATAAGCACCAAATTCCCATGATGGAAGCTTCTCGGCTTGACCCTTGAGTTATACTTGCAATTCACTCTTTGCTTGCATGTTGTTTCTTAGATTGTAGCTTTTGTTTCAAGTCTTCCACAAAGTCCAACTTTGCTTTCATACTTTCTTTGGCAGAACCTTGGTTGAAGAGTTGTCGACACAAAAATGGTTGCCTAATCTTAACTGGTAACATGACATTAATTTCATACATTAGACTGTATTGTTCGGGGAGTGCACTAGTAAGACCACAAGATTTTTAACAACTCCTCCACCCATCTTTATTTTTTTTATCCAAATATCTTTTTTAGTTCTCTCAAAATCACTTGTTAGTCGCTTTCGCTTGTCCATTAGTTTGTTAGTGTTTGATTGAACATTTTTTATGTTTTATATTGAGGCCGTGTAAAATTCAGCTAAACCTTAATTAATGAATTATTTTTCATTGTCGGTGATAATTAAGTGTGGGACTCTGAATCTACATAAAATGTTTTTTCACATAAAATGCTATACTTGTTGGTTGGTGATCTTTGCAAGCAGCTCGACCTCAATCCACTTCATAAAATAACTAATATAGACTTTAAAGGAACTTACATTGACATTTGGTCAATGGAAATGGTATGATGACATCCATACCTGAAAATGAAAACGAGCAAAAAGATGATATGTGACTTAATTCCTTCGAGTTTGCACACACCATGTGTCCATGAATTTGACTTTCATGGCATCTCTTAATGTAATTGACGTAGTCATCCTAGGGTGACAACAATAGTATCTAACGGGGAGGACTTTGTCTACCATGGTCTGTCACCTAGAGTATAACCTACGTACCCTTTTGTATAGCCTTTATAGTACATACTCGACTTGGAAGTTTGAAGCACATTTTAAGAAGGAAGTTATCAATCCTATCTTTAACAGTTTTCCCCCCACAATGATGAAGTTAGAAACCCTTCTCTTGAAATTGATTCCCTTTTTAAGGTCTTTGAGACCCATATCGATTAATATGTACTTCCGCATGGGTGCCATCTAGCACGATTTTGTCTTAGCTACGTGACATTCTACTATATTTATGGGTAGACATCTCACAATTTTTTGAATGATCATTTTGTGTTAGAAGCACCTCCCCTGACGAATTGATTAATCTCCTTGAATTGATTAATCTTGTTGTCTACTTTCTTCTTTCATAGTATGACTTCATTATGGGCCAATATCCCATCAATATCGCGACCTTCCCTTTTCATCTTACCCATTACTCCTCTTGACAAAATTCATCAACTGTCGAACTTAGATTAATTGTTCAATATTGTCCTTGAGATCAACACAATCATCTATAGAATGCTCATAATTGTGGTGATATCGACAATGTGTACTACAATTCGTGCTAGGTGTTGTTTGAACTTTCTATGGCGTCAAGATCAGGTCGATATTAGTGCTTCTTCAAAGATCTTGGCCCTATTAGCGTTTAGAGGAGTGTAGTATGCAAAGTATGAACTTCTAGCTTCTTTCGACTTTTTCTAAAATTGTATTTTCTTCCCCCTATCTTTTTCAAGGTTCCTCCCCTCCGGGATTGACTCGACCATCACTTCGTTTCTAAAATCCCTCAATTCTTTCTATGGGATGAACTTTGTCACCTTCTATCTTAATTTATCAAGATTATTCCTCAAATTTTTACAAAGGTTGTCCACCAAGGGTTTGAGTTGTAGTGTTATTACGAGGTGATGTAGAGCGACCTCAGGGTTCAATATCTTAATGTTTAGGATTGCCTTTTTGTACCTTTTCATAAACATTCTAAGAACTCCCCTCTTCTCTTATGTTATGTGGTCAACTTGTGGCAAACTGTGTTCAAAACTTGGTTATCAAAGACTTAAATAATCGATCGAATAAGGTAGGAGTCAGGTAAACAAATTCAATGCAACCCCTTTTAGTGAGGTAGGGGACACTCTACAAAAGATGACATTGTCCATGGTATATAGACTATAAATTTACTTATGTTACATATATGTCCATATACTCATATGGATTTGTGGTTCCATCGTACCTATCAATGGTTAGATGTTTCCATGAGCTAGGTAGTGGAGTTTTCATGATTCCGTTAATCAAGCGGTGTCGACATAGTCCTATCACCCTTGTGGAAGTCCTAGTGGATGCTCAAAGGTAGGTACTTGTGTGAGGATTGCTTTGGACTTCTTAAATCCTAAACACGGGTGGTGGTGGAGGTGGGGGAGTCGTTCAAAATTTCATCTCATTGTACTTCAAGCCTTTAATGTACTGGAGCATTTTCCTTATAGTGCTTCCATCTAATATACACTTCTCTTCTTAAAGTTCTTTAGCTCCTTTTTCAATTTTTCCAACAATGCCCTCTATCTTTATGATTTTTCCTCGTCTCTAGCTGTGGTGAACTTTTCTCTCGGTATTGATCAAATTTCTTATTGACACCATGTGGTCTTGGAGGATATTACTCTGCTCCATGATAGGCACAAAAAATGTTTCTACAAGACAATATTGATGTTGAAATAAAATGTTTTGCTAAAGCGCATGTGTATGAAGATATGTGTAGCGATGCGAAGACTCCATCTTATCCTAGTTCAAGTAATTTCACATGGTTGTTAGCAGTTTTAAGATTGGTAAATTTAAAATATATGAACAGGTGGACTGATAAAAGTTTCACCAAATTACTTCAATTGTTGAAGGAAATGCTTCCAAAAAGAAATATACTAACCAATCGTAATTATAAAGCAAAAAAGATACTTTGTCTAATAAGTATGAAGTATAAAAAGATACATGCATGTCCCAATGATTGTATTTTATATAGAAATGAGTTTGAAAAGCTAAAAAGATATCAAATTTGTGGGTTATCTTGTTATAAAGTGAAGGATAATAATCAAGACAATAGTGAGGACATTACTATTAAGGGACCCCTTGCCAAGTCCATTTGGTATCTTCTAATAGTTCCAAGGTTTAAGCGTTTGTTTGTGAATCCAAAAGACGCTAAAAATATTAGATGACATGCAGATGGGAAGACATGTGATGGATTAATTTGTCATCCAACTGACTTTATGCAATGGAAAGAGTTTGATAATGAGTTTTCCGAATTTAGTGTTGAGTTAAGAAATCTTAGGCTTGGATTGGCTACTGATGGAATGAATCTGTTTAGTAATCTAAGTACTAATGATACTTCCTAGCCTGTTTTTCTATTTATTTAAAACCTACCTCTAAGCTTATGTATGAAACGTAAATACATGATGTTCTTTATGATGATCTCAGGTCAAAGACAACCAAGAAATGACATAGATGTATATCTTAGTCCATTGATTGAAGATTTGAAACTGTTATGGAATAAAGGGGTTGGGGTGTTTGACGAATTTTCTTGTGAGTCTTTCAAGATACATGCCATGTTATTTTGCACTATCAATGATTTTCCTGCATATGGAAACTTGTCAGGTTACAGTGTAAAGGGTCATAAAACTTGTCCTATTTGTCAAGAAAATACTTGTTATGAGACTCTAAAACATGGTAGGGAGACAGTTTATCTTCGGCATTGGAGATTTCTAAAACAAATTTTATGGTCGATTGAGAAAAATTTTTAATGGACATTAAAAGAATAACGAAGCACCAACTCCGTCAACTTTTGTTCAAACTTATGAAAAGGTGAAGGATATTAATGTTGTGTTTGGGAAAATGAAAAAAAAAATTAGTTGTAACTAACATTTAGAAGAAAATGTCTATCTTCTTTTATCTACCATATTAGAGTATGTTAGAATCGCGCAGCGGAATGTTCGCGTTGTCGGACAAAAACCAAGAGGGGGGGTGAATTGGTTTCTTAACAAAAATTAGGTTTTAAAAATTTTCCCCAAATTTTACCGATTAAAATGCTGTGTAAACGTAAACAGAATAGAGAAAGAGTCTTACACAGGAGATTTATACTGGTTCAGATCAAAAGACCCTACGTCCAGTTGCTAATCACTCAAACAGAGGATTAACGCTGTCATTATAATCAAAGTTGTTACAAATAGATAACAATTGAAAATACAAAGTAAAGAAAACACCTCTCTTGAAACCCACAAGAGATGAAGAACAGTTTTCCCCAGAGACGGCACAACACACAATCCACTAAGAACTCCACTTAATGATTCTTATCACTTCTAGCCCACACCAGGTTCCAAAAGCCCCTTTTTCCTCCAACAAACAGTTCTCTGGCACTCACAGCACTTAACTTTTGTTTGCAAAAGGTTGTTCAATTTTCTGAGAGCCTTAGAGAACCTTAAGTAGAGAAATTAGGGTTTGGGAATTGGGATTTTCGGAACTAGAGAGTATTGGGATTAGGGTTTTCGAAAATAGGTTTAATTTGAAGTTGAAAATCAAAATCTGATTGAAATAATCGATTAAATGAAGTGTTAATCAATTATTACAGAGCCAAAATCATCAGAACCCCAAAACTCTCTGTTTTAATCGATTAAAAGCCCTGTTAATCGATTAACAGGCCTGTTAGTCGATTATTATAGTGAACAGTGACAGAAAATGGTTTTTCTCACTGTAATAATTGATTATCTGACCATTTAATCGATTAAACCCGAGGCAAACTGATAAATGTGAGTTTTTTAAGCTTCTAAAGTGTAGACTATGTACCGGCTATCTTAGACTCTAATATTACAGACTCAAACTAATCAAAACAGAGTTATTACACAATAAAACAAGTCTTCAACTCTCTAAGTTCTTTGTTCTTGAATCATCATCAAAATCAACAAGCTTCATGTCCATGTAAGTTCAACATCAAGTCCTTGAATGTTCAACAATCTCCCCCATTTTTATGATGATCAAAATTTTCTTTTAAAGCCTTGTAATAACCTGTTTTATCTGTCACACTAACAAACATATTAAACATATAAGATAATATTTAAATTCAATCATAAGATCATAAAAGACTTTAAATATTTCTCCCCCTATTTTGATTATAATCAAAAAGTAAGAACTCCTTCTAAAACAATCATAAGAGCTCCCCCTCAAAATATGCATAACTTGGAGATAACTCCCCCTCAAACAAAGCATTAAAAGAACACCACATTTTATTTCAGAAATGAAAATACATTACAATTACAAGATAAAAAAAACTCTAAAACTCTTCACTATCACTATGAAAGTGTGCATCAAATTTATTTTCTAAATGACACACTTTATCATCTACATCAGAGATACGATGAATTATTTCCTCATGTCGTACTCCAGAAAGAATGAAGAATGCCTGCATCCTCTGGTTCATATCAGATAACATATCTTCCATAGATTGTCGAGTTTCAGGATGAGCAGAGGAAGTTCCAACACTTTGGATTTGATCAGAGGGAAACTCAGTAGCAGGGGGCATATCATCGTCAGAATCTTCATTATCGTCATCTTCATTTGGAACGTCATCCTTGTGAACATAAATATTGTTGACACGCACCATTTGGAGTTGGGTTAATGTGTTGTCCAACATTCGATTTAAGTTATTCATTCGTACAGTTTGTTCACCTTCGACATTTACTCATTTGTATTCAAGAATGCGAGAGACAAGGAGGGCATATGGAATTTTGAAGGTGGGATGACGTTTGGCTTTTAACATAGTCATGGTGACAAGAATGCCCCAATCTAAAGGCTCATTATTCATTATGGCATGAATAATACGAAGATCGATTGAAGAACATTGAGCATGATTCGTAGCTCGGGGACACAGGATCCAGACAAGTAAATGCAAAATCATGTGTTCCTCCTTCTTCAAAGGTCCAACTAGAAGGAGACGCCCAATCTCCATGGAAGGGTTTCGCAGAAAAGAATGGTAAGCCATGATCCTGTCAAAATCATCTAACTCACCAAATACGTTAATAGCATCTTCTCTTATAGGAAAATGGGCAATATTTTCCCAAATATCATCATCAAGAATAATTGTTACCCCCTTTACACGAGAGGTAGCAATTTGATCTCTAAATTTGAACCTAGAGTAAAATACACTAACTAAGTCAGGATAATACGTACCTTACATTTGGATGAAAGGGAGAACTCCTTGAATTTCAAGGAGATTAGGAAAGTTGAATCCCCTATTGATGAACTGATCACCAATAAGGAACTTAGGAGAAATAATACCACGTTCCTTCCAATAAGACAGAAATTCTTGTCGGCCTTCAGCATCAGAGATCCATCCTTCTACAGAATTAGGACGGGGATGAGATGAGGGTGCAGATCTTCTTCTGGTGGGAATTTTAGCACGAGAAGATGAGGCCATTGTAGGATTAGAAGAGTAACAAGAAAGATTTAGGAGGACAAGTGATGTTAAAGGAGGCAAAGAGAGTAGAATGAGGCAAGAAAGCTTGAATGCAAGAGATAGAAGTGAGTAGAAGTGAAATGGAGGTCCCTATTTATAACCAAGCATTTCCAACGGTCATATGGGATTGAATAAGGGTCAAGAGAGTCGTTGGCAACGGCTAGGAACCAAAAACTTGCCAGGTTTAATCGATTAAATCTTGAATTAATCGATTAAACCAGTACCAGACCCATTTAATCGATTAATTCAAGCTATTAATCGATTAACACTGAGTTTAATCGATTATCTGGCGAGTTAATCAATTAATCCAGAGAGAAATGCCATGTTTTGGGTGTTTTTGGTGCAAATAATCGATTATAACTCCAAATAATCGATTATTCCAGAGAGTACATCAAATTTTTGAGGTTTATACACATGATAATCTATTAACATCCTGCATAATGAATTATATTCTTACAATCATCCAAAAACTATCTAATTAAGCAGAATTTAAGCTATTTCTAATATCCCTAAGTCTCTTCTAAGATCATAGAATCTATCCTTGGGTAGAGGCTTAGTAAAAATATCTGCTAATTGATGTTTTGTATTAACATACTCAATTTTACAGTTTCCTTTGTTTATATGATCTCTTAAGAAGTGATGTCTAATTTCTATATGCTTAGTCCTAGAGTGCATTACTGGATTCTTAGTAAGATTGATTGCACTCGTATTATCACACATTAAAGGAATGTCATTTAGAAATATACTATAATCTTCTAGTTGTTGTTTCATCCACAAAATTTGAGCACAACAATTACCAGCTGCAATATATTCAGCTTCAGTGGTGGATAAAGCAACACATGCCTGTTTCTTAGAATGCCAAGATACTAAAGATGAACCTAACAAATGACATGTCCCACTAGTACTCTTTCTATCAATTTTGCATCCACCATAATCAGCATCAGAATATCCTATTAAACTAGTACAAGCATCAGATGGACCATAAACCAAAACCAGTAGTTCCTTTTAAATATTTTAAAATACGTTTTACTGCAGTTAGGTGAGATTCTTTTGGACAAGCCTGAAATCTAGCACACACACAAACAAAATGCATAATATCAGGTCTACTTGCAGTTAAGTATAACAGAGAACCTATCATACCTCTATACATAGATTGATTAATTTCCAAACCTGATTCATCCTTGTCTAAATAGCATGAAGTTCCCATGGGTGTGTTAGCTTCCTTTGAGGTGTCCATTCCAAACTTTTTGAGTATGTCTTTGCAGTATTTTGTTTGAGAGACAAAGATACCATCTTTAAGTTGCTTTATTTGAAGTCCAAGGAAGAATGTTAATTCCCCCATCATAGACATTTCAAACTCTCCCTACATTATCTTAGCAAATTATACACAAAGAATTATCAGTTGATCCAAAAATAATATCATCAACATATACCTGGACCAATAAGATATGTTCTTTTACTTTCTTTATAAACAACGTAGAATCAATTTTTCCTCTAGAAAAATCATTTGAAGTTAGGAAACTACTTAGCCTTTCATACCAAGACCTAGGAGCTTGTTTCAACCCATATAATGCTTTCTTTAATTTAAAAATATGATTAGGATAACTAAAATCTTCAAATCCAGGGGGTTGCTCTACATATACTTCTTCTTTAATAAAACCATTCAAAAATGCACTCTTAACATCCATTTGATATAATTTAAATTCCATCAATGATGCATAAGCAAGAAGTAGGCGTATAGCCTCTAACCTGGCAACAGGAGCACAAGTTTCATCATAATCAATACCTTCCTCCTGACAGTAACCTTTGGCAACAAGTCTGGCTTTATTCTTTGTTATGTTTCCATCTTCATCAAGTTTATTTCTAAATACCCATTTAGTTCCAATTACTTGATGTGATTCTTCTCTTGGGATTAATTCCCAGACTTGATTCCTTTCAAATTGGTTAAGTTCCTCTTGCATAGCTATGCACCATTGGTCATCTTTAAGCGCTTACTCAACATTTTTGGGTTCTATCTGTGACACAAAAGTTACAGACATGCAGAAATTAGTCATATTTCTAGTTCTTACCCCTTTTGAGATATCACCAATGATATTGTCCATTGACAGTCCTCTTGGTGATTGCCATTCTTTTGCTAATTCAGGTGCTTAAGAAGGATCATTTTCTTCCAAATACAATTCATCAAGAGCCTCTCTTATATACTCATCATCACCTGCAAGTTCTTTATTTGACTCAAGAGGATTTCCCCCAAGGTCTACAATTTCATCAAAAGTAACATGAATAAATTCTTCAATATTTAAGGTTCTTCTATTAAACACCCTATAAGCCTTGCTAGTTAATGAATAACCTAAGATAATGCCCTCATCAGCTTTTGAGTCAAATTTTCCTAAGTTGTCCTTTCCATTATTTAACACAAAACACTTACATCCGAATATTTTCAAATGAGAAACATTAGGCTTTCTACCATTTAACAATTCATAGGGAGTAGATTTAATAATTGACCTAATGAGCATTCTATTTAAAACATAACATGCAGTACTAACCACATCAGCCCAAAAGTATATAGGAACATTTGATTCATTTAGCATAGTTCTAGCAAGTTCCTCTAGTGACCTATTTTTACTTTCAACTACACCATTTTGTTGGGGAGTCCTAGGAGCAGAAAAGTTATGCAATATTCCATTTTCTACACAATAAATTTCAAACTTTTCATTTTGAAACTCACCACCATTGCTTTGCAAACTTTCTAAAGACCTTAAAAACTTCACTTTTCATTGTTAGGAAAAATGTCCAAGTATATCTAGAATAATCATCAACAATCACAAGACCATAATAATTTCCACCAAAGCTTTTTATCCTAGAAGGACCAAATAAGTCTAAATGTAATAATTCTAGGGGTTTTGAAGTGGAAATAACATTTTTTGATTTAAATGATGATTTTACTTGTTTACCTTTTAGACATGCATCACATAACCTATCTTTTTCAAACTTTAACTTAGGCAAGCCAACAACTAAGTCTTTTGATATCAATTTATTCAAATGATGCATATTTATATGAGCTGCTCTCTTATGCCATAATCAAGGGTTCTCTTCCTTAGCAACTAAACATGTTATACTAGAATCATGTAAACAATCCAAATCAATCAAGTATATGTTATTATGCCTAATGCCCTTTAAAGTTACATTTTCGGAATCTATCAAATGTATAGTGCAAAATTTACTTTCAAATATTACCTTAAATCCTTTGTCACATAGTTGACTTATGCTAAGGAGATTATGCTTTAGTCCATCAACAAGAAGCACATCCTTAATCTCCAAAGTGTTTGCACCACCTATATTTCCAATTCCAAGAATTTTCCCTTTGTTTTTGTCCCCATAAGTTACATATCCTTGTTCTTTAGCTTTGAAACTCACAAATTTCGTTTTATCACCGGTCATATGCTTTGAGCATCCACTATCAAGATACCACATATACTTATTTGATTTGGGAGTTTCCTACAAAACAAGAACATAGTAAACTTAGGTCCCCATAAATTTTGGGTCCTTGGGGTTAGAGACAAACAAATTATTTAATAATAGGAACCCAAATGTATTTACCTTTAGGAACCACCAAAATGTTTTATTTTACATTTATTTGAAGTGTGACCTTATTTCATACAGTAAAAACATGCATTAGATGTAGCTTTAGAATAAGATGCATTTCTAACAATAGATGCTCTAGTTCCTTTTTCTACCCATACTCTTTTGTTTTTCTTTTTAGGCTTTTTCAAAGGAGCTTGATGATTTACACTATTTTGAGCTAAAACAATTTTATCCTTCTTAAAATCACTTATCTCCTTTTCGGCTTTATCTAGCAAATGGTTAAGTATATCTATGTCATATTCATATTCTTTACAAGAAGCACATGCTAAGTTCTTATCATCATTCTCATCTAAACATACAATTTTCGTTTCTAAGGTTTCTTTTTCCTCTAAGCATGTGATTTTCGTTTTTAATGAGTCAATCTCCTTTTCGGATCTACTTAAACTCTTCTTCACAACTTTATATTCATTTTTCAAGTCCTTAAAGGCACTAAACAATTCATTATATGCATTTTTCAGTTCATCAAGGTTATTTTCATCATCACTAGAAGATGAGTCGGAATCACTTACCTCAAAGTCGGAAGATATGTTGTCATTTGCCATTAAGCAAATATTGGCTTCAACTTCCGAGTCACTTGATTCCGAACTTGAATCACTGTTGTCCCAAGCTATGTAGGCTTTCTTCTTGAAGAACTTCTTGCCTTTGACTTCTTCGTTTTTCTTGTTTGGACATTCGGTCTTCATATGTCCTGCTTCACCACAACCATAACATTTTATATTTACGGAAGTATTTTCTCTTACCTTTCCCTTACCTTTGAATGGATTTCTTCCTTTGGCTTTCATGAATTTAGTGAACTTCTTTATCATAAGACTCAATTCTTCTTGTTCATTCTCCGAGTCTTCTTCTTCTTTTTTATTTTTACCTTTGGAAATTTCGGTTTTGAAGGCTAAGTTCTTCTTTTGATATTGTCCTTCTTCTTCATTTAGCCTTCCAAGCTCAAGCTCATGCTCTCTTAGCTTTCCAAAGAGCGCCTCCATAGACATTGTGGCAAGATTTTGTGACTCCGAGATGGTCGTCACCTTAGGTTGCCATTTCCTATCCAAAGATTTTAAGATTTTAACATTCAATTCATCAACGTCAAAGATTTTACCTAATCCGATGAGATGGTTCACAATATGAGTGAAACGCTTTTGAACGTCAAATATCGTTTCGCCTTGTTGCATCCGGAACATCTCGTATTCTTGGATTAGGGAATTTTTCTGTGCTCTCTTAGCATCATCGGTACCTTCGTGGGTCACTCTTAGCATTTCCCACATCTCTTGAGCACTTTTACAAACAAAGATCCTGTAAAACTCGTCAAGGGTTAAAGTAGATGAAATAATATTTCTAGCCCTAACGTCAAATTGTGTTTTTCTATTTTCCTCTGTTGTCCATCTAAAAAACGGTTTAGGAACATCTACACCATTCTCAGTAACTTTAGGAATATAGGAACCATTTAAAATAGCGTCTCAAACGCCTCTATCAACAGACTCTAAAAAGATTTGCATTCTTACTTTCTAGAAAGGATAATTTTGACCCGCAAAAAGTGGGGGTCTGTTGATAGACGAACCTTCGGCAAAAGTTTGATTTTGTCCGGCCATTTTCGAAAAGTTTGAATGACTATCAAAGCAACCTATGATACCACTTGTTAGAATCGCACAGCGGAATGTTCGCGTTGTCGGACAAAAACCAAGAGGGGGGGTGAATTGGTTTCTTAACAAAAATTAGATTTTAAAAATTTTCCCCAAATTTTACCGATTAAAATGTTGTGTAAACATAAATAGAATAGAGATAGAGTCTTACACAGGAGATTTATACTGGTTCGGATCAAAAGACCCTACGTCCAGTTGTTAATCACTCAAACAGAGGATTAACGCTGTCACTATAATCAAAATTGTTACAAACAGATAACAATTGAAAATACAAAGTAAAGAAAACACCTCTCTTGAAACCCACAAGAGATGAAGAAAAGCTTTCCCAAAGACGACACAACACACAATCCACTAAGAACTCCACTTAGTGATTCTTATCACTTCTAGCCCACACCAGGTTCCAAAAGCCCATTTTTCCTCCAACAAACAGTTCTCTGGCACTCATAGCACTTAACTTTTGTTTGAAAAAGGTTGTTCAATTTTCTGAGAGCCTTAGAGAACCTTAAGTAGAGAAATTAGGGTTTGGAAATTGGGATTTTCGGAAATAGAGAGTATTGGGATTAGGGTTTTTGAAAATACGTTTAATTTGAAGTTGAAAATCAAAATCTGACTGAAATAATCGATTAAATGAAGTGTTAATCGATTATTACAGAGCCAAAATCATTAGAACCCCAAAACTCTATGTTTTAATCGATTAAAAAGCCCTATTAATCGATTAACAGGTGTGTTAATCGATTATTACAGTGAACAGTGACAGGAAATGGTTTTTCTCACTGTAATAATCGATTATCTAACCATTTAATCGATTAAACCCGAGGCAAACTGATAAATATGAGTTTTTGAAGCTTCTAAAGTGTAGACTATGTACTGGCTATCTTAGACTCTAATATTACAGACTCAAACTAATCAAAACAGAGTTATTACACAATAAAACAAGTCTTCAACTCTCTAAGTTCTTTATTCTTGAATCACCATCAAAATCAACAAGTTTCATGTCCATGTAAGTTCAACATCAAGTCCTTGAATGTTCAACAGAGTAAGCATAATGTCAGACATTGTATTGATGTAAAGCACATAAATAAAAATGTATGTGATAACCTAATTAGAACAATTTTAATCATTAAAGGGAAGATAAAGGATGGTATCAATGCTTATTTAGATTTGATTGAAATGAAGTACGAGAGGAGTTAGCATCAACAGAGGTCGGAAGACGCACATATTTACCCCCGGCTTGTTATACTTTATCCAAAAGGGAGAAAACAAGTTTTTGTCAATATCTAAACAATGTAAAAGTCTCACAAGGATTCTCTTCAACTATTAAGAGCCTTGTATAGATTTGAAACTAGTTGGTCTTAAGTCTCATAATTGTCATATTTTGATGCAACAATTATTGTTTGTAGTTATTCGTGGAATTTTGTCAAAAAATGTCAGACAAACTATAACTTGATTGTGTGCATTCTTCAATTTAATTTGTAGTAAAGTAATTGACCCAAAAAAATTGGACGCATTGGAAGAGAATATTGTTGTTATTGTATGTAAGTTGGAGATGTTTTTTCCTCCATCTTTTTTTGATATCATGGTGCATTTGCTTGTACATATGGTTAGAGAAATAAGATTATATGGTCCAGTTTATCTAAGAGGGATGTATCCAGTTGAGCATTATATGAAGATTCTAAAAGGGTGTGTATCGTCCAGCAACTTCTATGATCGAGAGATACATTGCAGAAGAAGTCATTGAATTTTGTTCGGAGTATATGTCAAAAGAAAATCCTATAGGACTTCCATCAAACTCTTGGCACAATAGACGATCAACAAGTAAATGTTTACGAGGTGTTCATATGGTAAGTAAATCACGTGACAAAGTTCTTCAGGCACATTTGTATATATTGGACAATACAGATGAGGTAATTCCTTACTTATCTACTCATAAAGTCGTTATCAAAGAGAATAATAACCCAAGACAACCAGAGAAGTGGGTGTTGATGCAACATAACAAGACATTCATAACATGGTTTAAAGAGGAAATCATGAAAGATCCATAACATCTAAAACATTAACATGGCTAGCAAATGGACTTAGATTTGATATCTTATGTTGTATTGGATATGATATTAATAATTGTTCCTTTTATACAAAGTCTCTGCATGATAAAAGTATTGTTTAAAACAGTGGTGTCTAATACTGAAGACGATCAAGAAGTCTAGCAGAGGATTAGGTTGAGGTCCCTCTCACTTAGACGTGGTAGTGGTTAAAGGACATCTCTTACTATTGATGTTCACACTAGTGTAGCCTATGGACCCAATGCTAAGTCTTTTAATAACTACTTGGTGTATTAGCTCGCGAGAAGATTTCTATTTTAGTCCCATCTTGGGATCATGTTACTGAGGCTGGGAGAAACATTATTTGGCAAGATATCTTGGTACACAGTTTAATATTTATTAATTCTTTCTTTCCTTCTTTAATAATTTGCCTAATTATATAGTCTTAACACCTTTGTCTTTGTTTTACAAACACATTATGATATCCTTAATGTTAGGAAATTGAGATCGAAGGTTCTTTCTTTGGTGGCAACAAAATGGTGTCATTTAAGTCTAAACTGACAAATAATTATGTATTTGGTGTAAGGCATAATGAAAATCCTTGTACCAAATATATGTCGATTGATGAAGAAACATGGACACAATTTGTTCAGACAAGGCAGAATGAGAAATGACAAGTAATAATATATTTCTTTGTTTCCACACTTGTTTTCAATTATAATTAACTAATTCATAACATTATTTTTACTTGGTAACAGGGTCTTAAGAAGAAAGTACATGATATTCAGGCACATAATGTGACCCCTCACTTATTGTCACGTGGGGGTTATCAAAAGCTTGAACATGCCATCATGATCGAGAAAGAGGAAACATGATCTGCCTCTTCATTAGATGCTTCTAGTCTTGACCCACCATCTCCACTTTCACGTCATGAGAAGTGGAAGCAGGCTCGACTTACAAAATCGGGCAAATATACTTTTGAAGAGTCACGTGTTACATTTGAATGAATTGTAAGTACTTAGTTTTTTATTTCTCATAATATTTATTATGTCCTAATTACAATATATCTTACAATTCGATTGTGTTACAAGATTATTTGGTTGAGGAATGTACTCAGGGTACTTTTACTCCTGAGGGATGACATGATATCCTAACAGCTACCCTTGGTCGACCTGAGCACCCTAGTCATGTTCGAGTTGTTGGAGTAGGTGTGGGATTAAAGTTTTTTTTGGATCAACAACACATAAGTCATATTTCTCATCGAGTGGCCCTATTCAGGAGTATATGCAGAATTTGAGAGCACAATTAAGGGAGGAGATTAGGGATGAGCTGAGGGAGGAGCTTAGACAAGAGGTCACAAAGACTCAGACACAAAACTTGTGCCAAAAGTTTGGCCAACTGTTAATGAGCCTAGGGCTCTCCCAACAAGCAACTGCTATAGATGTACCATTAGGGAATGACATAGATCATCCTAACAGGTGTGAGCTTTATGTTGAAGACACTTATTCCCCCGGTTGGTGGCATTTGGTAAGATGTTTGAAGGGGCCACTATGTTACATAGTGTACCTCTTCTTGCTCATTTGATTAAGGTCATGGTTGGTCAATTTCGTGATGATAGTGTTATTTTGTTCGTGCCGACATATGAGGTTATTACTAAGCACAAACACTTCAAACTTTCATTGTCTAGCCTAGACATCTAGCTTCGGTATGACAATAACAATCATATGTTTGATTCCTACTTGTTGTATTGTTTTTAATATTAATGTTCTTTATATGCAGTCACGATATGAGAAAGATGGGAAAAATAAGTAACAATATAGTACTAGTGACCATTTGTCTCCATTGTTAGATGTTGCGAGGGCTATTAGTAGCAATCGAGTGCCCTGGGATTCTACCATTTTTGGAAGGGAGAGTGATATCCCATTATATTTACACATGTTTGACGTGTTAGAGATTGTAACAGGAAATCTAAAGCTTAACATATCTGTTATGCAATTATGCAATTGTGGATGATGTAAGTTATTTAATTTAAAGTTCTTAGTATTTTAGTTATTGAAATATTAATTATTATGTCACTTGTTAGGTATCTAACTTAGCTATGTGTGAGTGAGAGAAAAAAATGAAGTGTATGGATTTTTAGATCCTCAACTCATTCAACCACTGGGTAATAAGAAGTCAGAGACACAAACATACATCACAAATAGTCTTTTATCGGGAAAAAAGATTTATTTTGCACCATATGTTTATGAATAAGTAAATTTTCCTGATAGTTTATCTTTATTTAATTCTAATTTTAACGAACTTCAATATGTTTGAATGTATAATCATCATTAGCAATTGCTTGTCATATCTATGATTGATAACACATCTCGCATGATTTTGTTCATTGCATAAAAAGTTACTCGCTATATGTTAAACAAATAAAATACTCGATAACTAAATTTGATTGTTTTTATAGAAATTATTATATTATAATTATATTATTTATATGTGTTTTAACTAAGTGTAATTGTTATTAGTACTTATTCTAGATATAACATAATGAGTGATAGGTCAAGTGGAAGACCACAAAAGCTCATGTGGTTGCATCTAAAGATATAATCCATGGTATTTATTTTTGTTTATTTATGTTACTGACAAACTAATTTAATTTCTATATCTTGAGTAACAAGTGTAATGGACAATCTAGAGGATATGATTGTGGTTATTATGTAAGGTAATGGATGACAACTATTATTCAAGTAAGAATAGATAGATGATAGGATCAGGTAAGACAATTAATATTTATTTAAAGATTATTAGGTACCATAATTATACTTATGAAAATTTATTTACCATATTACAATTTTTTATAGATATATCTCCCATGGATAATAGCTTAGTTTCATGACTCGTATATATGGTTGAACCTTAGGATAATTGATCGACTAGTCTTGTACATTTAGGATAGTTTACTTATCATACTTATAAGATTTATAATGATTTTGGTGGATTTTATATAAAACTAATAATATATGGTAAGAATGGTATATATTTATGATTCTATATTATTGTAAATATGCTTGGAAATTATATTGTACTAGATTTGTATATTTGAATATGCAGTAAATGAAAAAAAGCCTAAAACAGATTCTACTTAAAAAAAAAACAATATACAACGACGATTAATACGATACTCGTTGTCATATGCATGTCTACACAAGGTTTCAACGATGAAAATACTAACAAATATCGTTGTATTATACAAGATACAACGATGACTCCATCAACGACGGATTCTTAATCGATGTGATAGGTCAAATATACCAGTCATTAATGGGAAAGTAGTTTGATATGGATGATGATAGTTTTATTATTGGTTATTTTTTAAAATAGTTATGATTATTTATTAAATGTGTTATATATTAAATAAAAAGAAATAAAGGACAAAATTAAATTTCTCATTATAATTACATGTTTTTATATGAAAAGTTGTTTTTGAATCATTTAGTCAAATTTAAAATTTTATGTGAGGCTAGTATTACGTCTTCTTCCTACGTGCCACATTTTTCTCTTCTCATCAACTATAAAAACCTAATTTTCAATTTTATTCTCTCCTTTTTTTATAAGGTTTTTAAAGACAATTAACACGATTATGATTTAATAATATAAAATACAAGCTTAGAAATAATAATAAAATATTTACTCTCAAATTCTTTCTTTTTATTAATAAATATAAATTATTTCATATATATCTTATTAATAAAAAATAACATTAAAAAAAATTGCTAAAGTCTGCTACTCTTTTATCATTAAATTAATAACTATCCTTTTTATCATTATTTACGAAATAATTTATAATTTTACCTGATATATGAGATTCTAACCATTTTATTATAAAAAATCCATAAAAATCATTATTTGTTTGATACTGTACACAAAATCAATTATGTATCTAATTAAATTTTATTATTGTTATGCTATGTGAATAAACAATTACTGTTATTTTTAATGATAAATATATAATATATTTTATTATTTAAGTAAAACATGTTAATAAAACTAATAATAATTATGATTTAACGATCAAACATAAACATTATCTCATACTCATAAACATGTTATAAACTGAATGCGAAAACATACCTGAATTAGTCATAATGATGATATCCTTGTAGAGCACTATTGATCACCTGAAGAGCACATATATTTCCCTCTAAATTTTCTCTCTTGATGGGGATAAAAAGAAAGGAATTTACGTTCTGTGTATGTACTCCCAGAAGGGAACCATGACCCTTTAAAATAATCAGAATTAGGTTAATTACTTAAATTTTAGTATTTCTAATTTGGCCCCTCATTAAATTAGAAATTGTTTTATGGTCTCTACACAATTTTATTTTCATGACATATGCCTTTAGCCAAACTGTTTAATTTAGTCAGATCACTTTATTACTTGGTTGAATAAATAATGACCCTAACACATTTAAATTATGTATCATATATATACATGACCCAAATTTTGCCAACAATCTCCCACTGGTCACAAATATATATGTCCTTACAATCTTACAAATGTGTTAGACTTTATGAGATCAAAATTGCCAATATATTCATTTAGCATACTCCAAAAGTCCCGTCCATTGATCATATCAGGATATAGAACCAAATCAACTTTTCATTTCATCATCGCAACTAAAACCAACAATGATTACTAATCCTGACATAACCAAATGATATGAATTCATCATGAAATGTGTAGCATGAAAAATTATGTGAAGGTGATCTGTACACATCTATTTTCAACTAATTCAAACTTTAACTTATCGAGATTGATATAATAACCTTAATGTACAAAGTGTAATGATTGAACGAAAAACCGCATTTCTATAGATAACCAAAAATCTCCAAAAAATCAATGTATACATACATTAAATTAAACATAGAACATAAAATATATGAAAATGACTAACTCCCACTAAATCACAAATTCCTCAAATTGTAAAACACCCATATGAGCAACATGTTCATGAAAGACCTTGGGGCGGAAGTCCTTTAGTTAGAGGATTTGCTATCATGGAGGTTGTCCCTAAGTGTTCTATGGAAATTTGTTCACTCTGTACTCTTTCCTTAACAACTAGGAACTTAATGTCGATGTGCTTTGATTTAGTCGAGCTCCTATTGTTGTTGGAGTACAATACAACTGATTTGTTGTTACAATATAACTTAAGTGGTCTTTCAATGCTTTTCACAATTTGCAGTCCTGTGACAAAATTTCTCAGCCATATTCAATGATTTGATGCCTCATAGCATGCTACAAATTCTACTGCTATAGTGGATGAAACTGTAAGGGTTTGCTTGACACTACACCAAGAAACCGCACCACCTGCCAACATGAAAATATAACCTGAAGTGGATTTCAAACTATCTTGACATCCTGCAAAGTTTGAGTCAGAAAACCCAACAATCTCTAATTGGTCTGGCCTCCTGTATGTGAGCATATAATCTTTTGTTCTATTTAAATATCTTATAATCATTTTTGTTGCTTTCCAATGGTTCATTCCTGGATTGCTTAAATATCTGCCTAGAACCCCAACTGTGTATGTTATGTCTGGACACATACATACTTGGGCATACATCAAACTCCCTATAGCTGATGCATAGGGAATCTTCTGCATTTCCTTAATTTCCAAATTCCCCTTTGGGCACTGATTGAGACTAAACTTGTCTCTCTTAACAACTGGAATATCCCCGACTCATGATGCACATGTTCTTGAGGATCTTGAGTTTGTTCTTGATGAACAGCCAAATCATCTTGAGTATGGGGTTCATCATTAATGTCTTGTGGAGGTTCCGAACTTACTTTGTCAAAAGTAACTGATTGAATCGATTCTGGACTTGTTATCGATTCTTCCTCCAAGACAAAGTTCTTAATCTTATTCTTCCCCCCAAACTCAATATCCTCAAAGAATATAGCGGTTCTCGTCTCAAAAATTGTCTTTAATGTGGGATCATAAAATTTATATCTCTTGGATCTTTCAGCATAACCAATAAAATAACTATTTATTGTTCGAGAGTCCAATTTCTTTTCATTTGTTTATAAGGTCTTGTCTCAGCCGGACAATCCCAAGCACCACGATTCGATTGTGACCTAAGCCCTTGTGCTATAATGTACTTGAGTGAGTATTTTAAATTTTACGTTTAGTACCACGAGATTCTCTATTAAAAGTTTCATTATAGGTGGCCACAGTATCAAGCAAATACAGATTATCATAAGCAAAAAACGAATCAGTTCCAACAATATTTGAATTAAAAGACAAATTGAATTCATTATTTCCAAATGAACAAGAATAACCTAATTTGTCCAAATAAGAAACTGAAATTAAATTCCGTCTAAATGACGGCACGACAAAAGTGTCTTTAAAATCTAAAATAAAAAACCAGTACACAATAATAATCTAAAATGCCCAATAGCCTTCATCTCCACCGATTTGTCATCTCCAACGTATATCCATCTTTTAGAATCAGTTGGCTTCCGGTAGTTTAGACAACCCTTCATAGAAACACTGATGTTAGTAGTTGCACCTAAGTCTAACCACCAAGTGTTAATAGGTATTGATGCTAAATTGACTTTAGAACAAACCAAAGTAAGAAACATTCCTTTCTTTTCACGTCAAGTATGATATTTAGCACATTTCTTCTTTACGTGTCCAGTCTTATTGTAAAAGAAATATTTGTTTTCTTGAGTTTGTTTCTTTTGTTCTGGACCCTTAGCAACTTCCTTCTTAGGATCCTCCGATCTCTTTATTTTGCCCTTAGCCTTGGAGGTACTTGCAAAATGAGCATTTTCTGTCTTGTCTAGCTTTAGTCTTTCCTCTTCTTGCACGCAGTATGAAATGAGTTCATTAAGAGATCATTTATCCTTCTGACAGTTGTAAGATACCTTAAACTGATTAAACGTTGCAGGAAGAGAAATCAACACCAAATGAATGAGCAAGTCTTCTAAGAGTTCGAGATTTAGTGCCTTGAGTTTAAAAACAATATTAGACATGCTCATAATGTACTCCCTGATATTTCCTATGCCTGATATTTCATGGAGATCAAGTTTTGAAGAAGAGTGTTTGCCTCCGCCTTATCGTTTTTTGCAAAGCGTTGCTCAATTTCAGCAAAAAATTCTTTGGCATTTGTGATGTTTTCAGAAACAATGCCCCTAAACACCTCTGGGATGTCGCGCTTAATGATCATTAGAATCATGCGATTTGAGCGATCCCACTTCTCATAATCTCTTTTTTGTTCAGAGGTACTTGAATCCGTAGGAGTAGGGGTTGCTCAGTCCTTAATGCAACATCTATATCCATGCAGCCAAGAATAATATCAATGTTCTCTTTCCAGTCCTTAAATTTGTTCCATTGAGGATTGTAACAGAATTTAAATTGGAAGATACAAAAGCAATTATAGTTGAATATAGAACAAGAGAAATAAACTATGCTCACATTATAAAAATAAATAATTATAATATATATTCAAAAAATGGTTTAACCCATCTCAAGACACTCAATGCACCATCAATATCAAGTCTTTGGATAGTAATATTAACTACTAGAGGTATCTTGTTGTAATGATCAAATATTGACAATAAAACACGTCCAACAACAAACTAGTCTTTGGATTACTTTATCATCGACAAAGCAAATTCTTATAATTATCACATGTTTATCATTACAAGTGTATATGCAATTTGACCAAATATTAATCTTGTTTTAGGCCGACTAATACTCGCATGAATATACACAAACACTAACATTCAATATTTTTCATGAACTTCCCAATTCAAGAGGAGGTTACTTTAACGATTTCTTGACTCAGTTTATTCACAATAAATATTAAACTACCAAAAATTAAATATTTTATTTATATATATAACAAAACCAAATATTTATAATTATTTATTTACAATTCCCAAAATTGCATCTTCTTACATATCCAATTCGCTTTGGTTTTCTTTTCTTTCTTTTTTTTATTTAGTGGAGGAGAAGTCGCACCCCCAAATCTCCGTTCCCAAATTGATGGGCCATTTGTACCTTTCGTTTGCACTGTCAGTTTCTGCAGATTTGACAACTTTAGTCAATCAGTTGGAAGAATTGCTTCCACGGACTATTCATAGAAGTGAAATGTACTATGCTCTAGCCCTTTGTTAGTATGGAGCAGGTAAGGATCTAGTAGCACTGTTGTGAATATGAAATTGGGTTTGGTGATAATGTTCGGGCCTCTGGTACATGTTCGACAGAATCAACATTGGGCTAATTGTGGGCTTCGTGTGGAGCCGTAAATACCGGTCGTCGTGCCTGCAAACACCCGATGCCAAGTGCTCTGCCATTTGTCTGTTAGGGTTAGGGTTTTGGAGGTTCAAACCTTTAATTTCTCCAATATTTGACAGTCTGAATGTAGCCACACACAGAGACACACAAACCGCAACTCCTTCGTCCACTTCTTAAACCTCATGCAATTGGACCTCCACACCAACGCTATCGCTGACGACCAACGGGACGACAGCCCTTGCGACGCTGCTGGTGCTTCTTGCCACCACTGTAATTTCAAAAATAGATTGGGGATCTTATCCCCAAATTGGAAATTTAGGGTTCACGAAAATTGAAGAGTATTCTCCACGCGTTGATGAAATGGGATAATTTGAATGGTTAAAAACAAAATTAATCTTAATTTTTATATTTAGGGTTTTATAAATTAAACAGAGACGTGAATCAAGTATGGGTGAATCTAATATCAGTTGTTAGTAAAACTAATAATAATTATGATATAATTATGATTTAACGAATTAAGCTATAATGATGATATTCTTGTAAAGCACTATTGATCTTATAGTCTTCCACACGAAGAATACCTATATTTTCCTCTAGATTTTCTCTTTTGATGGGGATAAAAATAAAGAACGAGATCGAGACTTACGTTTTGTGTATGTGTTCTAAAAGGGACCATGACCTTTAAAATAACTAGAATTAGGTTAATTACTTAAGTTTTAGTATTTCCAATTTGATCACTCATCAAATTAGAAATTGTTACTATGGTCTTTATATAATTTTATTTTCAATGACATATGTCTTTAACCAAACTTTTTTATTTATTCAGGTCACATTATTATTTAGCTTAATAAATAATGACTCTAACACATTTAAATTATACATCATATATATATATATATATATATATGACTCAACTTTTACCAACAAAACATTACCTAATAATAATCAAAATTACCTAATTTTTAGAAAACTAAAAAAAAAAGGTTAAATATCTAACTAAAATTACGTAGGAACTAAAATATATATTCCTCAACTAACAACAATTAAAAGTGGATTCTAACCTAAAATGTTAAAAATTGTAAATTGCTTATGAAAAACCAATAGTAAAATTAATTTTATAAAAATGTAACGTTGAACAATAATATTACGTAATAAGATCCAATTAATCATGAGTTTCTAACGTGAAGTAAATGGGATGCTTTAAGGGATTTAACAACGGTTAATATAATATTAATATTAATGATCCATAACAAATATTGTACTAACATCGCAGCTCTTATAAAATTATTATAAAAAGTAAAATAGCATTTTTTTTTAAATTAATGTAAAAATTAGTGAAAAGCCCTAAACCCTGGTGGAGAAGGTAAACGCTGAAAGAAGCAGAAGAAGACGAAGAGGTGTAGCAGCCATGGGGAAAATCCCTCCTTCGTTCCGCTCCGCAATCGGAAACCCTAACATTCGAAACCCTTCTTCTCTCTTCCGTCCCCAACCACCTTCTTCTCCCTGCAAACCATTCCCCTCCCAGAAGAAACAATCCCGAAAGCCTATTCCACAACAAAAACCTATCTTCAAATCCCCAAATCTCGAAGACGCCAAGAAAACCTTCGACTCCATTGCCAATTCCTCCCATGACCCTCGCTTCCCCAATTCCCTCCTTCACTCCTACGCCAAAATCGCCACCTCCACCACCGATTCCATCAAATTCCTCCACCACATCACCAAAACCCTCCCTTCCTTCTCCCCCGACCGTTCCACCTTCCACATTCTCCTTTCCCACTCCTGCACCAATCCCAATTCCAATTCCGCTCTCTCCCCAATCCACCAAACCCTAAATTCAATGCTCGCCGCCGGCTTCAACCCGGATGCAGCCACAGCCGACGTTGCGGTCCGCGCCTTGTGCTCCGCCGCCTGCCTTGACCACGCCGTTGAATTGATCAAAGAATTCGCCTCCAAACACTGCCCCCCGGACACCTACACCTTCAATTTCCTCGTTAAGCATCTCTGCAAAGCTCGCGCATTGTCCACTGTCTACGCCTTCATCGACGAAATGCGCGAAAAATTCGGTGTAAAGCCTGATCTTGTTACCTACACTATCTTGATTGACAATGTGTGTAATGGTAAGAACTTGAGAGAGGCAATGAGGTTGGTGAGTGTGCTCCATGAGGAAGGGTTCAAGCCTGATTGCTTTGTGTATAACACGATTATGAAAGGGTATTGTGTGTTGAGTAGAGGGAGTGAGGCGATTGAAGTTTATAACAAAATGAAGGAGGAAGGGGTGGAGCCTGATCTTGTTACTTACAACACTTTGATTTTTGGGTTGTCCAAGTCGGGGAGGGTGGTGGAGGCGAAGAAGCTGTTGCGTGTAATGGCGGAGAAGGGGTATTTTCCTGATGAGGTGACTTATACTACATTGATGAATGGGATGTGTAGGAAGGGGGACGCGCTGGGGGCGCTGGCGTTGTTGGGGGAGATGGAGGCGAAGGGATGCAGCCCGAATGAGTGCACATATAACACTCTGCTGCACGGGTTGTGTAAGGCGAGGTTGTTGGAGAAGGCGGTTGACTTCTATGGGGTGATCAAGGAGGGTGGTTTGAAGCTTGATACGGCTTCTTATGGGACATTTGTGAGGGCACTGTGTAGAGATGGGAGAGTTGCCGAGGCTTATGAGGTGTTTGATTATGCGGTTGAGGGCAAGAGCTTGACTGATGTTGCTGCTTACTCGACGTTGGAGAGCACGCTTAAGTGGCTCAAGAAGGCCAAAGAACAAGGGCTTGCTGTTTGATTGGTAAGGATGGTTTGTATTTTACTCAAGGATTTTGTCAAATTTTTTGTGTGCTGCTGAGGCTTAAATTTGGTTGTCCATGAACACTTAATTATGTGGTATTGTTTAAGTTAGTGCAGGACACAATTATTTCTTAGTTAGTAGGATACCGTTGTAGCATCCTTTTTAGGAATAGGAGGAACGGAGGATATATATCTTCCCTCTCTGTATTAATCTTTTGATAAATTTTCTTCCTCGGAATAAAAGGATGATTGTGATATGTTGGAAATGCTGTTGAAATTTCATTACCAAATCATCTTAGGAATTCTTTAATATCGCTCTAGTAATTGTTTTAAAGGTCTAGTAGAAGCTAAGGTTATCAAACCCTTCGTTTTGGTCTTTTTTAGTTGAAATGGGCATGACATTGTATTTGAGCTTAGTTGATCAACTGGCTTTTTTTACTTAGAGTGGTGTGAAAATAAAGTTCTTTTATTATTCATCCCATTCTAAGTGAAATTTCCAGCATAAGTTTTCCTTACTTTTGGCACTGCCACCATACCCATGCTTTTATCACTCAAGTGATGGGTCCCCTACCATTTTATGGATGGTAAAAGTAATTCATATATATCTATTGCAGGTAATTTCTGTCAGTGTTGCCAAGGATCTAAGAGCTAGGTGCCAAGGTTAGGCCTAACTCCATAAGAGCATTCCAAAGCTGCAAATATAATTTCTCTCGGTATTTGGTTCAAATATATCTTTGTTAACAGTTGGAACAACTTGGAACTGGAATCAGACAGGAAGCCAAAATCTGGTAAAATTTTGGTTGCAAACATTCGATGGTTATCATGCAATGCAACAGCATTCTTTGAAGCTGCTTGGTCAGTCCTACTGATGTTATTATTTGGCAGTAGCATTCTGGCTGTTCTTTTATGCACTCAAGGAAAACGTGTATTTTTATGGAAACTATTGTTCGTTATTTTGAATCGTATGATTCTCTAATAGATGAAGATAATCAATTTTGAGTAAACCATAAAGGTGCATTTGACTGGGAGATGTGGCATTCATTGTATTTGTATCAACAAGATAGTTGGTGGTTGCATAATGTACCATATCTTAGAAGGTATCGTGGAATTCCCGTGTTTCATAGAAATTTACTTCCACGTTTCTAATATTTGGAAATACTTGTATAAGAACTGAATAAACCTATTCAGTATAGCAATAATCTTATTTAATGTGAAACTAGCAGTTCAGTGCTATAATAGTGATGTGAGTAATGCTTATCATTGAGTGCCGAATGATGATGCACAAGGGAAGCCGACGATGATACCTCGTATTCAAATTTTACTCAAGTTGTAATTAGTCTCCCCCCGCATTGGGAAATTGTAATTTACCTTTTTCCTGAATACTTGGTGAGAAATATGCATTGCTACAACTGTGATCATACGATGGTTACTGTTTCAAGTGTGCTTTATAGACTTAATGATGTTAGCATACAGAAATGAAATGAGTAGAAATTAAAAAATAATTATACTGTATGAAATGTCTTTTTTGTATATGCTAAATTTAATTATTTTAATTTTTTTAATATCATTTCAATGATCATGCATATGAAATTTTAAATGAATTGAACATTCATAATTATTTAGCATAATTGTTCTTAGCTTTAAATTTGTTTTACACCTTTAAATTTGATCCAAGTTAAGTTTGTTTGTGGTCATTCAAATTTAAAATTAATTCTTTAGTATATGCACTGTGAAGAATGTTTGTCTTACTATTCTGTTCAAAATATCAATAAAGATTTCACTTAAATATGATTTAACAGTTCTAAGTTTATATAACAAACTGCTTCAATTTTATAATTATATCATAAAAAAACCACATATTTATTTCCCTTTTAAAAAATTATTTTGATGAATTTTATGTATCAGAAATCAAATTTTTTTTTTCAAATGACAGACACTAAAATAATCAATTTAAATTTGACGGACAATAAAACAAATCTCAAATTTAAGTAACGGAAAATATATTTAAACCCATTTTTTAAAGAAATATACAATACACATTAAATTAAGTTTTTTTATAAAGTATTAAATAATTTTAAAATTTTATAAAATTTGTGGACGTTATATTTTGAAAAAATATAACACTTGATTTACTCCTTGTTACTATTTAATATATTCAAAAAGAGATATTAGGTACATTTGGTCTTCATGATATAATCAGTGATATAATATGAAATATTCAACGAAATAATTATTAAAAATTAATAAAACAAAAAAAATAAAGAATAAACTAATTATCGAGAATTTTAAACTAAATATCATATTCAATAGTTATGTATGTAAATGTGAAGAGATTATAATTTTAATTTTATCAAAAGATCCCAAAATTGAATAAACTAAAATATTCCTGTTAAATAATTTATATTCTTTGGTGTTTGTGTCAATAGGGTTTGAAGCTTGTTCGGTGACAAAGCAATCAATGTGTATTTGGTTTTTAGAGTGGACATGGAACACCCTCCCTAGTCTGAATGCGCAATTCAGTTTCACAATTTTTCTTTCTACACCTCTTCCCGTTGATTCTGATGGCGTTGTTGTCCCACTGCACTCGCCGTTTCATCTCAAACCCTTCCTTCAAAACAGCTCTTAGACCAATCAATCATTCCCCTCTTCTCAACCCAACTGTGCCGCAGCGGGCATCCCCACTGTTTATCAGGTAAACTCATTACACCAAACCTCCAAAGCTACCTTCTTTATTCGATTTTTGTTATACCCAGAAATTGAATGTTTAAAAAGTTTCCCAGTTTTCATAAAAGGTCCTTTTGGTGTGTACGGTATAGCTTGAAAATGAAAATTGACAATGAATTTGAAGTAATTCAAACAAAAATGGATTTAGAAAAAACTGACGTGCTAATAGAGACAGCATTGCGAAAGGTCCTATCACATTGATTAAGCATTAGCACATACAGGGGATATATATATAGTCTAGTTTCTACAGCACGTAGAAGAAAATGATAAGATGGAATCTAGGAGACAAGAATATATCTACCATGATATATATATATATATATATATATATATATATATATATATATATATATATATATATATATATATATATATATATATATATATATATATATATATAGTCTAGTTATTACAAAATATCACAAATAAGTGAGTTTGTTAAGTTTTATACGAATTAGCTTACAATTTATGTCTACCATGATTTCAAATTCTAATTGGTCAACTTGTGTACCTCATAAAAATTGTTTGCTGACAAGGCTTAAAAATTAAACTCTATTTTTAAATGAACTGTTCTAATTTGTTGTATTGAACAGAACTTTTGTGTACCAACTAGGAGGCGTGCAGTCACTTTTGCCTCTACATAGTGTAGTGGCCACTGCAAGATTGGTGTCTAGTCTTAGTATTAATTCAAGGAGTTGTGATGCTCTTTCACTGGCTACCCTCTGCTGCAACTACCCTGGACCCTAAGGTCTTTGTAACTTTGAGTGATTGTCTCCTTACTTATGACCGGTGTTCCAATTGGCTCAGGGGAAGAGAATAAGCACAACTCACTATGGAGCTCTTATGATTGGCAAAAAATAATGTCTATGTTGATTTTTGGTTGAGTTGAGAAGCGAAGTTTAGCCTCAATTTAGTTTCTTCGTATAGACCAGATGTAACTTTATTTGTTTCATGTAGCCAGGTTTCTTTGTTTGGTTAATTTTTTTATGGACACCCTCTTTTTGAATCTTTCATGCAATATATGCCTGCCCTATTAAATCTTGATGATGCAAACCCTGCCAAGTGCCAATGTTCTTTGTTCGGATGAGTAGTGCAGAAGAATACTGAGCTTCTGTGCATCTAGGGAGGTTTCAATAAAAAAAAGGTCAGACTTCACTAGTAAAAGATAAATGCACAGGTTTCCAAGTAAACATTTCTGTAGTTCTATAAGTTTACTGAAATTTGATTGTACTTGACTGACATCATTTTAGCTATTGACTGCATAGATAGTAATTAGGAGATAAACTTCAACAATCTTTTTTTTTTTCTTTTTTGGAACATCTTAAAATACACTCTAATGTTGTCCCATTTTTATGTTTATTGGAGTACTAAGGTACTATTGGCATGCTACTTTGCCAAACATAGTTGTTTATGTGAAGTTCGTTTAACACAAAGCATAAAAGTAGTAATTTCTATTTTTCTTTTAATTCAAAATCTTAAGATGATAGGGTTTGTTTTTATTTTATTTTCTTATATATTATTTATTTATTTATTTTCTTTTTTATACAATATATGATTTTTAACTCATACATGAACTATAAAAAGAAAAGAGCTTATTAATTTGTTTTATACTAAGTAGTCTATAGGTTTCCATGCAAGAAGAAATATTAGTATTTTATACTAAGTAGTCTATAGGTTTCCATGCAAGAAGAAATATTAGTATTACATAAAAACAAAAAAGGATAACTTGAGCTTCTTAAGCGTTGAAAAACTATAAAACAAATGGGTATAAAATATCCAATGAAATGAAATGATAAGTTGGAATAATACTGTATATGGAAAATTGGTAATCAAATAACAGTCAAACTAGTTTTAGTTGTGTAGTTACAATAACAGTCAAAATTATGTTTCTTTATAGACGTATTAGAGATGAAATATATATCTTCAATTCAATCTAAAACATACTAAATACCTTAAAACATATATATTTATTTTTTATGATATTAGGGTTAAATATCATTAAAGCAAGATTAAAACATTTTTTTTAATTGTGTCATCCTAAAATCCGTCTATAATTAGGGTATGTTACAATATATCCTAAGTCGCGAGAATGTTAAGTCCCAAGCCCATAAGGATTTGGTAAGGACAAATTAACTCATTGTAAAAAAAAATTAGGATTAGAGATAATTAGGTTTTGCTTTCACATGAGTTAAAAAAAGTTTTGAACCGTTTCAACATACAAGATGATAAGTGAATCTTTATCTCATATCTTATAAATTATAAATCACTCTCATGTTATATCTTAACATTAAAGTTTAGAAGATGAAAATGTTTTCCTATAAATCAATAATGATAAACCTTTTTATAATATTAGACATGATTTTGTTACTCAAATTATTGGTGTTATTAATTTATTAATGGTAAATCCAATAGAGAACATTATAATATTGCGTTAACACCTCTCTTTTTTTCTCCTATAAAAAAAATATTTTTCAAAAACTGTTCAAATATAGAAAATATTAATGTAAAAATAATAAATAATATAAAATAAAAAATAAGGAAGGAAACCCCGCTTCCACCTCCTAACTCAGACCCATTTTCATGTTTCCTCCCACTCTACAGTCACTCTCCATCTCCATCAGCTCCTGCTCTATTACAGTCACCTCCACTGGTTACAACAACCTCCCAGCAGCTATAACCATCCTCTTACCTGAAATTGTACAATTTAGTGAGTACAAGAATGCTCCCATTATCAAATTTAATCTATAAATTCAGGGGTCGAAAATCTTAGAGGGAGATTCTTTTGGGAAAGAAAAAAAAAACGGAGAAGAAACTAAGAGAAAAGAACAATAGAAACACAATGAAAACAACACAACATAGAAGAGAAGAAAATAATGAAAGAAAACAAGGCGTTCTAGAGTTGGTATTAAGACTCTTTTGTGCTAACAAAATTGAGTATTGTTCTTACAAATAAAATTGACTAATAAATAACTAGGTAGCTTAGACTTTGTTAACTTTGACCATTGATCGAAACTGTACTCAACTAGATAAATTCAACAATTAAAATATGTAGTATGAGGAAGTGACTCCTATGTTGTCTCCTAACGAACTATAGATCAAGCCAATATTCTTACATGAGTGTGCAAATTAAACAAAAAAAAAAAAAGGGTTTTGCGAAATAATAAACAATAAATTAACAAAAATAGAATTTGAATAAAACAATGAGAAAACAATTAATTTCCTGATTCGAATGCAGTGTCACTTATCCTAGGTTACAAAATAAATTTTATTTAACCCTTATTCTAACCCGAAATTAACCAACTAAACAAAGATTAACCCAAATTATCCTTATACAATTAAGCATTGCATACATCACATAATCTCATCTCTAACACTGGATTAAGCAAACTGTGATATTTGTTTCAGTTTATTAAGCATAAATAGATTATAATTCACACTGAGATTAAAAGATGTAGAGTTAAGAGAATAAACGAAATAGAAAAACAAAACCTAAAAAATCTACTGCATTCTCCTCAAAAAATCAATACAAAGATTTAGCTATCCATGGAAAATATAAAATGCAGAAGACGAAAATGGTGTTCGGAGGATGCGGCTGCGTGATGTGTGTGGTCGCTAATCTTACGTGATCACTAACATAAATAACCATAAACCCTAGTCTGCCTTTAGGTTTGGGCCCAAATGGCCCACAAAACACGTCAGAAACAAATAAAACAAAAACCCTAATCCTAATGGACAACTAGCATGACATCTGACTCAATCTTCCAAGCCTAAAATTGCTTTAAACTGTCCTGAAAATAATAATGAGCAAAAATTAGATCAAATAGATTCAAATTAATTAAAATCTGAATTATTGGCCCAATGAAGCCCAATTAATAAAAATTCACTAATAACAGACAGTTAAGCCCAAAACACTAATTAAAATAAGTATAGAAAGGTAAGAAAATATGGGAATATAATGACTCATCAAATCACCCCACACTTAGCCTTTTGCACTCCTGGACAAAATCAATAAATGAAGCAGAGCAAGGAACAAATCCAGAGACATCAAAATGGTTCATGCAAAAAGGAAGAAAACAAAATCAAAAGCAAACATAACAGTAAACATGAATAGATTTACATGCTCCTAAATGAAACCTGGGAAACGAAAGGAATAGATACATTCAATCACTCAAAGAAACCAGATACCTATGAGAATCATCTAATCATTCAAAACATGGCAATAAAATCAATTAGCTCAAGAGGTGAATCAAAGCAACAGAACCTCACACGATATGCATTGTATTACTGTATCTCTCAAGTGTCTAGGTTACTGTATATATACTCTCAAAGCACTCATAGAAAGCAAACAACAGATAGTTTTAGCAAGCCTCTGAAATCAACACCTAAATACACATGCACAAAAGGATCAGAAGGTCTTTCCAGGTTGCAGTGGGGCCAAGGACAAGGTGGAGGATATCATAAGGGATACGTAGCTATGAACCTTAAGAACTAGAGAAGCAATGGGGAATAAGTCAAAAATAAACATCAGAGCATGCTCAAAGACCTTTAATATCAATCCCTTCATTTTCCTTTGCCTCAACAACAACTTTCCTTTCTTTTGAATTTCTTTTTAAATTTCACATTTTTTTAAAAAAATGAAAATGAAAATACATAAACTGTATAGTAAGGAACCAACTAGCCAATACATCATCCAATGAAATAAAAACACACCCCTACACTTATTAAATTATTCCCAAAACAATTCCAAAGCTTCAAAACTCCCTAAGGTTAAGGTAATCATGGGCTTTTCACTTAAGGTTTGTAATGAGCTTGAAAAGAAGTAAAGGGAAACATAGGCTCAAAGGGGGCTATCAAGGGAACTGATTCAGGGTAGGCTCATTTGGTTAGAGGTTAATCAGAACAAAAATCGCCTTAATCAGCTCCAAACATGCATGTCAATCAAGCAGTATCAATCAGAGTCAAGCCAAGGTTACTATTCAAGCAATTAAGAGGCATAAAACACAAGAAAGAACAAAGATTGACTCAAATCCTCACACAGGGTAAAACTGTTACATTCAATTCAACCTCTCAAACATCAGAATTAACTTGACATGCAGAGAAAAAAAAACAAGGATTTAAATCCATACAGTATCAAGCAACTCATATCCAAGAGTGAAGAAAGTTCCCAAAACCTAAACAAAACCCAGAGATCCAAGAGAAGCATGCAAACTGTACATAAAACACTCTCCCACACTTAAACTACACATTGTCCCAATGTAGCATAGCATCAAGTCAAGCAATCAAATCTAAAGTTGGACAAGTGCAATAAAAGTAAGGAAGGAGAGGGAAAAGAAAACTCCCTAAGTCATGATGGAAGAGAAGCGGGATCAATGAGGGACATCTCCTCCACAACTGCATCCACTAGAGAATATTGTTGAGGAATGGTTTTAGTCGGTGGCCATTAACCTTGAACCTCTTTTCTGTGGATTCACTTTTGATTTCAACTGCACCATAAGTGAAAGCAATGAAGGGGAGATTGATAACAATGTGAAACATGTCCCTACATTCCTAAGAGATGATTTTGATGATGATTTAAGCCAACAACATTCAAGACTCAAGCAAACCCAATATATGATTTTGATAAAGATTCCATTCAAACATCAAACATGCCCAAGATGATTCATGAAGACTAGATAAAGTCTTAAAATACTGGATATGGAGGTACAAGTTGATGAAGTGGTATTATGCATAAGCCTCCAAAGCACAAGTGTGATAAAATTTCGTAACATGACATTTTTCACTATCATAATCAATTATGATGCATCAGAAATGGAAAAACGATTTTCTCTTTGTCATAATCGATTATACTGGTAACATAATTGATTATGGAAGTTTCAATTTGAAAAATATATCCGTTTTTGAAGAATAAATATTTTTGAATACATCTTGATTTTTCTCTATAAAATTATTAATGACCAACGACTATTTTCTGATGTTATTTTCCTATTTAAATGAGTTTTGATGAAAAATAAAAAGTGCACAATTACAAAATTCGAAAATACAATTTTACATTCATTCAGTTTTAAGAAAAGAATTCTGAGCAAGGCAACAGAGATATTTTACACATTCTGAGAAAACCTTCTTCTCTACTGTCTTCTGCACTTTCATTGTTAATCACACTTGTTCTTGGAGGTTTACATTCTACAAGCTTCTACAATTTGTTGTCTTCATTACCCAGGTATGACTGTTCTTATTTTATTGTCTTCATCCTTTGTGGGTTTAGGTGGTTGCTGTTATTTTATTGCCTTAATCCCTTTTTCTAGGGCTTAGGAAATTGATGTTAAATTTCCTATTTAGGGTTTAAGTGGTTGTTGTTATTCTGTTATACTTCTTTGGGTTTACTGTGTGGAAACTGTTCATCCCTTTTATTTGTTCAGGGACGTGTTCATCCTTAGTGGGATTCTAAGGAGGTGTTTTCATCCCTTTGATTTGTTTGGGAGGTGTTCATCCTTTGTGTGTTGGTTGCAAAGGAGGTGTTTTTCATTCTTTGATTTGTTCAGAGGAGGTGGTCATCCCTAGTGGGATTCTAGGGAGGTGTTCATCCTTAGTGGGTTTCTAAGGAAGTTATTGTCTTTTTAATTAGTTTACTTTTTACTGGTTCCTCTGTTGAGTTGATTGTAATTTGTAATCTGAATTCGAAAGATAGTGAATTGGGGTTGCTCTTGTGTTAGAGGTGACTGGAAACTGGATGTAGGGTTGGCTATACCCGAACCAGTATAAATTACTGTGTGCTCTTATCTTCCCTTTATCACTCCTATTTTCTTAATCACTTATCTTATATCTTCCTGATTATATTATCGCTTCCGCTTTAAAATTGAATTAACAAATTATTGAACATTTAAAATAAATTTTAATTTGACATCTATTTTAATTTGTGCATCTATTCACCGCTCTCTAGATATCATTTGTTTAACAATAAGGATAAACATTAGTAACAACAAAAGGTCCAATCCACTTTAATCGTAGCTTACCACCCATGAGTCCAAGCCTAGAATTATACAATAACACTTTTTGGCCAACCATGAAGTCCTTCCTAGCTATCAGGCTATCGTGAAACTTCTTAGTTTTCTCTTTGTAGAACTTTGAGTTCTCATAGGCTTCCAGTCGGATCTCATCCAGCTCATTAAGTTGCAACTTCCTTTCCTCCCCAGCCTGGTCAAGTGAGAAGTTGCAAGTCTTCACAGCCCAGTAGGCCTGATGCTCTATCTCCATAGGTAAGTGACATGCCTTTCCAAAGACGACCCGATAAGGAGACATCCCTATGGGTGCCTTGTAGGCAGTCCTATGCGCCTAAAGAGCATTCTCCAGTCTGTTGATCTAATCCTTTCTGTTGGGATGGACAATCTTCTCTAAAATCCTCCTGATCTCCTTGTGTTGAGATTTCAGCCTGCCCATTAGTTTGGGGGTGGTAAGGTGTAGAGACTCTATGAACAATCTCGTACTTCTTGAGTAAGGCCTGCATGGACCTGTTACAGAAATGGGTGCCTTGATCACTAACAATGGCTTTGGGTACTCCAAACCTGCAAAAGATGTTATATCTGACAAAATCCACAACAACCCGAACATCATTAGTCCTAGTGGCGTTGACTTCTACCCATTTTGAAACATAGTTAACAACAAGGAGAATATAATAAAAACCAAAAGAAACAGGGAAGGGAACCATGAAATCGATACCCCAAGCATTAAACACCTCACAAAACAACATGGGTTGTTGGGGCATCTGTTATCTCCATGTAAGGGACCCTCCTGCTCTCTGACACTGCTCACAAGTGCTATAAATCTTCCACGCATCCTTGAAGATGGTGGGCCAGTAGAAACCACAGTCAAGCACCTTGTGAGATGTCCTCTGAATGCCAAGATGACCACCAGTTGTAGAAGAATGACAAAATTGCAGGACCGAGTCAATTTCCTGATCTGGTATGCATCTCCTAATTACTTGGTCACTACACTACTTCCACAGATAGGGGTCATCCCATACATAGTACTTTGCATCACTCTTAATTTTATCATTTTGTGCTCTAGATTCTATGGGAGGAAAAACAGAAGCAACTAAATAATTTACAATGTTTGCGAACCAAGGGGTGGGGAAAAAGCTAGATATACCAAACAAATTTTCATCGGGAAAGTCATCCCGGATGGCCAAAACATCACCATGACCCTTAGCTCTCTCAATGTTGTTGAGATGGTCTGCTACCAAGTTCTGGGCTCCGCTCCTGTCACGGATATCTAAGTCAAACTCCTACAGTCATAGCATCCACCTAATCAGTCGAGGCTTCGATTCAGACTTCTTCAATAGGTACTTTAGAGTTGCATGGTCAGTGAACACAATAACCCGAGAACCAAGCAAATATGACCTAAATTTATCCAAACCAAAGACAATAGCCAAAAGCTCTTTCTCAGTGATAGTGTAGTTATCTTGGGCAGCATCTAAAGTCCTAGAAGCATAGTAAATCACTCTAGGAAGCTTATCAACTTTCTAAGCCAAGATAGCACCCAATGCATAGTTTGATACATCACACATCAACTCAAAAGGGACTGTCCAATCTGGTGCCTGAATGATAGGAGTGGTGGTCAGAGCACTCTTGAGGAAGTCAAAGGCCTCCTTACACCTGTCATCAAAGACGAAATCAACATCCTTCTGCAGCAAGTTGGATAGTGGGAAGGTTTTCTTACTGAAATTTTTGATAAAGCGCATGTAGAATCCTCATGACCAAGAAAAGAACGAACCTATCACACACAAGAGGGGTAAGGCAGCTATGAAATAACAAATATTTTTGTAGGATCTACCTCTATGCCTTTAATGGAAATTATATGCCCTAAAACTATACCCTTCTCAACCATGAAATGCCATTTCTCAAAATTAAGAACAAGGTTAGTTTCAATGCATCTATGAAGTACTCTATCCAAACTACACAGACATGTATCAAAAGAGGATCCATACACAGTAACATCATCCATAAATATCTCTATGCACTTTTCAAGAAAATCACTGAAAATACTAAGCATACACCGCTGGAATGTGCCTGGGGCATTGCATAGGCCAAAAGGCATCCTCCTATAGGCAAAAGTTCCAAAGGGGCATGTGAATGTGGTCTTTTCCTGATCCTCATGAGCAATGTGTATTTGAAAGTAGCCAGAGAAACCGTTGAGAAAGCAATAATGAGATTTACCTGTCAACCACTCAAGCATCTGATCAATGAAAGGCAGCAGGAAGTGATCTTTCCTGGTTGCTTGATTTAGCCTCTAGTAGTTAATGCAGACTCTAACTATTTTGCACTCTGGTGGGAATGAGCTCATCCCTCTCATTCTTTACAATAGTGAGACCTGTCTTCTTTGGGACCACCTAGACTGGACTCACCCACTGACTATCAGAGATGGGGTAGATGATCACAACCTGTAGAAACTTGATCACCTCCTTCTTGATGACATCTAGAATCACTGGGTTGAGCCTCCTCTGTGGTTGTCTCACTGGTTTGGCTCCATCCTCCAACAAAATCCTATGCATGCATGTGGATGGACTAATACCAGGAATGTCTGCCAAGGTCCATCCAATGGCCTTTTTGTGCTTCCTCAGCACTTCCAGCAACCTCTCCTCTTGATTAGAGTGAGGGAGTTGGAAATTATCACCGATAGTCTCTCATCATCCTCCAAGTAAGCATACTTGAGGTTCTCTGGTAGGGGTTTTAACTCTAGTGTGGGTGTTGGCTGAACGACAGAAGGAACCAGAGAAAGGGAAGGAATGGGTTCCACAACCTGAACCTGCAAGTCAGATTTATGTGTACTTCCTACAACAGGGTTAGTGCATTCTAACTCTATAAAATCAAGATCAAGAGGTATCACGCCCACAATATAAGACTGAGATGCACAATTAGATTCATCTTCACAATCAAATTCAAATTCAAATTCAGGGTCAATGAATGAAAGACAAGTATACAAATTAGATAAACATGGATGTTTTATGGCATGACAAGAATCAAAATCGGCAATATAGTCATCAATGTGTTAGACAAATGACATCTAGAGGGGGGATGAATAGATGCACAAATTGAAATAGATGAAAAATTAAAAAATTATTTTAGATGTCTAATAACTTGTTAATTCAATTTTAAAGCAGAAGCGATAATATGATCAGGAAGATATAAGAGAAGTGATTAAGAAAAATAGAGTGATAAAAGGAAGATAAGAGCATACAGTAATTTATACTGGTTCGGGTATAACTAACCCTACATCCAGTTCCAAGTCACCTCTAACACGAGAGTGAGCCCAATTCACTATCTTTCAAATTCAGTTTACAAATTACAATCAACTAAGCAGAGGAACCTGTAAAGAGTAAACTAATTAAAAAGACAATCACCTCCTTAGAAACCCACTAAGGATGAACACCTCCCTAGAATCCCATTAGGGATGAACACCTCCTCTGAACAAATCAAAGGATGAACACACCTCCTTAGAATCCCACTAAGGATGAACACCTCCCTAGAATCCCATTAGGGATGAACACCTCCTCTGAACAAATCAAAGGATGAAAACACCTCCCTGAACAAATCAAAGGGATGAACAATTTTCACATAGGAAACCCAAAGAAATATAACAGAATAACAGTGACTACTTAAACCCTAAACAAGGAATTTAACAATCAACCACTTAAGCCCACAAAGGATGAAGGTAATAAAATAAGAATAGTCACACCTGGGTAATGGAGACAACAAATTATAGAAGTTTGTAGAATGTCAACCTCCAAGAACAAGTGTGATTAACAATGATAGTGCAGAAACCAATATGAAATTTTTTTCTCAAAAAACCTAAAAGTGTTCTATTACCTTGCTCAGAATTCTTTTCTCAAAACTGAGTTAATGTAAATTAAATTTTTGAATTCTGTAATTGTATGTTTTTTATTTTTTACCAAAACTCATTTAAATAGGAAATAACATAAAAAAATAATCGTTGGCCATTGTTGAATATAGAGGAAATAAGGTTTGAAATTAATCTCCCTTGTGTATAAATCACATATAGGGTAATCTATTTATAATAGAGAGGTACAACTAAAAGAGTAACCGAAAGTAAACAGAACAAACAGAAGATATTGTTTGATATTGTGGTTAATAATATCTAACAATATCTTAACAATATTAAACTATATCTAAACAATATTTAAACAATATCTAATAATCTCCCTCATGCTGGAGCATACAAATCGTTTGTGCCAAGCTTGTTACAAATATAATCAATTCTAGGCTCCCGTAAAGACTTAGTGAAAATATCTGCTAACTGAACACTTGAGTTAACAAACTTAGTCTTGATATCTCTAAACATAATCTTTTCTCGAATGAAATTATAGTCAATCTCAATGTGTTGGTCCTCTCATGAAAGACAGGATTAGAACTAATATGAAGAGCAGCCTAATTGTCACACACAAGTGTCATTTGAGTGACATCTCCAAATTGTAACTCTCTAAGCAATTACTTGAGCCAAACAAGTTCATAGGCAGCTGATGTCATAACTCTATATTCTGCTTCTGCACTGGATCTTGCCACAACACTTTGTTTCTTACTTTTCCATGAGATCAAGAAACCACCAATGGAGACACAATATCTAGATGTAGATATTCTATCCAAAGAAGATCCTGCCCAATCAACATCTGAGTAGCAAACAACTCTTGTATGGTTATTAGAACCATATAACAATCATTTTCCAAGATATCCTTTAATATACTTCAAGATACGAATGACTGCATTCCAATGATCTTCACATGGTGAATTAAGAAATTGACTTACCACACTGACTGCAAAAGAAATGTCAGGACGAGTAACTGTAAGATAATTCAATTTTTCAACCAATCTTCTATACTGCTTGTAACGTCATTTTTTTTTCTTCTAATTTATTTAATTTCTCCAAAATGGGAATAATTTTTTTTTACAATATTATTTCTTTATGACAATGAACTTTAAAAATGATCATGCGTTAATAAATATATATAGATGTGTCGAACATATTCATACATATACATCCATAATCATAATACATTGTTTTTCAAAATAACTAATCCAACAAGGATCATACTATAATTACATAAAGTTTGTACCCTTAAATGATTAGAATTTAATTTTAAATTTATACATCTCAAAATAAAGCAAATCCTAATCAGAGCAGGTACCCAAAATTCCTAACTTTCTTATACAAGATCATACCCCTCCCGGAGGGCAGCATTCTTCCATACATATGTATATGATACTCAATCAAACTGTGGTTCCTCCACCACAATTGTTCCATCATTACCTGAAATATAACAGTAAGGATGAGTTTCCTTTTCTCATCACTCCAGAACACTAAACCGAAAATTTTTCCAACCTCTACAATCTAAAACCATATGTAACATTTATAGTCAAACATTTCATTTTTTTTTCAATAAAGTATCCCACACAGAAATTTCAAACAATTTCCACAAATCACATTACTCAAACTAAAAACACACAATACATGTTTGTGTTTCATTCGTTCATTTTTGCCACATTTGAAATGCTCATGCACCTAGGATACACTATCAATCCCATCTTTCAATCCATGAAAGGATCACACATAAGTACAGACAACTCTCACAAACATAACAAAATTACACACGAGCATAAATGGCTCACATAAGTATAAATAGTTGCCGGTTGATCTGCGCATCACAAATACAATGCTTACGCATAACGATCCCCTGGCAAAAAGGCAAAGTCAAAGAGTCAAGTCGGGAGTATAGAGCGTGGCCAAACAATGCACTCTATATTTCCCCAATATCAATCTGATCTTCTCTTATCTCCTAAGCCCCCGGTGTATCTCCGTACCATCCACACACATATCTCGTCACTGAGTGACACCACCAACTCTTTAACAACAATATATTTGGTAGGAACAAACTCTACATCATACAGACCATATCACTATAGACATAATACCCTATTTTTAGATGATCAACATCTTTGACTTAGACTCAGCACATAGTACAAACATCTTATAGACATGATTTCCACTAACTACCATGATTATGAATGCATTAACTATTCATAATGTTTCTTTATACCATTCTTATTAAGCTTTATTTATTTTTCATCAATTTCAAAAATTTGACAGAGTCTCCTTTGTAATTTGGATATTTTCCAATTTACAAATACATTCAAATCAAATTTATAAACACATTTTCCTGCATCAAACAAGAACAATAGAAATTTGCCGAGAGTCGGACACTCTCGGACTCAGCACACATTGCGATCCATCAAATTTTTTAAAACTCTTGTTATTCTAATCTTGTGTCCCAAAATATCTCATTACACTATCATTCTCACATCATACATACTCATAAAATAAATAATAGGTACAGAACTAAAGTTTTGTTTATACTTCTCTAGGAAGAAAAGTTTATCATAAGCATTAGAAAAGTGTAACTTTGGAAAAATTCTTTGCCATTTAAACTAACTCCAAATTCTATGAAATTTTCCAGTCCAAAATACATATATTCTAGGATTATAATAAAAATTATAACTCAAAATTTAAAGATTTCTAAGTCATTCAAAACTTTCCTCCTTTATACATTTTGAAGATTCCACTATCAGGGCATTACTCAAAGATATATTTTTATAAAATATATTAATGCTCATAAAATTATGAAAATAAATATGCTTAACATATATCTACAATCACAACTATGATAAAAATTTCATCTCAAAAAAACTTTAATTTCAATTTTATATGATTTTTTCAAAGTTGCTGAGCGGACATAACAATTTTGTTTCACCCAACTCAAAACCTATTTACTTCCAAGATTTTTTTCATCGAAAATTCATTGGTCAGAAAATTTTGAAATAAATCACACACGAAATAGACATATAAAGGAACATGTAATCAAAATTTTAGAATTAAATACCAAGTAAATATTTTTACATAATTTCCCAAAGTCAATTCACATGCAGATTTTTGTCCAACAACATCTCTCAACACATATTTCATCATCTTCCTCTAGAAAAATCCAATTTAAGTGATTTTTATGGCTAACTCTAGGTTTTAACATCCAAGGAATCCATTTCTAAACTCTAAAATATGAAAGGAGCATTGTAGAGTATCTAAATATACTAGAATAGCCATATGAAATTTTTATAAAACATTTTAATTTGGTTCCAATTAATGTAGAAGTGAGATAAATGATGGTTTAGCCTAGGGTTGATGACAAGAAGACTCTCCTTACCTCAAATGAAGCTTTCAAACAAGAAAATAGAGATCCTTAGTTCAAGAAAAGTTTGTCTCCTATAAGCATCAAAATGACCATATATTTGAGATTAAGAAGATTTTAGGAGATAATATTGAAATCCAATGCTTTAATTTCATGGATCTTACTCTTAATTGCAAAAAGGATGAACCAAGATGGTGTGGGCAAGCAAAATCAAGCTTCTCTTCTTCCTCCTGTGCTCCCAAAATGGCTTCCGTAAGTGAGAAAGAAAATTGATCTTTCTCTTCTTTAAATTTAACCTCCTTTCCAAAATTACCCTCACTTACTTTTTCACTTACCAATTAAATCCTTTCATCAATGAGAAATTATATTACTAATTTTGCTTAATGATATTACTCTTATTATTATTATTACTTCATTTTAAACTCAATTCTAAATTTATCTATTTCACTCTATTAAAAATTTCATAATATATATATATATTATTTATTAATATCTTTAAAAATTATCAAGTCTTAAAATAACTCATAGTACCATTTTATTAAAGTTAATGACAAAATATTTTATTATATTAATGAAATATTTTTGGGAAATACTTGGATGTTACATCTGCTCAGGATCAAATATAGGCTCCCCCTAATTTGGTAGAAGTTTAGTATTGGGATCCATGGGTGTATCAACAAACTTGGAACTCATCAACCCAGTTTCCTCCAAAATATCTATGGCATACTTCCTCTGAGATATAACAATACCATCATTGGACTGTGCCACCTCAATACCCAAGAAATATCTAAGTTTACCAAGATCTTTGGTCTGAAAATGTGACAGAGATGTTGTTTCAACTGAGAGATGTCATGGTTGTCACTACCTGTAAGAACAATGTCATCAACATATACTATCAAGTAAACATATTCAGCACTCGAGTGTCGATAAAAGACATGATGATCTGCTTCACACCGAGTCATACCAAATTGTTGAACAACCTTGCTAAACTTTCCAAACCAAGCCCTAGGAGACTGTTTTAGGTCATAAAGGGATTTGCGAAGACTACATACCATCCTAAAAGACTCCCCCTGAGCAACAAACCCAAGAGGTTGCTCCATATATATTTCTTCTTGCAAATCATCATTGAGGAAAGCATTTTTAACATCCAATTGATAAAGAGGTCATTGTTGAAGAGTAGCCATGGCGATAAATAAACGAACAGAAGCCATCTTTGCCACAGGGGAAAATGTATCTCCATAATCCAACCCAAAAATTTGAGTATAACCTTTGGCCACAAGACGAACTTTGAGGCGATCAATAGTACCATCAGGTCCAACTTTGATAGCAAACACCCACCTATAACCAACAATAGATTTCCCAGACGGTAACAGGACCAATTCCCAAGTTCCATTATTATGAAGAGCACTTAGTTCATCTAACATGGCCTGACGCCAACTAGGATGGGCTAAAGCTTCACGGACAATTTTTGGAATGATCACAGAAGAAATAGAGGAAAGACATGTATAAAAAGGTAATGACACTCGATGATAACTCAAAGCAATATAATGGGGAGAGGGATTACGTGTAGAACGAATACCTTTTCGGAGGGCAATGAGAAGGTCAGACTCATGTGTCAGATCCGGAGGAGACAGAGTAGTTGGCACTTAAGTGGAGTCACATGGTGGTGGTTGTGATTGGTTTCGACAACTATAATCTGAAGAGGCAATGGAGAAGAGGCTGACTGCGAAGCAGGAACTAATGGTGAAGAAGACACAGTTAGAGGGTCACAAACAACAAGAACATTAAATGTACTAGGAGTGTTGACAAAATTAGATGGAGACAGAGGTGAAGATTGACTTTTAAAATAAAGAGACAACTCATCAAAGGTGACATCTGCAGACACAAAATAACGGTTAAGAGAAGGAGAAAAATATTTGTATCCTTTCTGTGATCTTGTAAACCCTAAGAAAACACATTTATGTGATCTAGGAGAAAGCTTGTCAAGACCAGAACTGAAATTATGAACAAAACATGTAGACTCGAAAACTCTCAGAGGTAAAGGATGAAGTGGTTTATGAGGGAATAAAATAAAATGAGGTATTTTATTATCTAAAACCAAAGAAGGCATGCGATTAATGAGATAACATGCAGTAAGAAGAGCATCACCCCAAAAATGTTGAGGAACATCTCCATGAATTAAAAATGTGCGAGTTGTTTTAATAAGATGTCTACTTTTACGTCCAGCTACACCATTTTGTTGAGGTGTATAAGCACAAGAAGTTTGATGCAAAATACCGTGAGAAGCCATGAATTGTTTAAAAGAATGAGAAAGATATTCACGGTCATTATCACTATGCAAAACTCTAATAGAAACACCAAACTGAGTTTGAATTTCATTAAAAAAAGTTTGAAAGATATGAAAAAATTTAGAACAATTTTTCATAAAAAATAACCAAGTGCATCTGAAATAATCAATGAAAGTAACAAAGTAATGAAAACCTAAAGTAGACTTAACGCGGCTAGGTCCCTAAATGTCAGAGTGAACCACGACAAAAGGGGACGAAGCACCACGTGTGAAACTACGAGGAAAGGAAGTACGACTATGCTTGCCTAATTGACATGACTCACACGCCAAACTAGATAAGTTGGACAAGACAGGGACAAACTTCTGTAACTTGGCAAGACTTGGATGACCTAACTGAGCATGAAGAATATAGGGAGATTCCATAACTATACTAACATGTGTAGAGGGACGAAGATAATAAAGACCATGAGACTCACATCATGTGCCAATCACCTGTTTCAAACTCCGGTCCTGTAAACACACAAAATTGTTGGTAAAAGTAACAACACAATCAAGAGAATGAGTTAGACGACTGATGGACAACAAGTTAAAAGGAGACCTAGGGACATAAAGAACATTATCAATGGTTAAAGAAGGAAAAAGTTTAATCGTTCCAACACGATGAGATGATACTCTAGAGCCATCAGCCAGTGTAACAGAAGGTAAATGATTAAGAGAGGATAAAGAGGAGAACAAAGATTTGTTACCAGTAATATGATCAGTGGCTCTTGAATAAAAAACCCAAGGACCAGGAGAAAATGATTGGGTCAGACCAGCAAAATATGTATTTGTATGTGTGACAGATTTAGTGGAACTAGAAGACTGTTGATCCTTATATCATTCGAGAAATTTGTTGAACATAGCAGGCATGTCAGATGCAACAGAAGAAGGAGGATCCCCAGCAGATAAAAGTGGGGAAATATTGGTCTGAACAACTGCAACAGATCGAGGAGGACGACCATGTAATGTATAACACTTGTTAATCTTGTGACCTAGTTTGCCACAATGTTCACACTTAGGACGTCCTTTTCCCTGTTTGCGAGGGCGAGTCCGGCCATCACGATCGGATGTCAACACAAAAGAATCATTAACAAAAATGGAAATAGTAGAAGAAGTCATGAAGAGCGGGAGAAAAAACCCTAAAACAATCCAAAGTAATCCAATTAACTCACGAAGCACAAATCCAAAATGAGAATACTAAAAATAAGTTCGCCCAACACAGGAGACAACGAGATGACCAACTCCGATAGTGGTGATCTCAACAACACGATGGTCACCTGACCGAGACAAGCAAAATCATATGTCATCAGTCAAAAAATGAAACTCCGGCGAATTCTCCGGCAGCGGCGGATCCGGTGACTGCTCCAGCGGCAGCGATGACAACAACATGAACCAGTACACCAGGTAAGTTATCAGGAAAGAGAGATGGGTCACTAATGAACACACTTAAATACCAAGTCTTTTCTTGCCAGAACTTTTCTAAACATGAACTTTCACACTACCAAATAAAATTCAGTAACAAAGATAATTTTTTTCTGATGTGGAGGATCAGTTTACCAGCAGCGATGGGGCGGCTCTAGCAGCGGTGGGGCGGCTCCAGCAGTGGACAAAAGGCGAAAAAAAATTTTAAGATAACCTTAAGCTCTAGATACCATGTTGAATATAGAGGAAATAGGGTTTGAAATTAATCTCCCTTGTGTATAAATCACACATAGGGTAATTTATTTATAATAGAGAGGTACAACTAAAAGAGTAACCGAAAGTAAACAGAATAAACATAAGATATTGTTTGACATTATGGTTAACAATATCTAATAATATCTTAACAATGTCAAACTATATCTAAACAATATCTAACAGTCATTAATAATTTCATAGAGAAAAAACAAGATGTATTCAAAAACATTTATTCTTCAAAACAGATATATTTTTCAAATTTGAACTGCCATAATTGATTATGACAAAGAGAAAAAATCATTTTTCCATTTCTGATGCATCATAATTGATTATGACAGTGAAAAATGTCATGTTGCAAAATTTTATCACACTTGTGCTTTGGAGGCTTATGCATAATACCACTTCATCAAGTTGTACCTCCATATTCAGTATTTGAAGACTCTATCTAGTCTTCAGGAATCATCTTGGGCTTGCTTAAATCTTGAATGTTGTTAACTTGAATCATCATCAAAATAATCTCTTTAGGGGAATCCAACAGGCCATGTACTGCCTTAAGCTAGAACCTTCTTTTCTTGCATGAGGTTTCACATTGTCATCAATCTCCCTCTCATTGCTTTCACAATGATCTCATTAATGATCTCATCAATAATCTCAACATGAAATACATAATGATAATCAGATGGATGTTTCATTGCATCAAGAATGTTAAAAAGTACAACAATATCACCAAATTCCATTGATAACTTTCCAGCATAAACATTTATCTTAGTTCAGGCTGTTTTTAAAATGGTCTACCTAAAATGATTGGGACAGATCCATGGGAGAATCCCTCCTTCATATCAAGAACATAGAAATCGGCAAGGAAAATGAGTTCACCAACCCGAACTAAGACATCATCAATGAAACCTGTAGGGTGGGCAACACTCCTGTTTTCCAGTTGTATCACCACACCCGTAGGTTGCAGAGGTCCAAGAGACAGAGAATTAAAAATGGACAAAGGCATGACATTTATGGAATCTCCTAAATCTAGCATGACATTCTCAAATTTATTATTCCCAATAGTACAAGGGATATAGAAGGTACCTGGGTCCTTACATTTCTCAGGAATGTGCGGGACAAATTTTCCTATCAAGGCAGATACATTTCTATCCATGCAAATTCTCTCATTACCCTTTAGCTTCCTCTTGTTTGTGCACAACTCTTTAAGAAATTTAGCATATCGCGGAATTTGCTTAATAACATCCAAAAGAGGTATATTGACCTCTACCATCCTAAAGGTGTCCAATATCTCTTTATCCACCTTTTCCATCTTTTTGCTGACTATTACTTTTGGAGTGAATGGAAGAGGGACAGGAGACTGTTGTAGTTGCTGACTACTCTGTGCAGTAGAACTGGAGGATCCAGTACTACCACCTGTAGGCTCCCTTTGATCAGGACACTTTGTCTTTGATGCAACAAGGTTATCTGTCGGAGGTGCATGCATAAATGTTAGCACAAGTGCAACTACTGGGATATCAACCTGCTTGCCAGACCTCAAAGTGATGGCATTAATATTTTTTGGATTCTGCACTATCTGGGATGACAATCTATCAGAATTTTGGGACTGTTTCTGATTAAGCTAAGTAGCCATCTGCACCATCTGATTTGTCAAAATTTGGATGGAAGAAGCTCTTGTCTCCTGTTGGAACTGCATATTTTGCAGGGTTATCTGCCTGACCAGCTCTTCTAATGAAGGTTCGGAAGTGGAATGTTGAGGGGCTGGAGTTGGTGTTGGAGCTTCATTTTGTCTCTGATATTGCTGCTGAAAAGGTGGAACGTATCTGCTCGGTCCAACATTGTTTTGGAAGGTGGGAGGATGTTGTTGATGTTGTTGTTGTGGTTGTGGTTGTTGCTACTAATTGGACCATCTCAGGTTTGGGTGATTTCTCCAACTTGGGTTGTATCTATTTGAGGTCAAGCCAAAATTCTACTGTTGTTGTGGACCTTTGTTGTTGTAAATGTTTGCAACATAAGCTTGGAGAGATTCAGAACCTGCAATTTGTTGCAATGATGGACAAACATCTGTATAATGATCATTTGAAGTGCAGATGCCATAAACTCTTGCAGCAGGTGCGATTCTCTGATTTGCAGCAAGCTGGGTGACCACTGTGGTGAGAGCATCAATCTTACTCTTCAACTTTTGTGCAGTTGCATCCAAGGAACCAACATCATGAACTCCTCTCAAAACTATAACATCACTCCTCATGTTGAACTGCTGCAAGTTGGATGCCATCTTCTCAATCAGACCTCTAGCAGCAGCTGGTGTCATATCTCCTAAGGCTCCTCCACTGGCTGCATCAATCATGCTTTTGTCCATTATGTTTAGCCCCTCATGAAAATATTGTAGTAACAATTGCTCAGAAATCTAATGATGAGGACAACTAGCACAAAGTCTTTTAAATCTTTCCCAATACTCATACAAGCTCTCTCCAATAGTTTGCCTGATTCCAGAAATATCCTTTAAAATAGTAGTGGTCTTGGATGCAGGGAAGAATTTGTCTAGGAACACTCTCTTCAGGTCATCCTAGCTTGCAATTGAACTAGGAGCCAAATAATACAACCAGTCCTTAGCAAGATCCTCTAAAGAGAAAGGAAATTCCTTCAAGTAAATGTGATATTCTGGAACATTTTGAGGCCTCATGGTGGAACAGACTATGTGAAACTCCTTAAGATGTTTGTGTGGATCTTCATCCGTACGACCATGAAACTTAGACGACAAATGGATTAGTCCAGTTTTAAGCACAAAAGGAACATCTTCTTTTGGATATTGAATGCACAAATTCGCATATGTAAAATCAGGTGCAACCATCTCCCTAAGTGTTCTCTTACGAGGTCCACCAGGTTGATCACCCATGTTATCAGTTTGGAAATTATTTGAAGAAGGTGTATTGGATGCAGGACTATCAGGATTATCACTAAGACTCTCTAATGATACAGACTCAATAGATGAATTCCTAGAATGCCTAACTAATCTATGAAAGGTTTTATCTATTTCAGGATCAAAAGGTTGTAAAAGACTAGGATTGCTCCTAGTCATGCACTATATGCAACAATTCATGTATTCCCCAAGAATCAAACAAAAGTCCTAAAAAGTAAACCAAGAGGTGAGATCATGCAAAAATGGAGGAGAACAACTAATCAATATGTGTAAATATGCCAAAATGATGATCTAAAATGTTCTAAAAATGCTGAAGACCTAAAAGAAGATACCCTAATTTTTTATTTTTTTTTGGAATTTTCTAGATAGTATAAGCACACCTAAAAATTACTGAAAAATCACAAAAAATGAAAAAAAAAACTAAAATGTGAAAATTGAGGTCTTAGATGGTTGAATTTTGACAAAAATAAGTCACCTAATCTGCTTTCGCATATTAAATTTCCCATAATTCATGGTTTACCTAGAATTTGAAAAAAAAAATCACCTCAATCGGAGTTATGTAGCAAAAGTTATGGTTATTTTAAGTTTGGAGTTCACATAAACAATGCATAAAAAACCAAAATAGAAACACGCTAACTAGTGTGAGAACCTTGGCTGGAACTGCAAGTTCCCTGACAACAACGCCAAATTTGATTGAAGTCGTACTCAACCAAATAAATTCAACAATTAAAATATGTAGTACTAGGAAGTGACTCCTAGGTCGTCTCCCAGCGAATTATAGATCAAGTCAATGTTCTTACACGAGTATGCAGATAAACACAACAAATAAAAAAGAAAAGGGGTTTTGCGAAATAATAAACAGTAAATTAACGAAAATAGAATTTGAATAAAACAGTGAGAAATCAATTGATTTCCTTATTCGAATGTAGTGTCACTTATCCTAAATTACGAATTTAATTTTCTTTAACCCTTATTCAAACCCGAAATTAACCAACTAAGCGAAGATTAACCCAAATTATCCTTATACAATTAAGCATTGCATACATCATATAATCTCATCTCTAACACAGGATTAAGCAAACTTTGATATTGGTTTCAGTTTATTAAGTATAAACAGATTATATTTCACACTAAGATTAGAAGATGTAGAGTTAAGAGAACAAACAAAATAGAAGAACAAAACCTCAAAGATCTATTGCATTCTCCTCAGAAAATCAATACAAAGATTTACCTATACATGGAAAATATTAAATGCAGAAGATAAAAATGGCATTTGGAGGATGCGGCTACGTGATGCGCGTGGTCGCTAACCCTACGTGATCACTAACATAAATAACCCTAAACCCTAGTCTACCTCTAGGTTTGAGCCCAACTAGCCCACAAAACATATTAGAAACAAATAAAACAAAAACCCTAATCCTAATGGACAACTGACATGACATCTGGTCCAATCTTCCAAGCCTAAAATTACTTTAAACTGTCCTAAAAATAATAATAAGCAAAAATTAGATCAAATAGATTAAAATTAATTAAAATTTGAATTATTGGCCCAATGAAGCCCAATTAATAAAAATTCACTAATAACAGACAGTTAAGCCCAAAACACTAATTAAAATAAGTACAGAAAAGTAAGAAAATATGGAAATATAATGACTCATCAACCACAAATAGTTTGGAGGATTCAACTTGGTCACGAACAAGTATCCGCCCGAGTATGGGATGAATTGCAACTGCTCCAAGAACGAGAGGGAGATCCACCTCGCAAAGACACTACGATGTTTAAGTCATAAAAGTGTAATGGTATAATTTATAAACTTCTTACTAGAGATATTTTGAGTAATAAATATACCTATTTAATGATAATAACTTTCTTTATTGCGAAATTAACTATTGATTAATATTTACCTTATTAATATTAATTAAAGAGATATTAATTTAGGAGAATATTCCAATCATTGAATTTGGACAGGTACACAAACCCTCGAGTTCAAAATTTGATTGTAATGAAAATGTATGAACTATAAAATTAACCAACCTTATCTATTGACTTTATTTTTCCTAAACTTATTCATTATGAGCTTGGGAAGTCCTTTCTACTCATGCTAAGATGACGTTTGTCAAAGCATGAATGAGAGATTTTTGTAATGATTTTACATTGCCAAGGGGTTTTTCTTCAAAAACAGTGTTCGAGATTAAATTCTTTTCCTTCCACTACATTGTATCTTTCTCGAATATTCATTTTCTCGAGTTCGTTGAGCATCCACTTCCCTGAATGCCCAAATCTTTCCATTTCTTCATCGAGCATTTTAATCTTAATCTTTTTCACAGGTATGTCTGTATTACTATGTCTTCTTCTTCTTAATCTAGTGGTTTGATTGAACCTTTAGTGGGTCCTTGTTTCTTTACAAGAACGAGGAAGGGTAAATTTCCTTCGATGACCTCGAGTATAGTTGGGTAGATTATGATGTTTGTTTTGATTTTGATGTAAAATATATTAATGTTAGTCCTAGTACTTCTTATGATAGAGTTTTTATGAAACCTTCTTTGAATGATGAAGGTTTTACTTTTTTGTATTAATGTTTCTTCAAAGATTTAAATATTCAGGTTCCATTTATAAATTTTGAATATGACGTACTTTCTGTTTTATGTGTTGCTCCTAGCCAACTTCATCCTAACAGTTGCGCTTTCCTCAAAGCTTTCTAAAGTCTATGTGATGTTCTTGACTTGTCTCCTACTGTAAATAAATTCATATATTTTTACCAACAAAAACATGGCAAAAATGTTGGTTGGGTATCCTTGAACGAATCTTAACATGGTGGTTTTTCACTCTTTTCAATCGTTCTTCAAAATTGTGCTCGAGATGACCTCTCCCGATGTCTCTTTTTTCATTCTGACCATACCCCTTGTTTTCCTTTATATTGGCGAACTCCCCATAAATTTAAATATTGGGTTGAACATATGTTATCACCCGAGCACAAGGAGGCTATAAAAATCTAATTTAGTCTTCATCACCGTATTAGTTGTGAAGAGTTTTATCTCTTCCATTTACCGATGACCCCAAAGCTCGGTTTCTTGGTAAGATTTATTTTACTTATTTTTTTTTTGGGATAATTTCTGTTGTAATTATTTCTAACTATGATTTTTTTTGTAGAAATCATGGGCCCCAAGTTTGACTATAAGAAGGCCTGAACTAAACTCGAAAGTTGAGCTTTGGAGCGAGCTCCCAAGAGAACTAGGGTGGCTCCTCACCCCATTATTGAGGTTATCAACGAACTTGAGCTCAGGAATGCTCGTCCACCTACCAAGGAGGATCCTGCTATTACAAGTGTCACTTCACCAGCTTCTCTTCACCCGTGGGTTCCCGAGAACACCCTACACATCCACTAGTAGGCATGACAATGGAGCGGGCGGGGCGGCTTTGCCTCCCGATGCTCCCGACTTTTTTAATCATCCCCGTCCCCGATCCCCGCCGGGTTAGAAATTAAGTCCCCATTCCCGTCCCCGTTGGGTTTTGGGTTCCCGCCCCGCCCCGTCTTCGATTTATATTATTTTTAAAAAGATAATTACATTTATAATAAATTAATTTTACTATCTATTTTTTATATATAAATAAATATTTATAATTTATAATTATTATTAATTAAATATACATTTTAATTTATTATATTTATATTAAAATATGTATGTAAAATAAATATTTAATCAGCTTTTATTTATAACATTATTATTATTATTATAATATTGTATTCAAATATTTGAATACTTATAACATTATTATGATAATACTGTTTTCAAACATTTGATTATATATATAAGTTAATTCATTTTTAAGTTGTCATTTAAAAATATGAAATATATAGTTTATAAGAAAATATTTAATAAGTTAATTATTATTCAATTAGTTCAAAGTAATAAAAGTTTAAATTATCAATTCCTTTAATCCTTTAAAATACAATTATTTTATTAAGATAAATTTTGATATATGATAAATAAGAATAATAAGATAAAAAAATGACATAATAAAACCTAATAAATATAAATTATAAATAAAATAATATTAATTACTACTAAGATTTATGTAAAATATTTAGAAAAAGATAAAGAATAAAAAAAATTAACTTTGTGTTCATCAAATTGATTGAAAAGATTGAAAAAAAAAACAAATTGATGGGAGAGATTAAGGAAATGTGAAAAATGGAAAGGTAAAAGAGAGAATAATGTAATAAATTAATTGATATAAAAGATTAAAAAAGACAAAAAAATTAAAAAATAGGTAGAAGAAAAATAAAAATTGGTGAAATATAAAAAATGACCTTATATGTAATAGAAAAAGAAAAGAAAATATTTTTAAAATATTAATATTTTAAAATTTAAATTTAAATATAAAGTCGAGGCGAGGACGAAGCCGAGGTGGGGATTGCATTACCCATCCCCGCCCCGCCCCGACTTTTTAGAGCGGGGAAAACCTGAACCTGTCCCCGCCCTCGGTCAACTCGGGTTTTCCCCATCAAACTCAGGGCGAGGACGGGTTGGTCCCTACGGAGACGGGTTTAATTGTCATCCCTAGTCCACATTCTTCACGGGAGAGAAGGTCCAATTAATCATTTGGATCATGTCTTTGCGATTAATCCAAAATGTCCTTGTCGAATCTCAACCTCACAACCAAGGTTATGAATAGGGGTGAGGCATTCCCTTACCTTATGACTCTAGTATATTTAGGATGATTGGTCCTTTAAACTGCATGGGCTTGGTTGAAGTAATTATGGCGTGATGTATGTCAATTATGCATTTTCAGAAGAATAATATTGTCGACATACATCAGGGGGAAGCCCTATAAGTGAGTTGCATTCCATGTTCAAGGTATTAATCTTCCTGTCCATTCTAGTAATTTATAAGCTCCATTTTGGAAGGAATCTATTACTCGATATGGATCATTATAATTAGCAACCAACTTTCCTTCTGTTTGATCTTTCTAATCTTCACCAACCTTTCTCCATACTAGGTCTCCTTTTTTAAAACTCTTTCTTTTACTTTTGTGTTATACATTCTTTCAACTCGACATTTGATAGCTTATTGTCGAACATGGGCTAAATTTCTTACCTTATCAACCAGGTCTAATTCTATTTGAATATTTTTACCATTACTTTTCTCATCATAATTTTTCTTTCTCCAAGATTCTTCTACTATTTTGATTGGCATCATAGTAGCAGTACCATAAGTTAATAAAAAATGTGTTTCTTGTGTCGAAAATTTGGGAGTACAATGATACCCCCATAATATACTCGGTATTTCTTCTGCCCAAATCATTATGCTTCGAGTTTATGCTTAAGCTCATTTAAAATGATTTTATTAGCGGTTTTCACCAGTCCATTTGTTTGTGGATGTTCTATCGAGCTTACCAAATATTTCACTATTAATCCTTCCAAAAATTCTTCTAAATTTTTATCAATGAATTGTTTTCCATTATCTGTAATTATGGTACGAGGGATTCCATGTCTACAAATAATATTATTCCATATAAACTTTTGAACTTGTTATGATGTGATTATAGCTAAAGGTTTTGCCTGAGTTCATTTGGTGAAATAATCTATTGCTATAATAAAAAGTTTCACTCGTCCTTTAGTAATGGGTCACGCATATAAAGTACTATGAAGCTCTTCTAGAGGTGCCTTAAATACTAGTTCATACTTTTGGCAGGCTTGACAATTTTTTATGAAATTCTTTGCATCTTGTGTTATAGTGGCCAAAAATATCTTGCTCGGAGAATCCTTACTACCATATTTCTTGCTTGTGAATGTACTCCACATATTCCATTATGTAATTAATTCATTGCATATTCCACTTGGTTCTTATCCAAGCATTTAAGGAGAGGTGTTGGAAATCCTCTTTTAAACAACTCTTCATTTATTAAGATGAAAAAAATTCCATTGTTCTTCTCATTTTCCGAGTTTCTTCCGATTTGCTCATTATAGGAGTCATCCATGTCGATTTAGTTGAATCAATATGGAATATATCATCATAATTGCAATTGTATGCTCTTAGTGTTTCCTTCAATAATATTTTGTGTTGTCTTTATTTCTTCGTACTAGTAGGCTTTGAAAGAATACCAACTCAGTCATTTTACTCTCGAGGTATATGTTGTATTTTGAATCGATCAAAATTTTCTATCAAAGCTTTGACTATTTCATAATACTTTTGTATAGAAGTTTCTTTAGCTTGAAACTTTTCACTTATTTGTCCTATTATAGGTTTTGAATCATTTTTATAATAAAGACATTTTACTCCCATTTCTTTAGTTAATCTTAATCCAACAATTAAGGCTTCATACTCAACTTGATTATTATAAGCTATAAATTCCAAGCACAAGGCTTCCTCAAGTATAATATCATCTGAGCTTTCTAGAATAATCTCTACTCCTCTCTTATTTAAGGAACCATCAACGTATAAAATCCACCAACTAGTTTTTTCTCTTGAGAAAGAAGTTCTAGTAGAAAGTCAACTAAAAATTGTGCCTTCCTTGATCCTCAAATTTCATAAGATATATTAAATTTGGACAATTCAACTGTCCATGCTATCATTTTTTCTTACTAATTCTGGTCTTTGTAATATTTGTTTTACAAGATAATTAGTTTTGACTATTGTTGGATATCTTTGGAAATAGTGCCTCGATTTCCTAGCCGAATTTATTAAGGCTAAAATTAATTTCTCTATGGTGGAATACTTGGTTTCAGCTGGTTGTAAAATCTTGCTAGTGAAATATACAAGATCATTGTTTTCGGCATTCACTAATACCAAACTTATGGCTAAATCCAATGCTGATAAGTATATGAAAAGATGGGTCCTTGGGGTAGGGCTTGATAAAATTTGTAAGGAAGCTATATTGACGTTAATTTCATCATTCCACTCAAATGTTTTGGGTGCCTTTAACAATTTGAAAAATGGTCTTACCTTTTTAGCTAAATTAGGAATAAATCGTGCTAGTGAGACTAATTTTCCATTCAGTCATTCTACTTCCTTGATATTTTTAGGATTTTGCATATTCAAAATGGCTTCACATCAGGGTTTTCTTTTATTCCTCTTTGGGTTATCATAAATCCAAGGATTTTTTTCTCCTCTTACTCCCAACACACATTTTTCTGGGTTCATTCTAATATTGTGCTTTATAACCTTAGCAAAAACTCTTTGTAAATTTGCAGATGATCAATTGTTTTTTTAGGTTTGATAACCATATCATTTACATAAACCTCTATGACATTTCTTATGAGTGTATAAAGTAGTCAGAAGATCAACATATCCCTGAATATAGACCCGTTCTCTTGTAAAACCTACCAAGGGATCAAGATAAGGCTAAATTAAATCATGCAAGAGTCTCGTCTTTGTGTAGGCAGACCAACAAATGATATTTGTTGAGCTTCCTTGATCAATTAATGTCTTCTTTACTTTCCAGTTGACAATATAAATAGTGATTGTCATAGGATCATCTTGTTGAGGATCATGAAAGCTGAAATCTTCATCAGAAAAAGGAATAGGAGGCAATGTCCTTGGTTGTAAGGCTTGGGTTACATTAACATTAGATATGACTCTCAAATGCCATTTTCAAGCTGAACTTGTGCTTCCTCCACCTACAAAGCCACCAGCTGTAGTGTTAATAGTACCTTTGACTTATCCTTCACTCTGATCACCCTGTGGATGATTTGCATTAATTAGGCTGTCCATCTCCTTAGCGATAATCTCTTTCTCAATCCCCATCTCCATATCGGCCTTGTCCTCAACTACGATATCCTCTATTCGACCTATATTCGTTACCATGCTTATAACGTTGGATAAATCTATCTAGGGCCCTGACACGGACAAGGTCTTCTATAACTTGTTAGACTTTCTTGCATTCTTCTGTGCTATGACCGTAATTCTGATGCCACGTAACACACTTAGATCTATTTGCATCTGGTGGTGTACTTACTGGCTTAGGTAAAATGATAAACTCTAGATTACATGCTTCATGTAGAATTGTTTCCACACTAGCATTAAGTGGCGTGAATCTCCTTTATTTTTTTTCATCCTCTCTCTTGTATTTTTATCTGAACCATATCTATGCAATGAGGAACCTTCTTTTTCTTAGAAATCCTTTTCTTCCTTATTTTAGCACCTTACTCCGCTCAACCCAGTCTAGGATTACAAATAGTACAGTCCAATTTAAATAGCACAAACAACACAATCTGATACAATTTGGGAAGTCCAAAAGCAATATAATCACAATAATTAGAATGCATATCTCAACAAAAGAATCCTGGACTAAACCCGAACCAAACCTAATAATCCTATTTGAGCCAAACAAAGTCAGGATCAAACAAATTCGGTCCAACACTAGACAAAATGATTTAAGACCAAACAATACACTCGACAAAACAAATTTAACACCAAACATTCTTAATCTAAACCAAATAGACTCAACATAATACACTCGACAAAACAAATTTAATACCAAACATTCTTAATCTAAACCAAATAGACTCAACATTTCAATTCAAAATAGTCCAGTCAAGAAATAGAATGCAACAATTTAGATTAAAGCCGCACAAATCTTGCATCAAATATGACAAACTAGCCACATATAAAGAGGCTCCATACCCAAGCAAAAAGATCCAAACTCAAGCCAAATGCAAAAATAAAATATCAGGTAGAATGTAAAACAAATCGAATTAAAACAAAAATGGAAGGACTAGATGAAGAGATGAAGTGCAAACCCCTAGTCATGTTCCGAATCACCTCGGATTGGTTCGCGGTGGGATTGGAAGCATGACACGATTGGAGTCGAGGCTGAAGGTGATAGAGGTGGAGGCCCGGTGGCTAGTCATGACGGTTATGATGGAGGTGTGGTGGGACCTGGAGATGCTCATCGTAATGGTGGACCTGGAGGCACAACATGGTGGTTGGCTTCGTAGTGGCTAGGGTCTAGGACTCATGATTTTGGTATGGTGGGTCATGATGGTGGGGGGAGATGCGACAATTCGTGGTGGTTGTAGTTTGGGTGATTCACGGTGGGCCACTAGGTGAGGTTGCGGTGGTGTGCGGAAACATGGGTAGGGGTGTCAAAATAAACTTAACCCCGAAAAATAGATCAGGTTAGGTAAAAAAATTTAATAATATGAAACAATTTTTTGTTGATAAATTATTTTTAAAAAATATTTAAATTTTGTTAAAAGATAAATTATTATATAATGATTTTTTATAATTTTATTTTATTTATATAAATTATAAATTAATTTTAAATAAATAAATGAATTATGTATTAGTTTTTTAAATAAAATTAAACAAAAAAGTATATTTTTTTCCTTAATTCAGCAAGGTCAGGCTAGTGCTAGGCTAGATTGATCGCCCGTTTTGACATGGTGACTTGCGGTGGCTTGTGGGTCCGATGAAGGTGGAGTAGCGTCACAGATTAAAGGGTGGTGCAGTGGTGGTTGGAGCGCGGAGAATCGCACGACAAGGGTGGTTCCCGACTAGTGCGATGGTGGCTGGGCTGGGGGATGTCGAAGTGGTGGCTCAGGTGGAGGAGAGGAAGTTAAGATTTGGGGGGAGGTTGGGACGCTGGTTGAGACACGGGGGTGCGGTGGATGTTGGTTGTGGCTTGGTGGGGTGGAGCAGAGATTTGGAGCTAGTGATTTGTGGTAGGGGGGAGATGGGATTTGGTGAGGCTTGGTGGTATAGATTCGTGGCGCAGTGGCTATTTGGGGCACAGAGGAGGCGAGGAAAGAGGTATGAGGGGCCTATTGCGAGAAGATGGTATAATTAAGAATTTTTATCTTAAAATTCTTAATTATAAATTAAACCCTATTATATATTAAATTCTTAATTTTAAATTAAATAAATTTTATATTTAATTCCAATTTAAAATTAAATATCTAATTCTACTCTAAATTCAAACTTACAGTTTAACAAATATAATTAACTTTGTGACAAGAATGAAAGATGAAATCTCCAATAAGATATGGAAATGTTATAAAAAATACCTCAAAATACTAACAATGACTAAAATAAAAAAAATATATTAATAATACGGGTGTATAACGAAGAAAAATACATCTTTATCGAAAAAAACAACTACGACAATGATAAATAGTAATACAATAAATGATGATATTGACAAAGATAAATTGCATTATAAGTTTTTGTATTATTATTTGAGAAGTTCTAGGATGAAAATAATACTTAGTAATTTTTTTTATAGTAGTTTCTAGTATTTAAATAGATTTTTTTTTACTTTAACTTATATTTTTTTTAATATTTATTCTCTTTTCATACTTTAAATATTTAATATTTTTTCTTCTTATTATTTTTTAAATAATAAGTTAATTATTATATTATATATGATATTTAGTTTTACTAATTCAATATTATACTTCAAAAATGGATACTGATAAATTTATTTCATTTCTTCTATTTTTTTAGAAAATAAAAATAAAAAACAGTTCAAAATGTATTTTCAACAATAAATTAAAAAAAATTGTATATATGTAAATGTGTACACTTCTCACATTGATTCCATTTATGGGTAAACCATGATGGTGTGTTTGAAATGACATTGTGTTCCTTTTAAGGCCAAGATCTCTTGGGAGATTCATTGTGCAATGGAACTTGAGATTCAAGTAAAAGAAACAGCCAATATTTCATGTAAATAAATGATTTTAAAAAAAATGTGATATAACACAAACTGAGGCCCACCCGATTAAAAATGGGCCAAGGCCTGCAAGATGAGTAACCATAAGCCCAAGAATAGACGAGCTGAAAGGACATCACCGTTGCTTTCAGACCCAAATCAAGCAGCAAAGCAACCTTCTTCTCACTCAAATCTCACGCATTCTCTTCTCTTCTCTGCCATTTCCAGCCTTCTCTGTAATGATGACTCTTCTTCATTCCTTGCCCTCCATGTCCAACTTTTCCTCCAACCAGATTCGCTTTCTCCTCACCACCTTGAACGAAGTCAACTTTGACTCCGTTTTCCATCAACTATCTCAGGTCATTTATTCATTCATTCATTCCCCTTCTTCTTCTTGTTCTTCTTCCTCAAAACCCGTCTCATTTTTCACGCTTAATTTATCTGGGTTTCTCTCGAATTTTGTCTTCGTGCTTTGTGCTTGATAAAATTTCTTCCTTTCTCATCTGGGGTTGCGCAAAATCCCTTTTTGGGAATTCAATTTTAAATTGGCTCGACGTGCTTTTGTTTTTTCATGTGCGAGTGTGTTCAATGCTTTAGTTTTGCGACCGTGGTTTGGGTTGTTGAATATGCCGTGTGTGGAAATGATTTTGTGGATTTGTGTAGTTGGGTGTTTCTAGGGTTTATGTTGTTGGTGTTACCTTTTCGAATTTACGTTTCTGCGTATGATGTTGGTCGGTCTCCTTTGGAAATGCGGTTCGGTGTCCTTATCTTCCTGTGACAAGGAGAATAATGAATGTAGCTCTTTATTTCTCATTTTTTTTGCTCACTACTGTGGTTTAGTAAATTGAAGCATATAATGATTTACGAATGGACTTTGGCATTTGTAGAAGGTGATGCTGCGTGTACTGATAAACATTATTTTTGTGATTTTTGAGCTTATGCCTTGCTGAGGAGCCGATAGTGTTGTGGAGGTGATTATAGTGGAAAGGGGAGGCTTTTTGCCTTTGGTTTTTAATCAACTGGCATTCCCGAGAGAAATTAATGGTTTTTAGTGAACATATATAATATGCTAAGGTTCAGTGTCACCGTGATTTGATAATTGTCCAGTGTCTATATTCTTTCTCATGTTGTCCATAATATGACAGGTTTCACTATAGTCCTGTCTTGGTCAGTGCTCTCTATGCATTTTGCTACCCTGTGAATTACCCTAATCTGTAGAATAATTGGCAACTATTGATTTCTGCAGACTTTAGTAAATTTGCTTTGGGGTTCTCTTTAATTTTTAATTAATTCATATTTGGGATCTTCTCTTTATTGGCTGTGCGATTGGATTTGTTGTTGACTTGACTTTGTTCGGCTGACAGTTTACTGAATTTGGAACCACTGGATGCATTTTGCTGCTTCAAACTTGCTTGGATCACTATGGTTATGCCAGAAGAGATACGAAAGATATGCAGCATGAGCCAATTCTTGAGGCAGTCATTAAATACCTCTTGGAGAAACCAAACTTCAGTACAGTGTTTTCAGAGTCGATGAAGAATATGGAAATTAATGAAAGCTTTTTAGGAATTTTTTGCAACGTATTGCAGTTATCTTTATTAGAAAAAATTATCATCAGTCTTGCTTTATCTGATTCCGAGAATCCTGATTTCAGGCTGTGTGGTAAGTATGCAGTTAATTTCCAGTTTTAATTCTTATTGTTTTTCCTTTATTCATTTTGTTTAGTGTTTACATATTTTTGTAATGTTAGTTTCATGGTCATTTCGATGTCATCCTATGGGATCAACATTTTCCTAAGTATAATGTAGTTTAATGTATATATATATATATATATATATATATATATATATATTATTATTATTATTATTTTACCTGAAATATTGCTTGTGTATAGGCAAAAACTTTTGCATGGTTCAGATTGAGGAGTTGTGTGCCAACCCTGGTTCTTTGAGTTTCCATGACCAAATTCACAACATTATCATGTTCCTAAAGCAGTCTGAGGGTCTTTCCAAGCACGTGGATTCCTTTATGCAGATATTATCACTTGTGCAGTTCAAAGACACACCACCTTTTGTCTTGACTCCTTTGCTTCCTGATGAGATGCATGAGGCTGATTTTTTAAGGTGGTAACTTATTCAGCTATCCTTTTTTGTATTTTTTGGGTGATAAAATTGTGGTAAAAAAGTCATGTTAATTACAGATTACTGACTGATTACCATTTATCAAGTTTGCCACTCGTCATTCTGTGAACAATATTGAAAACTTATTTTATTTAATGACGGAGATAAATAGTTAAGTTGAACCCTTTCAGTCATTAATTAAACTTAAAATGTTGGTTAACCACAAGTGGCATTTACTTTTGAATAAAATTGTATGTTTGTTCTATATATTAATAATAAATATTTCAATCATGAGATTATTGACGATCCTCTAGATGTTTAGTTACATGACTGCTTAGTAGCTATCCTTGTATCTTTACAGGAATATGGAGTTGTTCCACGACTGCGGAGAAAATGATTTTGATGCTATTTTGGCAGACATACAGAAGGAAATGGACATGGGTGATATTGTGAAGGAGCTAGGCTATGGATGCACTGTTGATGTCTCACAGTGCAAGGAAATATTTTCACTCTTCTTACCATTAACTGAACAAACATTGTCTAAATTACTTGGTGCTATTGCTTGTACCCATACTGGGTTGGAGGACAACCAAAACACATACTTAAGTTTTCGTGCAGCCCATGGGTACAACGTGTCTGAGTTGCCACCACTGAACTCTTGGAATATTGATGTCTTGATTGATACAGTCAAGCACCTTGTGAGTTTTCTTCAATAAAACATTAAATTTCATCTTGTTATACACTTTTCTGCCAGTTCTTGGAATTGGAATAAATGAAGTAAATGCTCTCATTTTTCTGATACAGGCACCTCATACCAATTGGGTACAGGTCATTGAAAATCTTGATCATGAAGGGTTTTTCCTTCCTAGTGAAGAAGCATTCTCTTTTCTCATGTCTGTTTATAAACATTTCTGTAAGGTATAAAATCAGAACTTGGCAAATACTTTTCCTTGTGCTTAATTGATATATATTCAAACTCTGGCATAAAATTCTGAATGAATGCAAATGAGCTTAGCAGGAACCATTTCCTCTCCATGCCATCTGTGGTTCCGTTTGGAAGAATACTGAGGGTCAGTTGTCTTTCCTTAAATATGCTGTATCAGCGCCACCAGAAATGTTTACCTTTGCTCACTCAGGAAGACAGCTGGTATGATGATCTTCTGCAAATTTTCTGTTTCTTTTTTCCATCCCCATATGTTTATGGCAACAAATTGCTTTGCAGGCATATGCTGATGCAATTAATGGCCACAAGCTTCAAAATGGACATGCAAATCATGCATGGCTGTGTCTTGACCTTTTAGACGTACTCTGCCAGCTAGCTGAGAAGGGTCATGCTAGTATTGTTCAATCAGTCCTTGATTATCCGCTTAAACACTGTCCTGAAATCTTGCTTCTTGGGATGGCACATATTAATGTACAATTTAATGGATTGATATTTGTTATTTCTGAACTGAGTTCCCCTTAATCACCTTTCTTGATAAGAAGTTTATATTTCTTGTTCTTGCAGACTGCCTACAACCTCTTGCAGCAGGAAGTATCTCTAATTGTTTTTCCCATGATAGTAAAAAGTTCTGTAGGCAGTGGGATGATTCTACACCTTTGGCATGTTAATCCGAATTTGGTCTTTAGAGGGATTATTGATTCTCAAAACAATGATGCAGACAGCATTATAAGAATTGTAGACATCTGCCAGGAACTAAAGGTTGTTCTGTTTTAAAGTGTATTTTTCATTTTGATTCTTTTCTTGTGTATAGATTTTACTGTTAGGTATGACGCCCTTTCATATGTGAATTAAACTTTATTAAAATAAGCAGCTCTTACATTCCTTGATTCCTTCTAGTTACCTTGCAATAAGCTTGTGGTTTTTGTCTTCATGAACACTGATCTCATGTTTTTGTTATTGGTTTTTTTGCCATTTTTAATCTATCATATTTGTCTTGCAGATTCTATCATCTGTGGTGGAAATCATTCCTTCTTATTATAGTATAAGGTTAGCAGCTGTTGCATCAAGAAAAGAATTCCTTGACCTTGAAAAGTGGTTGAGTAGCAACTTAATTACGTACAAGGAAACCTTTTTTGAGGTAATAATGCCTTCCTTTATTACTTGATTTCTAAATTTAAAGACGGAGGTGCTATATTATGCATTCTGTTGGTCTTGTTCATAGTATTTTTAGTTGTACTTCTCTGAATTTATTGTAGCAGAGAAGTGGCTGACATTATTAGTCTTACTCTGCAGGAGTGTCTCAAGTTCGTAAAGGATGCCCATTTTGGTGGATCACAGAACCTTTCTGGCAAATCTTTTCATCCATCTGGTGCTGTTCTGAGTCTATATGCTGACACCACTGCTACTGTCTTGAAGGTTATTCTTCAATCATTTGTTTCGCTGCCTCTCCTATAGCCTCATTTGACTTTCATTTTTTCTGTGGTATCTGTCCTTTTTTGACTGCAGGTTCTTAAATCTCATAATGACTTGGTTGCCACTAGACAACTATCAGAGGAGATGGAGAGGCTGCATATATCTATTATAGATTCAAATTCAAGGCTTCAGAATAGTGGGACAGTTGATTCATCTACTTCAGATGGATATGCAGATGATATTGAAGCAGAAGCAAACTCTTACTTCCATCAAATGTTTTCGGATCAGTTAACCATTAATGCAATGGTACAAATGCTTGCTCGATTCAAAGAATCTTCAGTGAAGAGGTGATAATTTTTTATTCATCTGGCCAATCTGTTTCTTTTAATAATATTCTAGTGCTGCATTATTTTTGGAGTTCTAATCCAAAACAATAAAATAGAACTTGCTGTATCCAGGTTTTTGATGCTCACTCTGTTAGTTCTGCCTCCTAAAACCTTGCCTTATGTAGAAAACTAAACTTTCATGCACAAACACAAAATTGTATGTTTTTATACCTTGATATCAAAATCTATTAGTCCATTTTGATCATTCCAAATTTAATTCCGAATCTGATCCTCCATATAATAAAAATCCAATCAAATCCATTTGTGATATTTTTTTCGTTGATGGATAACCAATACATCCATAAAATTATTATTCTAAAACAATTTAAAATAAAATTTTAAAATTATATGATTTTATAAATTTCAGAAAGAAATTGTAACACATTAAAAATTTATTCATGAAAACCCTTTAAAAGTGTAAATTTAAGAAAAAATTTAATTATAAAAAAAGTGGTTGGATATTTTATTTGTTAAGTATTTATAGGAGGATCCATTAGATTGAGTAATAATGAATGCATCATTGATCACCTTAAAATTAAATGGATGGATTTGATCCAATCCATTTTTTTAATGTTTTTGTAATGGATGGATTAGATGAATGTAGTTGTGGGTGGACTGGATCAATGATGTATAAATGGATCGCTTTAAGTTGCTTGGTAGGTAAAGTTGAGTACTAAAATCCTGTCTTTGTTGGAGTTAACAGGGAGAAATCAATTTTTGAATGCATGATTGCAAACTTGTTTGAGGAGTATAGATTTTTTCCAAAGTATCCTGAAAGGCAACTCAAAATTGCTGCAGTTCTCTTTGGTAAGTTTCTCTTTTGGTATTGCAGGTGATGAAATTTAACTTAATTTCAACTAGACAACTTTAGTTCTGAATCGGTAAATTTCAAATTATGTTAATGTTCATCATGTAAGAATAAGACAGCAATACTGCATTTAGATGATAATGTATTTTAGTAATTCCTTTTGCTGACAAAATTGACTGGGGCAAGTTGAATCTGAGACAATACTAGTTACATGCACTGTTAAGATATATTCGCGCAGAATTTTTGAGTCTAACTTGTAAACATGCTATCCCAATATATAAACATCTCTTGCATGTAGTGCATACAAATTATGAGGATTTCTTCATCACACTGGTGTACATTATGAAACTTATGTTTTTGAGTGTGCACACTGCTTGCTTTAGCTAACATTATGCATATTCTTCGATGCTGCTTTTTTCCATTATTTTACAATGCATTTTTGTTTTATCTCATGTTCCAGGTTCTGTTATTAAGCATCAGCTTGTAACTCATCTATCTTTGGGGATTGCGCTTCGTTATGTCCTTGATGCATTGCGCAAGCCCGCAGATTCAAAAGTTTGTGTTGTTTTGAATAGTGAATTTCTTTGAATTTTTCATTTGATATCAGGGTTGATGTTGCATTTGTATGTTACAGATGTTTTTATTTGGAAGTCTGGCATTGGAGCAGTTTGTGGATCGCCTTATAGAGTGGCCTCAGTATTGCAACCATATTCTTCAAATTTCCCACTTGCGCAATACACATTCAGAAATAGTTGCTTTCATTGAGCAGGCTCTAGCCAGGATTTCCTCTGGTCATGCAGATGTTGATGGGGCAAGTCATACTTCTGTTATTAGTAACCATCATTCTGCACAGGCTACATTAGGTCATGTAGAGGTAAAAAAATCTGTATATTATTTGTGTTTTTCTTGTATGTTGTTTTCTAACTTATTGCTCAGATTTAAGATTTTGATTTTAATTTTACCTTAGGCAGTGCAGTTGCGCATGGATAGTCAGTTATAATTTAATTTTATACCTTTTTAATGACATTGTTGAAAGTCCCACATCGCTTACCTCATGTCATTTGGTATGGTTTAAATACATGTTAGGCTACTCCACATATTGCCAATTGATTTTATGTTAGAACCTTAACATGGTATCAGAGCCAAAGCCTAACATCTTTCCGATTATTGTTATGGGCCAAAAGTTGTCCTTTAGTTGGGTCAAAAGTACTTTTTGCCTGGTCCGGTAGGCTTCGTTGGAGGGGGCGTGTTGAAAGTCCCACATCGCATACCTCATGTCATTTGGTATGGTTTAAATACATATTAGGCTACTCCACATATTGCCAATTGGTTTTATGTTGGAACCTTAATAGACATGTTATATATTTTTACTTTTAGGTTATGGTTTGTTACATATTGTGACCAGTGCCTAAGTCGGTTGTTCTGAACCTACTTTTAGTATAAAGATTATTTATCAATGTACATATGTTCAATATAATTATACTTCTGTTTGTGCTTGATGTATGGTTTTTGGTTAAGTCAGTGTTGTTAACTATCGGCTGTTGTGGGTTTCACCCAAAATGCTATTATGGCAGCCTTGCTTGTCACGAAACTTGTGGAAAGTTCCTTGGGTGAATGAAAATAGGTGGTGAAATTAAAGTAAAAGTTATAGTGTGTTTATAGAGATGAAATAAGGAGATAGAGAGTAAAATGGAAATAGGTGAGAAGTAGAGTGGAAATGTTCTGGTGGGACCTGCAACTTTTAAAATTTATCTACTCAAAATCAATTAGTCCAAACAAACCATCTCTTTTTATCTTCTCCCATCCACCCTATTTCACTCTATCCAAACAAACTATTAGGACTTTGTGTATGCAGAAACAAAATGAGAGGCAAGGTTGCAGTTTGGGCTTGTGGGTCCTGTTGTGCAAATTGGGCTTTGTTTAGAGAATATTTTTAAAATTGGCAAATCACTTACAAATCTTATGTGTTGCAATATACTAATATCATGTGACTTTTTAACCACAAATTTGAGTGCTTTTTTTAGTGTTCTATTTGTTTATTTATTCTATTCAGTTTTTACTGATTGATTTGGGGAACCTTTGAGTATCACTATATCATTTTAATTTATTTCCTCCCCTAAAACTTATTCTTCACTTAATCCTTCTCTCCCAAAACTCAAAACACTCCAACATTTTCCTTCAGTTCAGCAGTGACTGGTTATACAGGTAACGGTGTTCTTTTTAAAATTTGTGTTCCTTCTTTCTTTTTCTTTAATTTTACCCCTTCTCTTATCTTTATCTCTTATTCTATAAAAATATGCCCACTATGTTGTTTTCTCTATGGGACCGTGAAACTATCTGCTATATGATGTAGAGTGTTTTCAGCTTTTCATAATTTTCCACGATTGTGCTATTGATAACATTGTTGATGTTCAGCAATGAAAATAATTTTCTTTATAGAATATGAATAAGGGAATGTACAAGTAGGAGGTATCCTTTAAAGCATCAAGTTTAAATATTAGTAACATGGAAATGGCCTGTGGTGGGAAACTCAGCTTTGGCTGGTAGAAGATACAATACATAATTTGTTGTGCGTGCCCATTATTAATCAGGAGAAAGTAGAAACCACGAGAAAACAAAACCCACAGCATGCATTTTTCTTTTTTATGGGTTGCATAACCGGCACAAGTTTTCAGATCTTGAAATTTGAAATACTTTGACATTTCTAGTAATCCCAGAAACACTCCAGCCAAGAACATACTCTCCTAGATTTGAATTGGAGTGGAAAGATGACAGTTATGACTGTTGTAACTGTCATGTTGACACTTAATAACTGTCTAACAGAAGAGACAGCTGTCAGTAAAACAGAAAGGTACTTAAAAAGAAAAATAAAGAGAATTGATATGCTCTCAAACAAACTGACATTTAAAACTGTTTATCGGAAGAGAAGGCTTTCAGGTTTTGTGCAGACTATTCAATTTTTGTCATTAACTCTTTTGTTTGTATATTTGTATATTCATCATTAGTTTTCTAAGTATATTTGTTGACCATTAGCTTTCCAAGTATATTTGTTTATTCATCATGTCTTTTCAATAGATTAGATGTTGAGTGTTGTGTATTTTCCTTCGGTAACTGATGTTTTCACTTTATTAGACCGTAGTAACAGTATTGTGTATTTCATTCAATAGTGTTGAATATAGGGAAAAACTGTATAGGGTTAATTTCCCTTATGTATTTACCACACATAGGGCAGTGTATTTATAATAAAGAAAGGTACTCCTCAAAAGAGTAACAGAATACAAATAGAGTAAATAAAAAGATATTATTTGATATTGTGATTAACAATATCTAACAATATCTCAACAATATCAAACAATATCAACTAATATCTAATCATATCTAACACTCCCCCTCAAGCTGGAGCATACAAATCGTATGTGCCTAGCTTGGTACAAAGATAATCCATCCTAGGTCCCCGTAAAGACTTAGTGAAAATATCCGCTAATTGATCACATGAGTTAACGAACTCGGTCTTGATGTCTTCGAGACATAATCTTTTCCCGAATAAAATGGCGAGTCAATCTCAATGTGTTTAGTCCTCTCATGAAAGACAGGATTAGAGCTTATATGGAGAGCGACTGATTGTCACACACTAGTGTCATTTGAGTGACATCTCCAAATTGTAGCTCTTTAAGCAATTGCTTGAGCCAAATAAGTTCACAGGTAGCCGAGGCCATAGCTCTATACTCGCTTCTGCACTGGATCTTGCCACAACACTTTGTTTCTTACTTTTCCATGATATCAAGTTACCACCAATGGAAACACAATACCCGGATGTAGATCTTCTATCGAGAGGAGATCCTGCCCAATCGACATCCGAATAGCGAGACAACCCTTGTATGATTATGGGAGTCATACACCAAACCTTTTCCAGGAGACTTTTTGATGTACTTCAATATACGGATGACTCGCATTCCAATGATCTTGACAAGGAGAATTGAGGAATTGACTCACCACACCGATCTGCAAAGGAAATGTCGTGGCGAGTAACTCGTAAGATAATTTAATTTTCCAACTAATCTTCTATACTTGTTCAGGATCCGACATTGGCTCCCCCGATTTGGCAAGAGTTTGGTATTAGGATCCATGAGTGTGTCAACGAGCTTTGAATTCATCAACCCAGTTTCCTCCAAAATATCCAATGCATACTTTCTTTGAGATATAACAATGCCATCGGTAGATTGTGCTACCTCAATACCCAAGAAATATCCGAGTTTGCCAAGATCTTTGGTTTGAAAATGGTGGCAAAGGTGTTGTTTCATCCGAGAGATGCCATGATGGTCACTACCTGTAAGAACAATGTCATCGACATACACTATCAAATAGATACATCCAAGCATTCGAGTGACGGTAAAAGACCGAGTGGTCTCGCCTCACTTCTAGTCATGCCAAATTGTTGAACAACGCCGCTAAATTTTCCAAACCAGGCCCTAGGAGACTGTTTTAGGCCATATAAAGATTTGCGAAGACGACATACCAATCCAGAAGACTCCCCTCGAGCAACAAATCCGGAGGTTGCTCCATATAAATCTCTTCTTGCAAATCGCCATTCAAGAAAGCATTTTTGACATCCGAGTTGATAAAGAGGTCATTGTTGAATAGCGACCATGACAATGAATAAACGAACATAAGCCATCTTTGCCATCGGAGAGAAAGTATCACCATAATCCAACCCAAAAATTTGGGTATAGCCTTTGGCTACAAGGCGAGCTTTGAGGCGATCAATAGTACCATCAGGACCAACCTTGATAGCGAAGACCCACCCGCAACCAACAACAGATTTTCCGAGATGGTAATGGGACAAGCGTCCAGGTTCCACTAGTCCGAAGAGCACCGAGTTCATCTAGCATGGCCCGACGCCAACCAGGGTGGGCTAAGGCTTCGAGAGACAAATTTAGGAATAGACACGGAAGAAATAGACGAGAGACAGGTATAAAATGGTGAAGAAATTCGATGATAACTTAAAGCAAGTATAATGTGGAGAAGGATTACGAGTAGAACGCGTACCTTTACGAAGGGCAATAGGAAGGTCGGACTACGTGGACTGAACCGGAGGAGGCGAGTATTTGGCACCGGGAGTGAGTCATGTGGCGTCTGTTGTGGGCGAGGTCTCGCGACTATAAACCCGAAGGGGTGGTGGAGGAGGAGGGGCTAATGGTGGATGGTCCTCAACATAAGGATCAATGAGAACAGGAATGGGAACTGTAGCAGATGGAGACTCGGCAGGTAGGGAAGGGTCCTTAAAGTAAAAGGAAAACTCATTGAAGGTGACATCTGCAGACACAAAATAGCGACTAAGAGAAGGAGAAAAACACTTGTATCCTTTTTGGGATCGAGTAAATCCTAAGAAAACACATTTGTGTGATCGAGGAGATAACTTATCATGACCAGGATCAAAATTGTGGACAAAACAGGTAGACCCAAAAACCTTCGGAGGTAAAGGATGGAGAGTGTCATGAGGAAATAAAATAGAATGGGGAATTTTGTTATCTAAAACCGAAGAGGGCATACGATTAATAAGATAACAGCAAGTAAGAACAAGCATCACCCCAAAAATGTTGAGGAACCTCACCATGAATTAAAAGAGTACGGGTTGTTTCAATAAGGTGTCTATTCTTGCGCTCAACCACCCCATTTTGTTGAGGGGTATAAGCATAGGAAGTTTGATGAAGAATGCCATGAGAAGCCATGAATTGTTTAAACGAGTTTGAAAGATATTCACGACCATTATCACTTCGAAAAGTTTGAATAGAGACACCAAATTGATTTTTAATTTCATGATAAAAGTTTTGGAATATAGAAAACAACTCAGAACGATTTTTCATTAAAAATAACCAAGTACAACGAGAGAAATCATCAATAAAAGTAACAAAATATTGAAAACCTAAATTAGACTTAACACGACTGGGTCCCCAAATGTCGAGTGAACTAAGGCAAAGGGGGATGAAGCACGCTGGGAAACACTACGAGAAAAGGAAGTACGACTATGTTTGCCTAACCGACAGGACTCACACACCAAATTGGACAACTCGGGATAAGCTGGGAACAAGTTGCTCGTAATTTGCGCAGACCGGGGTGACCAAGCCGAGCATGAAGGAGAGAAGGAGACTCCATAACTCGTGCCAACATGTGGAGAAGGTTGAAGATAATAAAGTCCATGTGACTCACATCCAGGTGCCAATCACTCTTTGCGAGCTCCAGTTCCGTAGGGAAACGAAGTCTTGGTAAAAGAGATAATACAATCAAGAGATCAAGTTAGACGGCTAATGGATAATAAGTTAAAGGGGGACCCGGTACATACAAAACATTATCAATGGACAACGAGGGAAAAAGAGTAACCGTTCCAACACCATGAGCTAAAGTTGTAGACCCATTAGCCATTGTAACGGAGGGTAAATTATGAGAAGAAGTGAAAGAGGAAAATAAGGATTTGTTACCAGTGATGTGATCGGTGGCGCCCGAGTCAAGAACCCAAGGGCCAATAGAAGAAGAGTGAGTCGACCGAACAAAAGATGTACCTGTGTGGGCAACGAAGTAGTGGAACCGGAGGGCTTTCGATCCTCATACCATTGAAGAAAATCATTGAAGATAGCAGCATTTGTCTCGAAGGTACAGACGAAGGAGGATCCACAAGCAGAGGATTGTGCGGAAGAATCAGCCTCGAGCAACCGCAGCAGATCGGCGAGGATAACCATGTAAAGCATAACATTTGTCAATTTTGTGGCCTAGTTTGCCACAATGGTCACACTTGATACGCCCTTTGCCTGGCGTGTGAGAGCGATTACGATCATCACGGTGAGAGGCCAAGGTAGATGAATCATTAGAAACTACAGGGGGAATATTGAGAGGTTTACATGGCACCCGCAAAAGGGAGGAACTGGTAGCGGTAAAACTGGGTGTAACAGGGGAACCCAAAATCTGGTCACGAACAGGGGCATATTTATCAGCAAGTCCGTGTAACATCAAAACCATGAAAAACTTTGATCGTTGCTCTAATTCTTGGGCAGGAGTCGAGGCAGGGGGTAATAACTCATTAAATTCATGGAGAAGAGCATGGATCTTACCCACATAATCCGCCACAAGATCCTTATCTCGAGGAGCAATAACATCAAGAAGATTGTAACAAACACCATAAAGACGTTGAGTGTCATTGGTGTATAATAATTTGGCTTGTTCCCAAACGTCATAACATGTGCCATACGATCGAAAAATTTGTTTTAAAGAAGATTGGATGGTATTCTTGAGAACCATACATATATGAGCATCAACTTTCTTCCAACGGACACGATCATTGGAAGGAACATCATCTACCTTGGTAGTAAGATGATCAACATACCCCTGACTCTCAAGCCAAAGTCTAATATCAGATGCCCAAGTTGCATAATTCGTACCATCTAATTTATCAATGGGTAAATTCACATTGACATAATTAGTAAAAACAGATTGCTCAGACCCACCGGAGCTGGCAGAGGTAACTTCAGAATTGGAAGTGGCAGCGGAAGATGCCATGGAGGAAGAGAGAGAAAACCCTAAAATACCAAATAGGTCCGATTGGAGCAGCAAGGACAGATCCAGAGAGAGGAGAAGGAGGCGACGCCGGCGCAAAGATCGGCGGCCTGAACGGCGGCGAGACGCGCCGCCACGCGCGGCGGAACGGGAGAAGGTGGCGCGGCTTCGGGAGGCGCGTGAGGGAGCGTGGCTGCTCCGATGACCGCGAAACTTCCACGGTGGAGGTTGCACGGAGGAGGCGAGCAAAACCCTGTGCTCGGCGGTCCGAACTGCTACTCTGGCGACGGCGGCGGCGGCGGCGGAGGCGACGGCGGCGGCGATGGAGGCGGCGACAGCTGCAGGTTCAGTGGCAGAGCCGAAAAAAAATCCCAAGAGACCTTAAGCTCTTGATACCATGTTGAATATAGGGAAAAATTGTATAGGGTTAATTTCCCTTATGTATTTACCACACATAGGGCAGTGTATTTATAATAAAGAAAGGTACTCCTCAAAAGAGTAACAGAATACAAATAGAGTAAATAAAAAAATATTATTTGATATTGTGATTAACAATATCTAACAATATCTCAACAATATCAACTAATATCTAATCATATCTAACAAATAGTAACTGAAAAACTGTTTTATCATATTATTCATATTATGGGCTATGCTACTTTTCTGAGTAACAGTCATTTGCTCCACTAATGGTGAAAGGTCAGCTACATAACTTTGGGGTGCTCTGTTTCCCATTTATGTGTCAAAATCATTATTATGATCCGTTGGTGTTAATGGTTATTTTGTGGAGACCTATTGCAGTGGTATTTGGGGAAAATGAAACCTGTTATTATTACTTGTCACTTGATAAGGTTATATCATAAAAACAAGATTATGCATAATAGATAAGTTATTTGCTTTTCCTTTCAATTACTTTCTATTTAACTTCTGTTCAGTTAACAGTTTTTTATGCTGTATTCTTGTAGCAGCTCAGTGGCTCCAGTGTCATACAACCTGGGCAGCAACATTTGTCACTGCAGCTTCAACAGAGGCGTGAAAATGCCTTGGATGATCGTCATAAAGCTTCTGTTGGTTCATCTACTGATGTAAAACCACTGTTATCTTCTCTAGGGCAATCTTCAGTACTAACACCTATTGATGCTCCTAGTACCAATAAGGTATTATACTTTTATATTGTTTTTAGAGCATTGTAATATTCTGTATTCTTCTATTTACATACTTGGGTAACAGAAGGCTACTCTACAGTTCAGGTATAGGAGCTGTTAGTTTCTATTGTAACTCTTGGCTGTCGTTTGTTACACATAATCAGTGATATTCTCAAATAATACACTCTGTTTTTTATTTTGCTCTGCTTCAGTTTATCTGTTTCCCAATCTTTATTGTATTTCTCAGGCTCATATTTTTATACTGGGACTTCATTTTGTTACTACATCTGCAGTTACATAGCTCAGTCAGCACCCCGTCAATGCTATCTTCTTCTTCTCCTGGTTTTGTTCGCCCTTCCCGTGCAGCTCCTTCTACCAGTATGTTTTTGCACCTTGTTAATTGTTTGTTCCTGTGTTGATTACCGTGAAGCCATAAATATATCCTTTAATTATGCTTTTATTTTCCAAACATATTTTATGCCCATTTGATATGTGAATCTGATGTGTAGGGTTTGGATCTGCCTTGAACATTGAAACTTTGGTTGCTGCTGCTGAGAAAAGAGAAATTCCTATTGAGGTGCACAATCCTTTTATAATTAATTTATGGAATTGTCTTGCCCTCTTAAGTTTTTTGTCAATAGATTTATTCAGTTGTTTAGATTCTCAATGATTTTACAAGCTTGCTTACAAATGATTTTGAAGTTTTTCATGAATCACCTGGTCCCTGTATTACTTTAATTTCTTAAATGAATTTAAATTGGATTTCTTTTACTTTTGTAATTTAGGCCTCATTTTTTTGCTGCTAACAGGCTCCAGGGTCAGAGGTTCAGGACAAGATATTATTTATAATTAATAATGTTTCTGCTGCTAATATTGAAGCTAAAGCAAAAGAGTTCACTGAAATTTTGAAAGAGCAGTACTATCCTTGGTTTGCACAGTATATGGTTATGAAAAGGTTAGCTTTGATTCATAAGTTACGTCATGTGTCATGTATCATATAATTGCTTAAAAAGTTTCATCCATTTGGATAATGAGAAGGGTACATAGACTGCAGGTAGGTAGTGAGTATAATCAGGGTTTTATGGTGATTAAGTGCAGCAGGGAAGCTTATATGGACTATTGGGGTTAATAAAGAAATTGAAAGAGTAGGTTACCTAAACAGATTTTAAAAACTAAAGAAATTTGGTTTTGGACATGTTCTAAGTCCTGCTTCATGGTGATTAAGTGCAGTAGGGAGGTTTAAATGGGCTGTTGGGGGGTTAATAGTGTAGGGAACTTAATAGATCTTAGAAGATTGAAAATTTGGTTTGTACATGTTCCAAGTTCTGCTTTTACTGCATTGTTAACTAGTATAGTTTTGGTATAAATCTCATGTTGTATTATTGCATCATGAAGAATGTTGAATTCATTGATATTTTCAGTTTACTCTATTTTCTATACAAAATATACTGAACCAAGAGTTCACTGAGTTATTGACTCAGGTTTAACATGGAAATAATGAGTACTAGATGACACAAACAACCCATTGCTAATATTTTCCATCTTTCTCTTGATTCAATTTTAAGAAAGAACTGAATGATAGAAGTTGAGACAAAAGAGGAAGCCTTTGAACTAGGGATCTGAAGGGAGAGACTTGGGGAATTGGAGATGGAGGGCATTTCATGATTTACTTTTGTTCTTTACATATGAATATATATTTTTTTTTTGTTTCAAATCTCTTTTTTTATGGCACATCTTACTATAAAGTATTTATCTTATCAAAATGTTACTTTGATTATTTTCCACTTATACTTATACCAACTGATACTTCCTTCTAGAGCAAGCATTGAGCCAAATTTCCATGACCTGTACCTGAAATTCCTGGATAAAGTTAATTCGAAGGTTTTGAACAAAGAGATTGTTCAGGCAACTTATGAAAATTGCAAGGTTTGATTATTATTTCTGTTCCTTGCTTGATTGAAGTGTAGAGGTGGAAAATGTTTGAAATAATACTGGGTGTTTGCATAATCTTCAGGTTCTTTTAGGATCAGAACTCATAAAATCAAGTTCAGAGGAACGCTCTTTGCTTAAAAATTTGGGTAGCTGGCTCGGAAAGTTAACAATTGGCCGGAATCAGGTTTTGAGGGCTCGTGAAATAGACCCAAAGTCCTTGATTATGGAGGTAATTCCAGTTTAAATATATTTTAGGAGCACATGACATTTCAAGTGATCATTTTCTGATCAAAATATTTTCCATGCTGCAGGCATATGAGAAGGGGCTAATGATTGCTGTCATTCCATTTACATCAAAGGTATAATTTTTTATTGTGATTATTTGTTGCTGGTTATATTCAGTAGCTTGCTTCAATTTCATTCAATTTCATGTTATAGGTCCTTGAACCATGCCAAAGTAGTCTTGCTTACCAACCTCCTAATCCTTGGACTATGGGCATTTTGGGATTGCTTGTTGAGATTTATTCAATGCCAAACTTGAAAATGAACCTCAAGTTTGACATAGAGGTCAGTTTCTTTTTTGTTTCCTTATGTTGGCATAATTTTGTCGCTCATCCACCTATTTATTGGAATAATTTTCATATGCAGGTGTTATTTAAAAATCTTGGTGTTGATTTGAAGGATGTCACACCAACATCTCTTCTGAAGGATAGAAAAAGAGAATTTGAAGGAAATCCTGATTTCTCTAATAAAGATGTTGGAGCATCTCAATCACAACTTATTACTGATATAAAATCTGGTCTTGTACCTCCTGTAAATCAAGTAGAATTACCACTTGAAGTCACCAATCCATCCAATACGGGGGCTCATCCACATATGCTGTCTCAGGTTTGTTATTTCATTATTTCGGTGTTCGGAGATAGTTTCTTTTTGTTTTATAAATATTTCTGTGAATTTTTCTGGGTGGATAGTATGCTGGTCCTCTTCATATGTCCTCGGGTGCATTGATGGAAGATGAAAAGGTAGCACCTCTGGGACTGTCTGATCAACTTCCCTCTGCCCAAGGACTGTTACAAGCAACTCCTTCCCCAGCAGCACCTTTTTCTATTAGCCAGGTTTGTAACCAAAATCCTTTTTTCCTTCCTTGTTGGACTATTTATAGCTTAGTGGCCTATTTACGCATCACTTTTTGGTGCTTCTTGTGTTTACAGCTTCCTACACCGATACCTAATATTGGGACTCATGTTATTATTAATCAAAAGCTCAGTGGTTTTGGTTTGCAAATGCATTTTCAGAGGTACGGTGCTCTCACCATATTGTTCTTTTTGTTTAATTCTCTATGACTTAGTTTCTATTTTTTATTACAGAGCGGTACCCATTGCAATGGATAGAGCTATCAAAGAGATAGTGTCTAGTATCGTGCAGCGTAGTGTTTCCATAGCAACACAAACAACGAAGGAACTTGTTTTAAAGGTTTACATATCATTTAAGCCTTGCTTCTAACTGCTTTATTTTGAAATTCCATTTGTTGTAATTTCTAATCTAATCTTTGTGGACATATCTAGGATGCTATTATATAGAACCTCATGTCTTTTCATTGTGTTAATATCTTTCCAACTGCTTGATGAGTTGTCTATATAAATGTCTTATGTAGTATTTTTTGCTTGGTTTTAATTTATATAATTCATTTGCAGGATTATGCCATGGAATCTGACGAGACACGCATATTAAATGCAGCACACTTAATGGTCGCTAGTCTGGCTGGGAGTTTGGCTCATGTTACATGCAAAGTAATGCCCAATATGATATATATATCCTATTGCTTATATCTTACAAATTTCTTTAGGATTATATTCTTTTGTTTTTTTTTATTTATTTATTTTTTTTTCTATTTTCTTCTGCCTAATGTATCTCAATTTCTAGGAACCCTTAAGGGCATCAATATCTGGTCAACTGAGGACTTCACTTCAGAACTTAAATATTGCTAATGAAATTTTGGAACAAGCTGTGCAACTTGTCACCAATGATAATCTTGATCTAGGTTGTGCAGTCATTGAACAGGCAGCTACTGATAAGGTTAGCTGCTAAATTTCTGTGGTTATAGCTATTTGTGTCAATGCTGGTAATGGTGAAAAATGTGCTTTTGTTGCTTCTTTATTTGGTAATGTAATAATTAATTTTATAAAATTGACACCATAGTTTAGATGTTTCTATTGTTTAATTACTGAAGTATATTATTATATACATATATCTGAACTAGCAATTGGTCACCTCTGTAAAACTTTTGGGTTTGTAAGAATTAGTACATATCACGTTGTGTCCATCCTCGTTTGTGGTTATTTGGTTACTGTCTGAACGCTTTCTGCATTATAATTAACTGATGAAACATAAAGGGAATGGAGTAAAAGTACCTCCATAGATCACACTTTATTTTGGTTCTTTGAGTGTATTTAAATGTACTAAACCAAGGAAAAAGTTGCATGGCTGGAAAAGTATGATTGTGAACAGTAAACAAACAGGCACAATATCAATATACATTATGTAGGTTATATTTTTCTTTTGATATATAGTATTTTCTGTTTGGATCTATCTAGCTTGTTTAATTCCTTTACTGAAGGAAAAATAATATTTCATGGGTTTAATTCTGTTATAATTTTATACATTGTTTTTGTTGTAACCTTAGTTCTGTTCAATGATTTTTAACCTTAGCAAGTCACTCTTTAATATAATTTACTGGCTTGTTGTGTTTGCTATTATCTACTATTTTATAGGCAATAAACACCATTGATACAGAGATTGGTCAACAACTTTCTTTGAGAAGGAAGCATCGAGAAGGTATGGGGTCTACATTTTTTGATGCAAATTTGTATCCACAAGGTTCAATGGGTGGTGTTCCCGAGCCTCTTCGTCCCAAGCCTGGACAGTTGTCCCTTTCACAACAGCGTGTCTATGAGGTAATCATTTGGCTTTTGTTTGATATTTACTGGGATTTGTCACTGAGGATAACACTATGATGTTCAATTTTTTTCATATATATTAGGACTTTGTTCGGCTTCCCTGGCAAAACCAGTCTAGCCAGAGCTCACATTCTATGTCTGCTGGGGTTTCTGTTCAATCTGGCAATACTGGTCTTCCTAGCACCAATGGTTCTCTATCAGGTCAGGTTAACTCTGGTTACCCTGTGAGCACAGGATATGAAGGAGTATCCCGACCATTAGAAGATATGACGGAGTCTAGTTTGGCTCCACATTTTAGGTCCCTACTTTTTATTTGCTAAATGGTTGTGTCTTTCATTTCAGTCTTTCACGGGTTTATAAATCTAATTTTATTCACAATACACATTTAATGTTTCAGTGGTTCCTCTATTCACCTTAGAGCATCATCTGATAGTGTTTCCCAGCATAGTTTGGAGAAAGAGTCTGTTGCTTCATTTCCTTCAGCTGCTTCAACCCCTGAATTGCATGCTGTGGATTCAGCTGAAGTGAAAGTGAGAATTTTAAATAAACGTCATTATTGCTTCTAACATGTCATTAGTGTCTAAATTGTTTCTGATTTATGGCTAGGAATCTGGAACTTCTTCACAGCCACTAGTTACATCAGGTGCTGTAGAGCGCCTTGGAAGTAGTTTCTTGGAGCCTTCTCTTTCTACTAGAGATGCCCTAGATAAGTTCCAAATTGTTGCACAAAAGGTTTGTACTAATCTTTCTTGGAGCCTTCTCTCTTTTCAGATTATGATTTTTGTCTTTGTGTATCCCATTGGAGAAGGTTAATATAGCCAAATACATTTTATTTCTATATAATTTTAGAAATGAGTGTTAAATGTTGCTCCATTTCATGGAGACTGGCTCATTAATTTCTACCCAGGCTTCCTTTTGGTATTTAGGATGTGTTTGAATTTGGATGGTTGTCATATACATCGTGCTCTGGTACAAAGCATACCAATTGGAGAAGTTTCATAACATTGTGTGTGATTTCATGTGATTTAATTGTGCGGTGAATTGATGCAATGTTGGTTTCATGTGATTGCTTTCACATTCTGTTATCTTTCTATGATTAAATACAAAATGCAAGGAATAAGCTTTTCTTCAGGATATACTTTTAAAATAATAACTTACGTTGTTATTTTTTCATTTTTGTTTTGTCTTTTTATTCATCTTTGATAAAGCTACAAATTTTCATGCAGAAGTGTCGTAAAAGAATATTTGAAACAGGACCACCCATTGTGCCATGGGTTCTTGACTATTTTATTTGATTATTATAATGCAATGTTTGTTTTGGGTGTTTATTGACTTCCTTTATGTCATCGGTTTCAGTTGGAAGCTATGGTCAGCAATGATTCCAGAGATGCAGAAATACAGGTATTTTACTGTGGTTCACATTTGAGTAATACAGTCTATACTGTTGTGCCTAATATAAGATACAACTATTAATATATTTTTCTTTTTACCTTCATAATTTCTTTTTCCACATGTTTTAATATCTATTTTGGGTTCTTATGTGTAGGGTGTCGTTTCTGAGGTCCCTGAGATCATACTTAGATGTGTTAGTCGAGATGAGGCAGCTTTAGCTGTGGCTCAAAAGGTACAATTTCCTCTGCTGCAATTTTTAATAATCGGGAATTTTACTGAACATCTAATGCTGTGTGTCTTATCATAAGTTGATTACATGAATAATTTCATACTTATTGTCTGTCTCATGTCTGACACTTCAACTTTTAATTGATGGGATTAACAATTGTTGTTTTTTAAACAGGTTTTCAAGGGTTTGTATGATAATGCATCAAACAACATCCATGTTTCTGCTCATCTTTCAATCCTGACTGCCATTCGTGATGTTTGCAAGCTTGCGGTGAAGGAGCTGACTAGTTGGGTATGTTTTGTTGAACTGACAAAAGTTGGCATGAGTTGAATGTTCTTTATATTGTTAGAATTTAATTTGTCTTTTTTGTTTTTTTAATTTACCTTTTGTAATATGTTCTGTATACTTGTAATTTTTTTAATAAAATTTCATATTATGAATCAAATATTGGTGTTCTTATTCTTAAATTTGACTATGAGAAACAGTAAATGATTGTTACAAAAGATATTTCTTATTTTCCCTAAAACTAACACCCTCCTGTCTTATGTATAAAACAATTAATTAATTCATCACGGCCAGTTAAAGTTGTCAAGCTAGTTAAGTTTAATTAATAATGTCATAAATTTATTTTTTATTCCAATATCCATAAAATTCAACGATTTAAGTAAGTGATTATATTTTAATAACAACTAATATTCCAGCAGTCACACTTGCTCATGATTTGTTTGTAATTTGTTTCCTATACTCCTTTCAGGTAATTTATTCGGAAGAAGAAAGGAAATATAACAAAGAAATTACTGTTGGCCTCATCCGTAGTGAATTGCTAAATCTTACTGAGTACAATGTTCATATGGCAAAACTTATTGATGGAGGAAGGAACAGTATGTCTAAAGAAAATATTTTTGTGTGGCTTTACTTTCCTTTTTTATTATTATAATAAAGAAACTTACTGGATGAATATGCAGAGGCTGCAACGGAATTTTGCATTTCCCTTCTTCAAACCCTGGTTATCGAGGAACCCAAAGTTATTTCAGAACTTCACAATCTTGTTGATGCTTTGTCAAAGGTTTGTATTGTACATGAGTCTGCATTCCTTAACATGCCCTCAATTCCTAACAATATTTTATTTTTCAGCTTGCTACTAAGCCTGGATGCCCTGAACCATTACCACAGCTTCTTGAAATGATCAAGAATCCTGGTTCTCTATCCTCTAGCAATGCTGGAAAGGAGGATAAGGCAAGACAATCAAGAGACATTAAGGTCACAAGAGCAATGTGGTTCAGCTTCCACTATTGTTCATGCACTTTTTTGTCTTCTCTTCTGGATTATAACCTGTTGTTGCTTTTGACTTTCCTGAAATGTGGTATTTTTTGTCTCCTTGTGAAAAAAAACAGGGTCCTGGAATGCTACCTGCAAACAGAGAAGAGTTCAACAGTGTGGATTCTATTGAACCAGATCCTGCTGGGTTCCGGGAGCAGGTATCTTGACCTTGAAATTGATAGATAAGCTTGAATTTTGTTGCTTGACTCTTTGGCACAAATTGTTTTAGATACTGACATAACTGCTTTACAATATGATTGTAAAAGCAAGTTATACTTTCGATGCCTTTTGCCACTCTTATTGTAATGTTTTATCCAATATTTCATTTCCTTTAGATGGGTATGATTGAGTAGAATAATTTATGTCTGAGTTAAGTACTCCTTAAAATTGATCTCAAAAGTATGATTATTTCGTTTCTTTAGTGTCTCCCATAAGTTTTGGAAATTAAGAGATTGAGTTCTGTATTTTTGGCTGTTTGGATAAACAGCTTAATAAAGTGCTTATGTTTTAGTCACTTTTATAATTGAATTAAAAATAAAATTTTGCATAAGCTATTTTGAGGTGCTTATTGAAATAATGAAAACAATTTATAGACATATCATAAGCTCTCCCACAAATCTACACAACTTCTTATTTTGTAATACAAGTCCACATAAGGCTATGCAAAATTAATTGATAGCTTTACTGGCTCTTCATAGGCTTAGGAATTGTCATTTGGAAGGAAACCTGAAATTTGATACTATTGTTTTTCATAATAAGAAACATAATATATTTTGCAAGTTATGGCTCTTCTGCTATTATAAGAGCAAACCTGCTCTGAATGCTGAGTATATTGCAATGTAGTTTCAGAACTTGATTAGGATTTTTATCTTTATTCCTGGCTTTTTATTTTTCCTGTGTTTAGCCAAAGGATATTAGCGTCAAATCTTCAATTATCTCTATGTTTGATCAGAAACAAAAATTGAATTTCTAATAATTACTAATTTTATGCACAAATTGTAGGTTTCCATTTTGTTTACAGAATGGTATAGGATATGTGAACTTCCTGGTGCCAACGATACAGCCTCTGCCCACTTCATCTTACAATTGCATCAGAATGGGTTGCTGAAGGGGGATGATCTGACAGATCGATTTTTCCGACTATTACTGGTTGCTTATCTTTTCTTCATGCTGGTTATTCTTTTCTACTGATGATCAGGATTGTCAGTTTAACCTCTTTCCTTGTTCTCTTTCCCCAGGAGCTTGCTGTTGCGCATTGCTTATCCACTGAGATGATTAATTCAGGGTCACTGCAATCCCAACAGCCGCAGGCAATGTCATTTCTTGCAATTGATATTTATGCAAAGCTTGTCTTCTCAATCTTGAAGGTTGTCAACTGTATATCTTTTTCCTTTCTCATTTATTTTGGGTAGCTTTAGCATCTTAGCTGTTTGTTGGTTGTTGAAACAGGGATCAAACAAACCCTTTCTTCTTTCCAAGGTGTGTAATAAACTAAAATTTTGATGCAGTCTCTTTCTCGGGGTGTTAGCAAGTATATAACTGTAATATAATACTTCCCATTGCTTTATGATAGATTCTGGCAGTTGCTGTTAGATTCATTATAAAAGATGCTGAGGAGAAGAAGGCATCTTTTAATCCTAGACCACTTTTCAGATTATTCATCAACTGGCTTCTAGATCTTGGTTCTCTTGAGCCTGTTACTGATGGTGCAAATCTCCAGGTGTTTGTCTCTTTCATTTACTTCTTCAATAGTTTATTTATTTGTTTATTTTTTGGGTACAAAAGCGGGTTCAAACTGTTAATTCCCATTTAAATTGTTAATACTTGTTTTACGAATCTGAACCTGTCAAATTTTATCAGTAGCTGGTTATTGTTTTGTTTGTTTTGCCCACGCATTTCAAACCCCTTTCCAGTAACAGGCATGCGTGTACGACTAATGCAACTTCATCTATTTCAGATTTTGACTGCCTTTGCCAATGCATTTCATGCATTGCAACCGCTGAAAGTTCCTGCATTCAGGTCAGGAATGCCTTCGTGTGATTCATTGTTGGCTGTATTTTGGTTTGAGTTTAAGGATAATGGTGTAATGGCATACTACTTTATTGAGATGTTGACTTGTCAACTGTTTGTGTTCTGCTATCATGGAATTGTTGATATTACTGGATTCATATAAGAAACCAAATTCCGTTTTTTTTGGTGTGGAGAGATGTAAACATTGTTGATTAGGGATTATGTACATCTAGTATACCTTACAAGATATTGCTTGCTAGAGATGTCCCTTTTGATTAGCGATTATGTACTTGTTGATTAGGGATTATGTATAGTGTGGAGAGATGTAAACATTGTTGTTGATTAGTGTATCTTTTGCTAGATGACCCTGTAGAGACTTTTAAGAAGTTTCGGTCTTGATGGCTTATATGGAGGACTTTTAATAATAGAATTTGGAACTTTTTTGCATTTATGTTATGATGCAAAATGATAACACATTATCATTTTAGTAAGTAGATTTGCCATTTTATCATAGCTTTAGGTCATGGTATGGAGGTATGTAAAGAGTTTGACCTTCAAGCTTATGTTAAGTACAACTAATATTTGTTTACAACTAATTTTATTTTGTTTCTTCAGTTTTGCATGGCTTGAGCTGGTTAGTCACAGGAGCTTCATGCCTAAAATGTTGACTGGTAATGGTCAAAAAGGTTGGCCTTATATCCAAAGGTTGCTTGTAGACCTGTTCCAATTTATGGAGCCTTTTCTGAGGCATGCTGAACTTGGAGACCCAGTTTGTTTCTATCTCTGCCTCAATTATTTTCTTTTATTAGAAATTCTAAGAAATTTCTGATATCTTTTTAGATAAAAAATATATTATCTGATAATTCTTTGGTTTTCTAACAGCTTCTATGCACAATAATGCTTCTTACATCTACACTTTTAAAAAATTGTGATCAGGTTCGTGTCCTCTACAAAGGAACACTTAGAGTGCTCTTAGTGCTACTTCATGACTTCCCGGAGTTTCTATGTGACTATCACTTTACCTTTTGTGACGTTATTCCCCCAAGTTGCATACAGATGAGGAATATCATTCTAAGTGCATTTCCGCGTAGTATGAGGCTGCCCGATCCATCTACTCCCAATCTGAAGGTCTTAGAATTTCCTAGTTCCCTTTAAACCTTTTGTTAAGGTTAAGGAGCATTAAGTTGATGTTACTGCCTTGTGCTTCTTTATGCAGATTGATTTACTTCAAGAAATAACCCAATCACCCCGCATTCTTTCTGAGGTTGATGCTGCGCTTAAAGCAAAGCAGATGAAGGCTGATGTAGATGAATACCTTAAGGTCTGACCTTCCTCTTTGATTTGTTTTGTTGTCAATGGATGGTTTGCTGTGTTCTATCTAATTCAGTAGCTTGATTATGTTTGATGCATTTGTTGCTTGTCTATTATTTATGAATTCGCTTTGTTGAAGATTTTCTACCTTTTATTTAATTATTTAAGTCCAGTATATTTTGTTCTCAGCCACTGCTACATATTGCCTTGCTTAGCTTATTTATTTCTATATTTTTTTCCCTACACTTATTTACAAGTGTTCAATAATTTTTTCTGCAGACAAGGCAACAGAGTTCTCCATTTTTATCTGAACTTAAGGATAAGATGCTTCTCTCACCCAATGAAGCTGCCTCTGCTGGGACTCGATACAATGTGCCGTTAATCAACTCACTTGTGCTATATGTTGGAATGCAGGTACTTTAATGGGAAACTTATATTTAGATTTGCCTCTGCATCAATTAGATAGCGGAGTTTCAAGGTTTCTGAAGTATTGTTTTGAGCATGCTAGAGCATATTTATAACCAGAGTGCAAAGATCTAAATAATATATGTTTTGGTATAGCTAGTTACTAACAATCTGTTATGTTTTGGTATAATAGGCAATCCATCAGCTTCAGGGACGTACTCCCCATACGCAATCTTCAGCTAATGCATTCCCCTTAGCCGTATTTTCTGTTGGTGCTGCATTGGATATTTTCCAGACACTCATTGTAGATCTAGACACTGAAGGACGATATCTTTTCCTAAATGCTATTGCCAACCAACTGCGTTATCCTAATACCAATACACACTACTTTTCCTTCATCCTTCTTTACTTGTTTGCTGAATCAAACCAGGTAAATCTAAACATATGCCATGTTTTTTAATTTTAGCTAAATCAAACATATTTTCAATTATTATTTAACTGTATATTCATGTTTTGACATTGCAGGAAGTTATCCAAGAACAAATTACTAGAGTCTTGTTAGAACGCCTAATTGTTAACCGTCCTCATCCCTGGGGCCTCCTCATTACCTTCATTGAACTTATCAAGGTATATTTATATTCTTTCGTTGCTTGTATGATTTTCCTTGTATATTGGCACATATTAAAGCTTATTAACCTTATCTCTTTGTAATTGTTTCTTGTCGTTTGCCAGAATCCTAGGTATAACTTCTGGAACCGGAGTTTCATCAGATGTGCGCCGGAGATCGAAAAGCTTTTTGAATCCGTGTCAAGATCTTGTGGAGGTCCAAAACCAGTGGATGATAGCATGGTGGTGTCCGGTTGGGTCTGATCTGAGTGTTCATGTAGTCTTTGATTCTTGTTAGTTTGTGTAGGTTAGCTAGCTAACCCTAACCATGTTAGTTAGGACTATTTCATTGTATATTATGATGTTTTAGTGAATTTCTCTTCTAACTGCCTACTTCTTTACACTGCCCCATCACTCATCACTCTTATAGGTCTTCAACCATTTTATGATTAATCTACCTATTATAACTATAATTGTTTAAAAATGTTACATATCTCTTTAAATTTCGCATAGATTAAGATTAAAAATGTTACCTATTATATAACAAATTATGTTTCATTTATTTTTATAACTTATGCATAAATTATTTTTTCATATATATATATATATACATATAAATATATATATACATATATATATATATATACATATATATATATACATATATATATATATATATATATATATATATATATATATACAAGTATTCATTTTTAGGCTTATTTATGTTTAGTTCCTGAAATTTAGAGTAACTTTTATTTTAATTTTAAATTAAAATTGTTTTCGTATTTTGAAATTGAAAAAAATATAATTTAGCTTTTAGAAAAAATGGAGAGATTAACATAATTTTTCTAATTTTTTTTTATTTAGTTTTCCAAATTTACTGTTTTGAAATTAAAGTTGTATTATTATATTAAAGGGGATAAATTAAATGTTTTACTTAAGATATTAAAAAAATTATTTAACTCAATTTGTAGGGACTAGATATATAATTAAATTTATTTTTCAAATGACAATTTATTGTTTGAATTTAAAATTACTTACTGTGTGCGAGTTGTTTATTTCAAAGAAGAAATTGGATCCAACCAAACTATATTATCTACCATGCCGTAAAAATTTCGTCTATTTTGGTTTTATTGTTTTCTAATTGTTTTTAATTATGTAAAGTGAATTTTAATAATTCTTTGGGGCAGATAAGCACAGGACAGAAGAAAAGTTAGAATCGAAAGGCATAGGGTGTGTTGGGTTGAGAAAATGATTAATGAGTAATATTGGATGAAAAAATTTAATTTTGATGTATGATGAAAGAGAAATAATTTTAAATTACAGGATTACTATTTTTCATTTTATTTTCCATCTTTTTCCGCTCTATCTACTCATTTCTCTCCTTTTCACCAATATATTAGGCATATGCATGTAGATCCAAACTAATAAACAATCACATTAGAGAAGAATATTTAAATATAACATAAACACTTTGTATAATTATATACATGTTTATACAAATTACAGCATATATTTCTATAAATAAAGGACATGTGATAAAAGAAGATAATATAAATAAAAGTGAATGTTATAATAAAGCAACCATGTATACTTACGAAAAAAAAAATGAAAAAGAAGAGGAGAGTCTCTGATGAACCAGAAACTTTGGGAACCTCACCGGACATGATTCAACTAATTTGTTAAATGGAGAAGAAACAGTTCGTATTACAAAAAGGGGTTGAAGAAGCTCTAAAACTATCTCCCTCATCCTCCAACCCTTCTCAAGATATCTTAGTGGAAACATTTTGGAACTTGAGCATGCCATGAGTGTGGCATCTTTAGCTTTTTGGGCAAAGGAATTTGCACACATAAAAGTTTCCTAATGTGTTGTGTGTCCTGAACAAATAAAGGGAAAATGATCTGAAAAGTGTCACAATATCACTTATTTCAACTTCACCATAAGCATATATAAACTGTATCCAATCATTTTACACACAATGAGCAACAAAGCTCTGGTTGGAAGGGACAATCTGCATTAATGCTGCATGGATTTAACGTCGTAATGGAATGTGTGAACCCCAAGAAATTTCTGAAGGGGAGTGAGTCTCAGATGTTTGCATCTGTTGAAATTTTTTCATTGTTGATCGTCTCAAGTTCATCTTTTGCTTCTCTGCCTTTTCCCTCACTAGGCATATTTTCTTTTGAGTCCTCACTGAGGCCTTAAATTGTTTCCTCTCCAGATCATTCTGCAATCACAGGAGAGTAAAGATTCATGAAAATAAAAAGAGGGTACATTGAAGACATGTATTTTGCTCAAGGGCCTACTTGTGTTTCTAATGTGGCATAAAGTGATATAAGAGCTATTTGGAGAAACTTCGTAGCATTTGAGCGTTGATGTACACAATCCAATGTAGAAGAAGCGGTTAGATGTTGCAAAATTAGTGTGCTTTGTTTCTCTACCATATTAAGGGTATGATCTGTGTACAATCTACATATTTAAATGTAATATAGATGGAATAAGCTTACATGCCTGAATTTTATCCATCTTGTCCATAGCTTTTCTTGTTTGCTGCAACTCCCAATCATTTATAGCGTGTTCCTTTTTTCTCATTCTATCAACAAATTTATCATAAGAACTTGCCTTGTTACTGTCTCAACGACAATCACAAACAAAAGTAAGAGGTTTCAAAATTTTCTTCTTTGTTCTTACTCACTTGAGCATAAGTTCAACATGCTTGGTCTTATGAGCATCTCTTTCTGCTTCCTGTTTCCTCCTCCTGACATCATCGAAAAATTCATCATATGGTCCCAATAGTCTTGTGCGTTCATAGCCTCTACACTTGGCGGTTCTGTGTGTGCAGGTAAGGCAGGTCTGTCCCTTGGAAACAGGACTCTCTTCTCTAACACAGGGTATTGTTATGTTGTGAAGTTCACGATGTTCTGGAGCCACAAGGTAGCTGTTACACATTGCTGAGAGTCTCGAGTCTTCTTCTTCCTTGCTTCCATTTTGCTCCGAATGAACAGATTCTGATGAAAACATTAAATACGCATTATTAGTAGTATTTAGTCTGTGTTTAGGCAAACTTTTGCAAATTGGATTTTGTAAAATTAATTTGAAGGTGATTTGTGATAATTTTTAGTCTACAACCACCAAGGTAGTAATCAAACTTGGTATAAATTTCTGTGCCTATAATCAATTTCTTAAAAGTGAAACTTAATATGTAAATATTTATGTGAAATCAGATATTTCAACTTAAACACACTATTAGAAAGTAGACATGAGATCTCATGACAAACCTGTATGATGGTTTGACGATCTGCAGAACTTATTAGCATGTTCCAGCCATTCATCAATATCTGATAGGCAAGTGGAGTACTTGGTGTCGTCATTGTCAATATTGTAGGCCATGCCAAGGTTCTGTTATTCCAGAAAAACCAATAGGGTAGATTGGAGTGAGTCCATTATTTTTGTTCAATGATAACATAAAGGAAACCAGTCAACAACATACATCATGGTGAATCAAGAAAATTTGTATAAATGACATGAAAAATGGCAAACATTTTCAAGAACCCAGAAAAGAAATAGTTAGAAAGAATCAAAAGGAATATGCAAAGAAAACTAAAGTGAGTGATAACAAAGGAGAAAGTGATTATTATATGAAAGATTCATTGGAAGATGAGGCAAAGAAGGAGTTTCTTGAAGGGATGGTAATTGTACGGACGTGGTCTCTTGGAGTGGAGAACTCATTGGCATGGTGTGAGTAGTATGTTGTGTGTGAATGAAGAGAGTGGTTTTTGTTGGGAGGAAGTATGGTTGAGGCGTGGCTGCAAATGGTGGAGGGAGATTCTTGCAATGCAGTCATGAGGGAACTCATGCTCCATGCAGAGTTTTTGAAGCTTCTTGCTAAACGAGAAGATGACTCAGAGTTTTTGGAGCAAAAATTGGACATGTTGGCTTCCTTGTTTTGCAAGTGTGTGCTGTTTCCTACATTGCCAATGCCAAATAGTCTCCCAAAACTGTCTTTCTATAATTCATGTGTTTTTGAGCGTAGAAAGTAGGTCATGGTTGTTACTTATTTTCTAATGAATAAATAATCAATTTAGTATATACTAATTTCAGAAAATTTTCAATCTTGGAGAACTACTTATTATGAAACTATTTAAGAGAAAAAAGAAAACTTTAGAATGAAACTAAAGATTCATTAGTTTGGAATAGGATAAAACTAACCTTATAATTTTTTTTATCCTTATAAAATTTTATTTCACTATGTGTAGTCTTGGTAAAATTAATAATATTTTTATTTTCATCTTTAAAAAAATTAAAATGATTTTCATTAAGATAAATAAATCACGTATATTTTATAAATCTTGATATTTTGACATTATAAAAGAAACACTAATTTATACTATTTAAGGCACTTATTTTGTCTTTTATTCCACAATAAATAATCAACTACTATTATACAATATTAGAAATAACAAAATTCTAATTTTAGAAGAATCATAAATAAAAAAATAAAGAAAATTAAAAATTTATACTTTTTATGTGGCTAAAATTATATATTTAATATTTTTATTTTTTACATATAATACTATATTTATAATAATGAAAAAATAGTCAATTTAATTTAGTTGCACGTAACCAAAGAGATCAAACCAAGAAATGAGTAAACCATATAAAAAGCGGGCCGGCCCGATCTAGCCGTTTTCGCGGTCTAATCTATCCGGCCGGACCGGTGAACCCATTTTGATTTGTGAATTGTAAGAATCTTGTGCTCTGTGTTTTGTTTGCTTCCATTCCATTCATTTTCATTTGATTCTAAGCTTAGTGCAATGAGTTTGAGGTTTCAATCATTGTTGCGTTTAAACCCTAAAAGCTATCACACTTAAAGTCACCCCGTGCCTCCATCGCTAACTTTCGTCCTAATCCTCACTCGCTACTCCCTCATTCTCCTCCTCGCATTCGCACTTCCTTTCTCGCTTTCGCAGCACCGCTCGAAGAAGATGGCGGAAGAGAGATTGAACCGGAGAAAAACAATAAGAACGATCACCGCTTTGGAGCCGAAGAATCGTGGAAGCAAGCTCTGGACACCTTCCGAGAACAGGCTTCCAAGATTCGAGAAGCTTCACAAGGGGCGTATGACTTGTACTCCGGAAGGCAATTCTCGTGCTGAAGGACGCCACCGAAGAGTTGAGAGTTGCGGCCAAGGAAATCGACGAAGAAGGCAAACAGTATCTCGCCGTAGTTGCTGAGAAATCGCCTGGGGTTAAGGAAATCGTTGAAACATTCACCTCTCCCAATCATGATGTCACCGAAATTTCTTGGTTGCGCGTTTTCTACGTTGGTGTACCTTACGGTACGTAATGTGGATATCCTTTGTAGTCAAATAAAATATTTAAGTTATAGAAAACTATTAGTTATATTTAAGTTTTGCGAAGTCTTTGTTATAGAAAAATGGAAATGAAACAGTTAAATAGTTATATAGAGGACATGCATTGAATGAGTGGTGGAAATAAAAGTGGATTAATCAAATAGGAAAACTTCATAAATTTATTTCAAATTCCTTTCTATTTAAAAATTTAAACTCACATTACTTTTTTTTTTTTTTTTGCCACAAGTATGGGTGAAAAAGTAAAAAAATATGAATAGTTTAATCCTGTGAATCGTATTTATGATAGAAATTACATAGATTTAGTATGATACATAGTCATTTAAGATTCATCTTTTAATATTGAATGGTCAGATAGGCAAAATGTATTGAATTGCAGACAATAAGATTCTGACAACTATGTTTATCAAAATAGTCTATGATAGGTCTATAAATTGTTTGGGCTTACTTTAATCAATTATGTAGTACATAGTACAACTTACAACTGATGATAATTAAACCTAATTTTGTACTTTCTAGAAACAATTTTCTTGTCCTAATTTTTTCCGTGTTTTATCTTTATTTTCTCCATCCATATGTTATTTTCTCCATTTATATGTTAAATTTTTTCATATTTTCTTTCTATTGATCCTGTCAAGATTTGGTATCATAGTCAGAAGCTTTGAAGATTTATCATATTTGGTTTTCTTACAGGGGAAATAATCTTAGAATTAGAATAAAATGAACAATTAAAATGAGTTTGTACTAATAGAAGGGGTGATTCCTGGTTTAGGATTTGTAGTTAGACCACTACATCCAAACCCAACAATAGAACTTACAAAACAAATCATAAAACTTAAAAGAAGATTAACAAAACGTATATCTCAAAAAGATAGACTATTAAGAGAAAATCCAACTAATTATGTTTGGAGTATAGTTTGGTACAAAAGTAATATAAAATATCTAGAAGAAAAACTAAAGGAACTAAGTCACTTTCTTGCTTAGTTTGAACTATTAGTTGTTTAAATTTGTATCTTAACCCTAAGTCCTTGAGTTTAAATGGTCTTTGGATCTCTTAACTCTTCGAAGGAATCTGTGTAGCACTGAGAGATACTCATATGTTGGTCAGCCCTTAGGTCTGGTAGTCCCGGCAGTAAAACCCAGGAAGGGTAGTGAGACCGTTGGTTAGCCAGATAAGTCGAGAAGGCAAAGAGGTGGTCCCATAGCATGGAAACTAGAGAAACAGTGAGAATGTCAAATCTCCTTAGAACTCTAAGTGATTTAAGATTAAGAACACAAAGATAAATAAATAGTAGTTAAAACACCGCAACAAGAAGATTCGTCTTCTTCAGATAATAAAGATAAAGAATTACAAATAGCTAAAATTGAAAACTCTTTACATAATTAGTCAATACCTATAGTAAGAAAATGTAAGGTTTATAAATAACATAAATTTTGGATGTCAAATCAAGATGAAATACATATAGTAGAATATAGCTATCGGGGAACAAAAAATAATAAGATCATAAATGTTTTAGAACAATCAATTTTAGATCAACATATAAAAGATGGATATAATTTTATTCATTTAGAATTAATACAGGTGACAGTAAAACCAAATTATAGAACAGAAGTAAATATCACAATACTAATGTTATTAAGAGATATAAGACTTAAAAAATTTAATAATTTAATAATTGCAATATTAAAAATAATTTACATGATGGACCCGCTTTTTTTAATTGTTATCCAAATTTTTTTATGAATATTAAAAATGATAATAAGTAATGTTATAAAATTATATGTGCAAATTCCTGAAGAAATAGTAGACAAAGAATCTGGCCCGATACAAATAATTTATAGGATTTATTACAAAGTAACTAGAATAGATTATAATTATAAAGCTTTAAGATCTTCACCAAAAGATGAAACTATATTAGTAGAAGTTAATCTTAGAAAGTCATCCGTACAAATTCTAAAAAGATTAAGCCATGAAGAAGTAATAAGTAAAATACGTGAGGAATGGAAATTAGAAAACATTATAGAGGAACTCAAAATTTATAATACTCAGATTCGAGAAATAATTCAAGAAGGAATGGACATAAAACTTAAAATGAATAGATCATCATCTTTAAGAATTAGAGAACCACAAATGATTTATAAAGGACAATCTTCCAAACATTCCGTAGATGAATCTACTGTAAATTTAGATTTAAGAGGATTAAATAATATTACACCTAGGGTTACAAAACCTATATATGAAAAGTCAAGGGGATCAGAATCTCCTCAATACTCCCCAACAAGCATCATAAATATTATGATGGAAAGAGAAGTAATCTTTAAAATAGATAAAAATTGGATTAGACAAAATTTTGAGGCAGAATATAATAAATGAAATAGAGAGTAGTATTTTAAATATTTTACAAAACAACAAACAGAAAAATTTAGAATTTTTTTTATGATTATTTAGAACAACATGAAATAAATTTATATTTCTTTGATTGGTTTTTTAATTATAATCAAGAAAAACATATATATCCTTTAGAAAAAATATCAAATACTTGGAAGACTATTAATAATAAACTAATAATAGTTGAATATCCTCCTCAACAAGGAATTATAATTGTTAGATATTGTTTATATATTATTTGATATTGTTAAGATATTGTTAGATATTGGTAACCACAATAATATCAAACAATATCTTCTGTTTATTCTGTTACTTTCAGTTACTCTTTTAGTTGTATTTCTCTACTATAAATAGACCACCCTATGTGTGATTTATACACAAGGGAAATTAATTCCAAACTATATTTTCTTTATATTCAACATGGTATCGAGCTTAAGGTTATCTTGAATTTTTTTCCGCCTTTTGTCCACCGTTGGAGCCGCCCCACCGCTGCTAGAGCCGCCCCACCGCTGCCGGTAAACCGATCCTCCACATCGAAAAGAATTATCTTTGTCATTGAATTTTATTTGGTAGTGTGAAAGTGCATGTTTAGGAAAGTTCCGGCAAGGAAAGACTTGGTATTTAAGTGTGTCCATTAGTGACCCACCTCTCTTTCCCGGGAACTTACCTAGTGTACTAGTTCACGTTCATCGTCACCGCTGCGCCTGGAGCGATCCACTGGTCTGCCGTTGTCGGAGAATTCGCCGGAGTTTCATTTTTTTTTACCGGTGACATATGATTTTGCTTGTCTCGGTCGGGGTTTGTTCTCCCGCTCTTCATGACTTCTTCCACTATTTCCAATTTTGTTAACGATTCTTTTGTGTTGACATCCCATCGTGATGACCGGGCTCGCCCTCGCAAACAGGAAAAATGGCGTCCTAAGTGTGAACATTGTGGCAAGCTAGGTCACAAGATTAACAAGTGTTATACATTACATGGTCGTTCTCCTCGACCTGCTATAGTTGTTCGGACCAATCTTTCCCCACCTTTATCCGTAGGGGATCTTCCTTCTTCTGTTGCATCCGACATGTCCGCTATGTTCAACAAATTTCTCGAATGGTATAAGGATCAACAGTCTTCTAGTTCCACTATATCTGTCACACATACAAATACATATTTTCGCTGGTCCGACCCAATCATTTTCTCCTGGTCCTTGGGTTTTTGATTCAGGAGCCACTCGATCATATTACTGGTAACAAATCTTTGTTCTCCTCTTTATCCTCTCCTAATCATTTACCTTCGTTACACTTGGCTGATGGCTCTAGAGTATCATCTCATGGTGTTGGAACGGTTAAACTCTTTCCTTCTTTAACCATTGATAATGTTCTTTATGTCCCTGGGTCTCCTTTTAACCTGTTGTCCATCAGTCGTCTAACTCGTTCTCTTGATTGTGTTGTTACTTTTACCAACAATTCTGTGTGTTTACAGGACCGGAGTTCGAAACAGGTGATTGGCACAGGATGTGAGTCTCATGGTCTTTATTATCTCCGTCCCTCTACACATGTTAGTACAGTTATGGAGTCTCCCTCTCTTCTTCATGCTCAGTTAGGTCATCCAAGCCTTGCCAAGTTACAGAAACTTGTCCCTGCCTTGTCTAACTTATCTAGTTTGGCGTGTGAGTCATGTCAATTAGGCAAGCATAGTCGTACTTCCTTTCCTCGTAGTTTCACACGTGGTGCTTCGTCCCCTTTTGTCGTGGTTCACTCTGACATTTGGGGACCTAGCCGCGTTAAGTCTACTTTAGGTTTTCAATACTTTGTTACTTTCATTGATGATTATTCCGGATGCACTTGGTTATTTTTGATGAAAAATCGTTCGAATTATTTCATATCTTTCAAACTTTTTTTAATGAAATTCAAACTCGGTTCGGTGTTTCTATTAGAGTTTTGCGTAGTGATAATGGCCGTGAATATCTTTCTCATTCTTTTAAACAATTCATGGCTTCTCACGGTATTTTGCATCAAACTTCTTGTGCTTATACACCTCAACAAAATGGTGTAGCTGAACGTAAAAATAGACATCTTATTGAAACAACTCGCACACTTTTAATTCATGGAGATGTTCCTCAACATTTTTGGGGTGATGCTCTTCTTACTCGCATGTTATCTCATTAATCGCATGCCTTCTTCGGTTTTAGATAATAAAATACCTCATTCCATTTTATTCCCTCATGAACCACTTCATCCTTTACCTCCGAAAGTTTTCGAGTCTACATGTTTTGTTCATAATTTCAATTTTGGTCTGGACAAGTTTTCTCCTAGATCACATAAATGTGTTTTCTTAGGGTTTACAAGATCACAAAAAGGATACAAATGTTTTTCTCCTTCTCTTAACCGTTATTTTGTGTCAAAAGATGTCACCTTTGATGAGTTGTCTCTTTATTTTAAAAGTCAAACTTCACCTCTGTCTCCATCCAATCTTGTCAACACTCCTAATACATTTAATGTTCCTGTTGTTTGTGACCCTCTAATTGTGTCTTCTTCACCATTAGTTTTTGCTCCGCGGTTAGCTTCTTCTCCACTGCCTCTTCGATTTATAGTTCTCGAAACCAATCACAACCACCACCATGTGACTCTACTCAAGTGCCAACTACTCTGTCTCCTCCGGATCTGACACATGAGTCTGACCTTCCCATTGCCCTCCGAAAAGGTATTCGTTCTACACGTAATCCCTCTCCCCATTATATTGCTTTGAGTTATCATCGACTGTCATTACCTTTTTATACATGTCTTTCCTCTATTTCTTCTGTGACCATTCCAAAAACTGTCTGTGAAGCTTTAGCCCATCCTGGTTGGCGTCAGGCCATGTTAGATGAACTAAGTGCTCTTCATAATAGTGGAACTTGGGAATTGGTCCCGTTACCGTCTGGGAAATCTGTTGTTGGTTGCAGGTGGGTGTTTGCTATCAAAGTTGGACCTGATGGTACTATTGATCGCCTCAAAGCTCGTCTTGTGGCCAAAGGTTATACTCAAATTTTTGGGTTGGATTATGGAGATACCTTTTCCCCTGTGACAAAGATGGCTTCTGTTCATTTATTTATCGCCATGGCTGCTCTTCAACAATGGCCTCTTTATCAACTCGGATGTTAAAAATGCTTTCCTCAATGGTGATTTGCAAGAAGAAATATATATGGAGCAACCTCCTGGGTTTGTTGCTCGGGGGAGTCTTCTCGGGATGGTATGTCGTCTTCGCAAATCCCTATATGGCCTAAAACGAGTCTCCTAGGGCTTGGTTTGGAAAGTTTAGCAAGGTTGTTCAACAATTTGGTATGACTCGGTGTGAATCAGATCATTCTGTCTTTTATCGACACTCGAGTGCTGGATGTGTTTACTTGATAGTATATGTTGATGATATTGTTCTTACAGGTAGTGACAACCATGGCATCTCTCAGTTGAAACAACATCTTTGTCACCATTTTCAGACCAAAGATCTTGGCAAACTTAGATATTTCTTGGGTATTGAGGTAGCACAGTCCAATGATGGTATTGTTATATCTCGGAGGAAGTATGCCATAGATATTTTGGAAGAAACTGGGTTGATGAGTTCAAAGTCCGTTGATACACCCATGGATCCCAATACTAAACTTCTACCAAATCGGGGGAGCCTATATCCGATCCTGAGCAGGTATAGAAGATTGGTTGGAAAATTGAATTATCTTACGATTACTCGTCCCGACATTTCCTTTGCGATCAGTGTGGTAAGTCAATTTCTTAATTCACCATGTGAAGATCATTGGAATGCAGTCATTCGTATCTTGAAGTATATTAAAGAATCTCCTGGAAAAGGATTGTTATATGCTTCTAATAACCATACAAGAGTTGTTTGCTACTCGAGATGTCGATTGGGCAGGATCTCCTTCGGATAGAAGATCTACATCTGGATATTGTGTCTCCATTGGTGGTAACTTGATTTCATGGAAAAGTAAGAAACAAAGTGTTGTGGCAAGATCCAGTGCGAAGCGAGAATATAGAGCTATGGCCTCGGCTTCCTGTGAACTTGTTTGGCTCAAGCAATTGCTTAGAGAGTTACAATTTGGAGATGTCACTCAAATGACACTTGTGTGTGACAATCAGGTCGCTCTTCATATTAGTTCTAATCCTGTCTTTCATGAGAGGACCAAACACATTGAGATTGACTGTCATTTTATTCGAGAAAAGATTATGTCTGGAGATATCAAGGCTGAGTTTGTTAACTCAAGTGATCAGTTAGCGAGATATTTTTACTAAATCTTTACGGGGTCCTAGAATTGATTATATTTGTAACAAGCTTGGCACATACGATTTGTATGCTCCAGCTTGAGGGGGAGTGTTAGATATTGTTTATATATTATTTGATATTATTAAGATATTGTTAGATATTGGTAACCACAATATCAAACAATATCTTCTGTTTATTCTGTTACTTTCAGTTACTCTTTTAGTTGTATTTCTCTACTATAAATAGACCACCCTATGTGTGATTTATACACAAGGGAAATTAATTCCAAACTATATTTTCTTTATATTCAACAATAATAAAGCCTACAAAAGATTTAGAAATAGAGACAAGTCCATATAAAGATGTTAAAAGTGAAGACAAACCCGTACAAATAAAAGATATAAAAAAATTACATTCTTAGCTTAATTATTCCAACACAGTCTTAGAAGTAATATCAAAACAACTAACTAGAATAGAAAATAAACCTTTAAAAGATATACCAAGTAGTTCAAAAGAATCTATGAAGCCAATATATAAATTGTTTAATGTGTCACAAAAAGAATTAGATTCATTAAGACTAAAAAGTAATACAGACATACAAATAGAAGAATTAAAAAAGAAAATAGAACAGATAGGTAATATCTTTATAAATACGATAGAAATAAATAAAATAAGAACATATCCAAAACTTAGGAATTATTATCCTTGGCCTACCGCTGCTAATGTGCAGTTTGAGGAAAAAGGATAATTAGTTCAAAATTCCTTTTTAGAAAATGATATAACCGAATGAAATTTAGATGGATTAAGTGAACAAGCAATATTAAATTTAACTTGTCAAATGATAATGGCGGCTACCGCTTATAAAACTAAAGGTTGTAATGATAAATCGGCTGCTATAGCCATAATACAAGGATTTACTGGTCAACTGAAAGGCTGGTGGGATAATTTTTGTACAGAACAAGATAAATTAGTAATTTTAAACAATATAAAAGCATATACAAATCAAGAAGATGCAATATCTACATTAATCTACTCAATAATACAAAATTTTGTAAGAGACCCCAATATATTTAAAGAAAGATCAACAAGCCAATTAGCAAACTTATATTGCCCAACAATGTCAGATTATAGATGGTATAAAGATAATTTCTTATCAAAAGTAACTTTGAGAGATGACGAATTTGTTAAATTTTGGAAGGAAAGGTTTTTAGTTGGATTACCTAAATTATTTTCAGAAAAAGTAAAAATAAATTTAGAAAGACATTATGGAAAACCTATAAAATATGATACCCTAACTTATGGACAAATACATAATATAGTTATAGAAACAGGAATACAAGTCTGTACCGATTTTAAACTACAAAATAAATTAAGAAAAGAGAGTATGATAAATAAGAGAGAATTAGGATTATTTTGCCAACAATATGGGATGAAACCTTTTAGAGCACCAAGTGCGAGAAAAAAGAAAGTGATTAGGAAACAAGAAAAAATATATAGGAAAACCTATAAAAAACCCTATAAGAAATTTTAAGAAAAAACTGAAAACAAAAATATAGAAAATAAAACCAAAATGACAAGAAAACCCAAATATAATAAACTTAAGAGAAAAAATAATGTATGTTGGAAATGTGGTAAACCAGGACATTATGCCAATAATTGTAAAGTTATACAAAAAAATAAATCAAATAGAAGATGAAAAATTAAGAGAAAGTTTATTAAATATTTTAATCAATTTTGAAGAAGAATAATGCATTAGTTCTGTAGAAGATAGTGAACTAGAATTAGAACAGATTGAGCAAGCATCCTCTAGTGAAGAAGAAAATCAAAAATCAGAAAAAGATTATTGTTTAGGACTAGAACTATGTACATGTGATGATTGTAAAAATATAAAAATGTTAACAAAATACCAAACTTCTACTTGAATTACCATAATAGATAAATTAGAAGATTCCCCTTTAAAAACTGAATTCTTACAACAATTAAGTATTAATATAATAATACGTAGTGAAGAAGTATAGAAAAATGTAAACCCAATAAGCATGAAAGAAATTTATAATAGGTTTAAAAGCCCTAGTAAACAAATAACAATAAAAGAATTACAAGAAGAAATTAAAATCCTTAAAAAAGAAATACAAATATTAAAAGAAAATGTTGTATCCTTATAATATAGAATATTAGAACTTGAAGGGAAAGAAATTATAAGAAATAAAGAGAAAAATGAAGAAGGAACTAGTAAAAATGAGGATTTAAATGGTGAAAGTTATATTAGTTTATTAAACTTAATGACTACTCATAAGTGGCATGTAGAAATTACCCTAATTATAAAAGAAGAAAAATTCAAAACAATAGATTTAATTGATTCTGGAGCTGGTGTAAATTGTATACAAGAAGGACTAATCCCTACACAATATTATGAGAAAACTTTAGAAAAGGTAACAAGCGCTAATGGATCAAAAATGCATATATAATATAAATTGTCAAATGTAAAAATATGTAAAAATAAGATTTATTATAATACTTCCTTCGTATTAATAAAAAATATGAATACTTCGAGTAATATTAGGAATCTCGTTCTTAACTTTATTATATCATTTTCAAGTAACATAATTAGACTTAAAAACTGATATTCTAGGAAGAGAAGTTTGTTTTGAGTTTATAAAACCACCAAAAACTAGAGAATTAAACTTATTAAAAGAATCATCAATAACTCAAATAGACATAAAGAAAAAACATATAAACATATTAAATAAAGAAATAAGATTTAAAAGAATAGAAGAACAACTTAATAACTAAAATATTCAAAAAATTATAAAAACATATGAAGAAAAAATAGAAAAAAGAAATATGTGAAACAAATTCTACTGCTTTTTGGCATAGGAAAAAATATACTATAGAATTACCTTATATAGATAATTTTGACGAAAGGAAGATACCTACAAAAGCTAGGCCAATATAAATGAATTAGCAATATTTAGAATATTGTAAAAAAGAAATCCAAGAATATTTAGACAAAAACCTACTTAGACCATCAAAGTCACCTTGGAGTTGTACAGGATTTTATGTCATGAAAACCTCCGAAATAGAGAGAGGGCTCCAAGATTGGTAATAAACTATAAACTTTTAAATAAAGTATTAAAATGGATCAGGTACCCATTACCAAATAAAAGTGACTTAATTAAAAAAGTACATAATGTCCTAATATTTTCTAAATTCGACTTAAAATACGGATATTATCAAATTGTGGTAAAAGAAGATAAATACAAAACAGCTTTTGTAGTACCCTTTGGCCATTACGAATGGAATGTAATGCCACAAGGATTAAAAAATGCTCTTAGTGAATTTCAAAATATTATGAATGATATATTCTATCCACATATGAATTTTTCAATAGTATATTTAGATGATGTATTAATATTTTCAAAAAATATTACGAGAACATATTAATCATTTAGATATATTTATCAAAATAATGAAAGAAAATAAATTAGTAGTATCAACTCAAAAAATGAAAATATTTCAAACAAAAATAAGATTTTTAGGTGATGAAATACATCAAAATACAATAACTCCTATATAAAGATCTTTAGAATTTACAACAAAATTCCCAAATGAAATAAAAGATAAAAAATAATTACAAAGATTTTTAGAATGTGTTAATTATATAGCAGAATTTATTTCGAATATTAGAATAACTCTGTGCACCATTATTTAAAAGACTAAGAAAAAATCTACCTCCATGAGAAGAAGAAATGACTCAAGCCATAGTAAAAATAAAATAATTAGTTAAAAAGATTCCATGTTTAGGTATTCCAAATCCAGAAGTTTTCTTAATAGTAGAAACAGATGCTTCAGAATTAAGATATGGGGTGATTTTAAAACAAAAAGTTCAAGAATTTTCTAAAGAACAAGTCGTCAGATATCATTCGGGTATTTGACATCCAACACAACAAAAGTATTCTACTGTCAAAAAAGGAATTTTATCAATTGTTTTATGTTTACAAAAATTTAAAGATGATTTATTTAATAAAAAGTTTTTAATTAGAACTGATTGTAAAGCAATATCAAGTGTTTTAAACAAAGATGTTCAAAACCTGATTTCTAAACATATTTTTGCAAGATGACAAGCTTTATTATCTTGTTTCGATTTTGAAATAGAACATATAAAAGGAAAGGATAATTTTTTACCAGATTTCTTAACCAGAGAATTTTTACAGGACAAAAGACTATGAGTGAAAAGTCATTAAGGCGAGATCAATATGGCCCCCCACTGGGGTCCACAAATACAGGTATGACAATATCATTAAGACCACAAAGTCCACAAGCTAAGGCAACTTTAGCAGAAATATTAAAAACTCCACCGCCAATATCTAGAAATCCTTTGATTAATACTTCAAACAGATTCATCCCTTTGTAATATTCTCATACCTTAATAAGTCCAAAAGACCTTATTGCCTCTTCTTCTCGTCAAGACCTTATTTCTAAAACATCCACCCAAACTGCCACCCTTCAAGATGATTATTATATTAAACCAGAGATACTACCTATAATAAGCCTAGAAAAATCTTGGATCAAACAAAATGCAAAAGTTATATCTCAATATCTTTTCCCAAAAGAAGTTTATCATTTGCCCACAAGACTAATTAAAGACCGAACCTTTTATGAGTTTATATTAGTAGACACTGACTCCGCTGAAATCATACATCCGCGAGATGAACAAGGTATTATTTAATATTCTAAAATGAAGATTTTAATAATACTTTCACTTGAAGAATGGGGACATCCACCATACCATTTAAAATCCTTTTCTAGAACCTTTAATCCTAAAACCTATGATTATTATGATTATATGGACACCTGGTACAATGTCTTATATGTATATCCAGGAAATCATTCTAGGTTTGTATGGTTTAAAAAAGGAATCTCATTAAAATTTCCAAAATGGTTCATTAAATGTTTCTCACACATGGGGCCACTTCCATCCATCTTTCCATCAAAAGTCTCAGAGATATATAATTATTTTCGTCAAAGGACCTCCTTTGAACATGGATACAAGTTAATCTCATTTATCGTCACTCAATCAATAACCTGAATAGTAGCATGAAACTTCATTATTGAACAACTATATGAAAATACTGATATAAAAGTTCTGTCAAGACAATTCAAGATCAAATGGTGGAAGAATTTTAATTTGGATATTATTAATAAACAAAGAATAGACATCTGACAAGCTAACTATCAACAACATCAAGAAAATTCATGACAAGTATTAACTAAGGTATCATTAATTATTCCTAACTGAAAAACAAAGATTAATGGCAGAATTAGCCTCTGCGTCAAGTTTAGAAGAAATGGAAAAACTTATCAAAGAAAAATCAACCTCCAAGACTCCATCAGAAGGTAGCAGTGAACATTCAAATCCATTCAGCATGATCGACTGATAAAACAACAAAATCGACAAGATAAAAAGAAAAAGGACGACAAGGACATCCTAATCACTTTCTTTTTTCTTGCACTTGGTGCTCTAATAGGTTCCATCCCATATTATTGGCAAAATGATCCTAATTCTCTCTTATGTATCATACTCTCTTTTCTTAATTTATTTTGTAGTTTAAAATCAGTACAGACTTGTATTCCTGTTTCTACAACTATATTATGTATTTGTCCATAAGTTAGGGTATCATATGCTATAGGCTTTCCATAATGTCTTTCTAAATTTATTTTTACTTTTTCTAAAAATAATTTAGGTAATCCGGATAAAAACCTTTCTTTCCAAAATCCAACAAATCCGTCTTCTCTCGAAGTTAATTTTGAAAAGAAATTATCTTTATACCATCTATAATCTGACATTGTTGGGTAATATATGTTTGTTAATTGGCTTGCTGATCTTTCTTTAAATATATTGGGGTCTCCTACAAAGATTGCTAATTTATCTTGTTCTGTACAAAAATTATCCCATCAGCTTTTCAATAAATCCTTGTATTATGGCTATAACAACCGATTTATCATTACAACCTTTAGTTTTATGAGCGGTAGCTTCCATTGTCATTTGACAAGTTAAATCTAATATTGTTTGTTCACTTAATCTATCTAAATTCCATTCGGTTATATCATTTCCTGAAAAAGAATTTTGAATTAATTCTTCTCTTTCCTCAAAACATCAGCAGCTGTAGGTCTAGGATAATAATTCCTAAGTTTTGGATATATTCTTATTGTATTTATTTCTATTGTATTTATAGAGGTATTACCTATCTGTTCTATTTTCTTTTTTAATTCTTCTATTTGTGTGTTTGTATTACTTTTTAGTCTTAATGAATCTAATTCTTTTTGTGACACATTAAACAATTTATATATTGGCTTCATAGGTTCTTTTGAACTACTTGGTATATCTTTTAAAGGTTTCTTTTCTATTCTAGTTAGTTGTTTTGACATTACTTCTAAGACTGTGTTGGAAGAATTAAGCTGAGAATGTAATTTTTTTATATCTTTTATTTGTACGGGTTGGTCTTCACTTTTAACATCTTTATATGAGTTTGCCTCTATTTCTAAATCTTTTGTAGGCTTTATTATATAATTCCTGTTGCAGAGGATATTTAGCTATTATTAATTCATTATTAATAGTTTTCCAAGTATTTGATATTATTTATAAAGGATATATATGTTTTTCTTGATTATAATTAAAAAACCAATCAAAGAAATATAAATTTATTTCATGTTGTTCTAAATAATCATAATTTTTTTTCTAAATTCTTCTGTTTGTTATTTTGTAAAAGATTTAAAATACCACTCTCTATTTCCTTTATTATATTACTGCCTCAAAATCTTGTCTAATCCAATTTTTATCTATTTTAAATATTACTTCTCTTTCCATCATATTTAATATTTGTGATGCTTTTGGAGAGTATTGAGGATATTCTGATCCCTTTGACTCTTCATATATAGGTTTTTTTGTAACCCTTGGTGTAATATTATTTAATCCTCTTAAATCTAAATTTACAGTATATTCATCTATCGAATGTTTGGAAGATTGTCCTTTATAAATCATTTGTGGTTCTCTAATTCTTAAAGATGATAATCTATTCATTTTAAATTTTATGTCTGTTCCTTCTTGAATTATTTCTCTAATCTGAGTATTATAAATTTTTGGGTCCTCTATAATGTTTTCTAATTTCCATTCCTCGGGTATTTTACTTATTACTTCTTCATGGCTTAATCTTTTTAGAATTTGTATTGATGACTTTCTAAGATTAACTTCTACTAATATAGTTTCATCTTTTGATGAAGATCTTAAAGCTTTATAATTATAATCTATTTTGGTTACTTTGTAATAAATCCTATAAATTATTTGTATCGGGCCAAATTCTTCGTCTACTATTGCTTCAGGAATTTGCACATATAATTCTATAGCATTACTTGTTTTATCATTTTTAATATTTATAGAAAAATTTGGATAACAACTAAAGAAAACAGGTCCATCACGTAAATTATTTTCTAATATTGCAATTATTGAATCATTAAATTTTTTAAGTCTTATATCTCTTAATAACATTAGTATTGGGCTATTTACTCCTATTCTATAATTTGGTTTTGCTACCACCTGTATTAATCCTAAATTAATAAAATTATATCAATCTTTTCTATGTTGATCTAAAATTGATTGTTCTAAAACATTTATGATCTTATTATTTTTTGTTCCCAGATAGCTATATTCTACTATATGTATTTCATCTTGATTTGACATCCAAAATTTATGTTGTTTATAAACCTCGCATTTTCTTACTATAGGTATTAACCAATTATGTAAAGAGTTTTCAATTTTAGTTATTTATAATTCTTTATCTTTATTATTTGAAGAAGACGAATCTTCTTGTTGCGGCGTTTTAACTACTATTTGTTTATCTTTGTTTTTTTAATCTTAAATCACTTAGAGTTCTAAGGAGATTTGACATTTTCACTCTTTCTCTAGTTTCCATGCTATGGGACCACCTCTTTGCCTTCTTGACTTATCTGGCTAACCAACAGTCTCACTACCCTTCCTGGGTTTTACTGCCGGGACTACCAGACCTAAGGGTTGACCAACGTATGAGCATCTCTCAGTGCTACACGGATTCCTTCGAAGAGTTAAGATATCCAAAGACCCTTTAAACTCAAGGATTTAGGGTTAAGATACAAATTTAAACAACTAATAATTTAAACTAAGCAACAAAGTGACTTAGTTCCTTTAGTTTTCCTTCTAGATATTTTATATTACTTTTGTACCAGACTACCCCAAACATAATTAGCTGGGTTTTCTCTTAATAGTCTATCTTTTTGAGATATACGTTTTGTAAGTTCTATTGCTGAGTTTGGATTAAAGCTAGGACTCATACCCGAGGGTCGTAGTGGTCTAACTACAATTCCTAAACTAGGAATCACCCCTTCTATTGGTACAAACTCATTTTGGTTGTTCATTTTATTCTAATTCTAAGGTTATTCCCCCCTACAAGAAAACCAAATATGATAAATCTTCAGAGCTTCTGGCTCTGATACCAAATCTTCGCAGGATCAATAGAAAGAAAATATGAGAAAATTTAACATATGGATGGAAAGTTTAATGTCTGCTTGCAATTGCAGGTTTGGTGCTTTCTATACGGGGATTTGTTTCCTTCATGGTGATAGGAAGCATTGCGGTACTAAGGTTTGGAATAATGTTAGGTGTTGTCCTTTTGGCCCTAAGCATATCAAGTCTTAGGCCATATAAAAGAGGACAACCCTCTTCTGTAGTGCTGAAAGGCCAGACCGGTAACAATGCGACCTTATTATTATTGATTGAAATTTAAAATTTATTCAGTATGTTTCTAGATTGCTAGCTGCGGAGCTTAGACAATTATATTTATCCATTATTTTTGTTTGTATTTTGTATTCAAATTGATAAAGTAAGTTTATTATTTCTAATGCTTTTCTGTTACTTTTCTTCTTTTCCCCATGGGTCACCACTTGTAACTTATTTAACTTCCTTGATCAGGTTCTTGAAAACTTATTGTATACATTAATGGTTTTATATAGCATAACACTTCTTGGAAAAAACTTGGTTATGAAATGAAACCTGCTATGGTGCTTTATAGGTGTAGAATGCTGAAAATTAAATTTCTACACAAGCCTAATAGATTGAAATGGTTCTTGCAAAATACTCAATTTGTAAAATCAGCCAACCGTAAGTTTATGTTTGACCTATGGAATGCTAATTAGATTGGAATAGAGATGACAATTAAATCTATACCCGTGGAAACCAATCTATTCCCATCCCAAGTTTGACGGGGAAAAATCGAGTTGACCGGAAGTGATGGTGGTTTTGAGTTTTCTCTGCTTTAAAAAATCGAGGGCGGGGCGAGGATGTGTAATATAATTCCCACCCTTGCCCCAATCTCGTTCACGTCCAGTCTTTATATTTAAATTTAAATCTTAAAATTTTAATATTTTTTAAATATTTCATTTTATTTCTCACATTATATATAAAGTCATTTTTTTATATTTTACCATTTTTATTTTTCTTCCGCCCATTTTTTACTCTTTTTTTCAATTTCTTACATCAGGTCATTATATTATTCTCTTTTTCTTAAAGAGAACTTAAAAATAAGATTTATAATTTAGTGGGATGCATACCTCCACTCTATGATTTTATATATATATATATATATATATATATATATATATATATATATATATATATATATATATATAGGATTACAACATTTAAAAAATAACCATCAACTACTCACCACTACCTAATAATAATTCTAACACTCCCACTCAAGCTGGAGTATACAAATTGTATGTGTCAAGCTTGGAACAAATAAATTCAATTTGAGGTCCTCTCAAAGACTTTGTCAACACATTTGCAAGTTGATCATTGGACCTGACAAATTCAGTACAAATTTCTTTAAACAACAATTTTTCACGAATAAAATGACAATCAAGTTCTATATGTTTGGTCCTTTCATGGAACACCGGATTAGAGGCAATGTGGAGAGATGCTTGATTGTCACAATACATCTTCATTTGTTGGATCTCACAAAATTTCAGTTCTTGAAGGAATTGTTTCACTCACACTAGTTCACAAGTGAGAGACACCATTGCTCTATATTCAGCTTCAGCACTAGATCGGACCACTACATTTTGTTTCTTGCTTTTTTCAAGAAATAATGTTGCCTCCAATGAGAACACAATATCCTATAGTGGAGCGTCTGTCCGTAGGGGATCCAACCCAATTAGCATTACAATACCCAGATATTTAAGTACCCCCCTTTATGTTCATAACCAGACCTTGTCATGGAGCCTTTTTGACATATTTTAGGATGTGAACGACAACATTCCAATGATAAGTACGCAAATTTTGCATAAACTGACTGACAACTCCAACGGTAAAAGATAGGTCAGGTATGGTAATTGTTAGATAAATGAGTTTCCCAACAAGTCTTCTATATCTCTCAAGATCGAAGAGCGGTTCACCTTGATCTGTCATTAATTTCTGATTTGGATCCATAGGGTTGTCTATTGATCTACAATCAATTATGCCTATTTCTTTCAAGATATCTAAAGCATACTTTCTTTGGGAGACTACAATATCTTCTTTTGATTGAGTCACTTCAATCCCTAGAAAGTATTTGAGACAACCAAGATCCTTAGTTTGGAAGTGATTGCATAAATATTTCTTTAGCAGAGAAATTTTATCAACATCATCCCTTGTAATGACTATATCATCCACATATATAATTAAATAAACACATTTTCCTGAAGTAGTATAATAAAAAAATAGAATGATCTGCTTCATTTTGTTTTAGTCCAAAACTTTGAACAATGTGACTAAACTTTCCAAACCAAGTACGTGGAGATTGTTTGAGACCATAGAGAGAACGATGTAACTTACAAACCAAACTAGACTCCCCTGAGTAACAAAATTAGGAGGTTGCTCCATGTAAATTTCCTCCTCAAGATCACCATGCAAGAAAGCATTCTTGAATCTAACTGATGAAGAGGTCAATGACGGATAACTGTCATAGCAAAGAAAAGTCGAACAATAGTCATTTTGGCCACAGGAGAAAAAGTATCATTGTAGTCAAGGTCATAAATTTGAGTGTAGCCTTTTGCTATACTAATCTAGCTTTGAGTCAATCAACTTCACCTTTTGGTCCAACTTTAATGGCATAGACCCAACGACAACTAATAGTCTTCTTCCTAGGTGGAAGAGGAACTAAGTTCCATGTACCATTGTGCTCAAGAGCCTGCATTTCATCAATCATGACTTGTCTAGGTTACTGAACAATTCAATAATTTGGTTAATTGACTTAGGGAAATGAGACTGAAGGGACATAAAGGAACAAAAAGAACAAATTTTAAGTTTAAAGACGGAGAAATGGAGACTTGACCAATTCCTTTATAAAGGCTACTTTAGATACGTTGGCTAAGGTTATGGAATGAGGAGTTTCAGGAAATGAGAGAGAAGAGAAGAAAGATGTATTACCAAACATGTGATCAGAAGCACCTAAGTCAATAATCCATGGATTTTGACTTTCCACAGATTGTGAAATGCAAGTTGTTGATGAATTTGGGGTTGTTGATGATTGTGCTAAACTACTAGATTTCAATCTCAAATATTCCTGATATTCTTCGTGAGAGAACTGGGGTTCAACCATTTCAGATTTGGAAATATTGACAGTCTTATCAGAAAAATCGTGCAAAGAGTAGCAATTTTCCAAGGTATGACCTATTCTATTGCAATGAGTGCATTAAAGATGTCCTCTACCTTCACGTCCTCCCTAGTGTTGCGACTTCCTCTTCCACGAGTAGAAATCATAGCATAAGATTCAACAAGTTCTTGATTATTTTCCTTTGAAAGTTAAAACACGAAGTAGTCTTGTAGTCAAACTTTCCATAGAAGGAACTTCTTGTCCAGTTAAAATTTGATCTCTAACATGATCAAATTCTGAATTTATAGCCTGGAGAGTCATAACCATATAGAATTTATCCAACTTTTGCTTTATCTCCTCCAACGAATCCACCTCTAAGAACATCTTTAATTCTTCAACTGCTGATTGAACTTCTACAATAAAGGTCATCATATATTTATCCACTTGCTTGAGAGAGACTAATCAATTAGCGGAATCATAGAGGCATTGAATATCATTTGCGAAGATATTCTGAGCCTTTTTCCATAAAGAGTTACATGTGTTTGAATGATCTGAAAGTGTTTAAAATATTTGGTTCTATTGATTGCCACAATAAAGCACAAAGTTGATAATCAAGTTTTTTCCATTGTTGAGTCTGATCTTCTGGTATCTTACTTCCGTCTTCTTCTATATGATCGTGAAACCCTTGTCCAAGGAACCAAAGTTCCACTAAAGAGGACCAAGACATGTAATTTTTTCCATTTAATTTCTCAGTCGTTATAGTGGGAGTTCCGAAAAAGGAGGTTGTGGGCCTTGACGACATGTTTCAAATAATGTAGATGTAAGATAGAGACAATGAAACTTGTAAGAATGAGAACACCCAATATAGAATTATATAGAGAGGGAAGTATCAATTTTTACTTTGCAAGAAAACTAACGAATGCTAGCAGCGGATAGCTGTAGTGGAATGGAGGCCGGAAGGTCACTGGAAGGTGGTCAGAAAGTCATCGAACAACAACAAAAAAGTGATCGGTTAGTTGCTGGAAAGTGACCAAAAAAGTAACTAGAAAATTGTCGGAAAAGTGGTCGGACGGTGGCCAGAAAGGCAGAGCAGGACCAACCTACTCTAATACCAAGTTAAGAGAGTTAAAAGAATATTTATAATTTAGTGGGATACATACTTCCACTATATGATCTCATATATATAGGATTACAACATTTAAAAAACAACCATCATCCACTAACTAGTAACCATTAACTACTACCTAATAATAATTCTAATAGTCTTTTTCATATTTTCTTAATATTTTCAATCAATATGGTTTTTCCAATCTTTCCAATGAATTTGACAAACACAAAATTAATTTTTTTCTACTTTATTTTTTTCTAAATATTCTACATCAATCTTAATAGTAATTAATATTATTTTATTTCTAATTTATCTTTATTAGATTTTATTATTTCTATTTGTTATATATCAAACTTTCTTAATAAAATAATTGTATTTTGAAAGATTAAAAAGAATTAATAATTAATTTATCACTTTGAACTAATTAAATAAAAATTAACTTACTAAATATTTTTTGATAAATTATATATTTTATATTTATAAATATTTTAAATGATAACTTAAAAAACAATTAACAAAATGTAATTAAATGTTTAAATACAATATTATAATATAATAATAACGAGTAATAATAATAACAAGTAATAATAATAATAATAATAATATAACTATTCTATATCCATATAAAATAAAAAATGATTAAACATTTCTTTAAATATATATTTTAATATAATTTTAATAAATTAAAGTGTATACTTAATTATTAATAATGATTAAAAATTGTAAAATTATAAATATTTATTTTGGTATAAAAAATACTTTTAAAAAAATATTTAAATTAATTTATCATAAATATAAAAAATAATGTTGATCGAGGATGGGTTAAGGGCGGAGAAACCTAAAATCTAATGGAGACGGGATGCAAATTTAACTTCTAACCCTAATGAGGACGATTAAAAAAGTTGGGGAGGAAAACTTACCCGTGTCTTGGTCCTCGCCACTGTTGTCATGTCTAGATTGAAATGGCATCTATCCTATTCTAGTTCTCTAGTCCAATGTTATGGAGTGAACTTACAAATCCTTTTTTCAACTTCATAACTCATCATTAGTTTATAGATTAGCTTACAAAACATGTCGACCCAAAGACTCTACGGTAGAGGATGAAAAGGTTAACGAGGAAATAAAATAGAATGGGGAATTTTGTTATCTAAAACTGAAGATAACATGCGATTAATGAGTAACACACTAAGAAAATGTTAAGGAATTTTACCATGGATTAAAATTGTGTGGGTTGTTTTAACAAGTTGTCTATTCTTACACTCAGTCACCATATTTTGTTGAAGTGTATACACACGAGGTTTGTAGTGAGAAATCATAAAATTTTGAAAAGTATAAGAAAGATACTTATGAGTATTATCTCTGCGCAAAGTTCAAATAGAAACTCTAAATTGACTTTTAATTTCATTGTAAAATGATTGAAATATAGAAAATAACTTAAAACAATTTTTCATTAAAAATAACTAAATACATCTTGAATAATCATCAATAAAGATGATAAAATACTAAAATCCTAAACTTGGCTTGAGATGACTTGATCCCCATATGTCATAATAAATTAAGGTAAAAGGAGACAAAGCATGTTGTGAGATACTTTTAGGGAAAATACTGTGATTGTATATTTTTCTAATTGACATGACCCACAAGATAAACTTGATAACTTAGACAAACTTGGAATAAGCACTTACATCTTGCCAAGGCTAGATGACCCAACTGAACATGAATAAGAGAGAGAGAATCCATGACCGAACCAACATGTGCATATGCTTGTAAACGATAAAGGACATGAGATTCACATACGGTGTCAATCATCCATCTCAAACTTCAATCACGTAAACAAATGGAATCTTTGGTAAAGGAGATAATGCAATTAAGGAAACAGGTGAGATGACTAAGGAATAATAAATTAAATGGAGATCTATGGACAATATCAATAGATAGAGAAGGAAAAAAGATGAATGGTACCAACACCAGTGAACAACCGTAGAAACAAGGATTAAATTAGCTTTAGATACATGTTAAAATAAGAGAAAGGCATAAACTGAACCCCTAATATGTATTAATCACATAGGCACTAGTACAAAAAACCCTTTTAACATCGGACTTTTTACATCGGTTGTTAAAGAACCGATGTAGAAATTTTTTAAAAGCCTTTCCACATCGGTTCAGATGGGAACCGATGTAGAAAGTACTTTCTACATCGGTTCCCCCATGAACCGATGTGGAAAGTACTGTCTACTCTGAATTAAAATAATTCTGATCGGTCATAAGATCATTCTGATCGATCATCCAGTTCTGATCGGTCATAAAGCCATTCTGATCGGTCATCTGATATTCCTTTTTACTTTCTACATCGGTTCCCCCATGAACCGATGTGGAAAGTGCTTTCTACTCTGATTTAAAATAATTCTGATCGGTCATAAGCTCATTCTGATCGATCATCCAGTTCTGATCGGTCATAAAGCCATTATGATCGGTCATCTGATATACCATTTACTTTCTATATCGGTTCCCCCATGAACCGATGTGGAAAGTCTTAAAAAAAATAATAATAAAAATTTTAGACAGTCTCCCAAGCCCTTACAGACTCGACTCCCAGACCCAATTACAGACTCGACTCCTAGCCATTACCAAATTCATTCTCGCAGTAGCGAAAACCACCGTCTCCTTGCCCCTATCGCAGTAGCGAAAACCACCATCTCTCCCATCTCCTTCCCCCAATCGAATCCCTAACCTCCGTTTCCCCAACCGAATCCCCAAGCGAAAACCACCCTTGTCGTGCACCAAGAACTGCGACGCGCACCAGGAACTGCCACGCGCACCAGGAACTGCGATGCGCACCAAGAACTGCGACGCGCCACCCTCGTCTTCACCTCTCTGAAACCCTTTAGGAGCTCCTCCTCATTGCACCTGCGCACCTTCGATCTCGTCGCGAACCAGAGGTGATTCGGACCAGGTACATGGGTCTATCCTATTGGCTTCTCATCCTTGTTTTGTCAATTACCTTTATGCATTTTCCTTGATTCTGGATTGTTTTGTTTGGTCGTGGACTGATTATGCCTGGGTTTAATGTATGTAGACATGTTTATTCTGGGTTTTGTATTATTATTTTCGTTTAGTTTGACTTGAATATGTGATTTTCACTTGGTTATTCTCGTGGGGTTGAGAGGTGTTATCCAAGCCCTGTTGGGTTGGTTGATGTCGCTCTGGTCCGAGTCTCTTAGCGAAAGAGTTAAGGCTATGGGTTTCCACGCTAGGGTGTAGGGCTTTGGGGTATTGATTATATTTGGTTCTCTTGTTTTTCATTTGGGTTTGTTTCTTATGTTCTTGATTTAGGTTTGTTCTTTGTGTTGTTTGTTTTGTTCCTGGAGTTTTACTGTTGTTCCAGTACTATTTCAGTTTGGATTATATAGTTTGAGTTGTTTAAGTTTGTTGCCTCTGAATAGAGGTAATTCCATTTTCACACTAAGCAAAGACGTCATGTACCTATAGATATGGATCGAAGTTGGATAAATGCCAAACGTATAGAAGAAGAATATGAATTAGGGGTTGAAGAGTTCTTAGAGTTTGCACAGAGAAATGTGGGTAACAATAGAGGTCTCTTTTATTGTCCTTGTGTGAAGTGCTTAAATTTAAGACAACTAAGTGTGAAGGATATAAGAGAGCATCTCCTTTGTGATGGATTTTGCAAGAGTTACACTAAGTGGATTTGGCATGGGGAAGTAGTAGATTTTCCCATGGCTTCAGAGACAACTGAAATCCAGAAAGAAACCAATGATCGACTAGAAGATTTGATACGTGATATCGGTGAAGAGCCATTTGAAAAAGGATATGTATTCAAAGAACTATGCGAAGATAGTAAGAAGCCTCTGTATATAGGATGTTTTAAGTTCACACGGTTGTCAGCAGTGTTAAAATTATTTAACTTAAAGGCCAAAAATGGGTGGACGGATAAAAGTTTTACAGAGTTGCTAGAATTATTAATGGAAATGCTTCCAGAAGGGAATACACTTCCAAGCCGTACTTATGAAGCAAAGAAAGTAATTTGTCCGATGGGTATGGAGTATAAGAAGATACATGCATGCCGTAATGATTGCATCCTGTACAGGAAGGAGTTTGGAAGTTTGCATAATTGTCCTGTTTGTGGTACATCACGGTTTAAAGTCAAGGATGGAGAAGATAATTGTGATAAGACAATTTCATCAGGAACCCCTGTCAAAGTAGTGTGGTATCTTCCAATAATTCCAAGGTTTAAGCGGCTATTTGCTAATGCCAAAGATGCAAAGAGCTTAACGTGACATGTAGATGAAAGACACTGTGATGGGAAGATACGACATCCAGCTGATTCTCTGCAATGGAAAAAAATTGATGACATATTTCCAGAATTTGGTCAAGAGGGGAGAAACCTTAGACTAGCACTTGCTACAGATGGGATGAATCCTTATGGCAATTTAAGTAGTATACATAGTTCATGGCCTGTTTTGTTAGTAATTTACAACTTGTCTCCTCGATTGTGCATGAAACGCAAGTTTGTAATGTTGTCGATGATGATTTCCGGCCCCAAACAACCAGGAAATGACATTGATGTTTATTTACGGCCTTTGATTGAACACTTAAAACTTCTTTGGGAAGAGGGTGTTGAGGTATTTGATGCATATCGTAATGAATACTTTAAATTGCAAGCTTTGCTTTTTTGTACGATAAATGACTTCCCGCTTATGGAAATCTAAGTGGATACAATGTCAAAGGACATAATGCATGCCCTATTTGTATGGAAGAAACGTGTTATCATCAACTCGAAACATGGGAAGAAGACGAGTGTACCTAGGACATAGAAGATTTCTACCAGTTAATCATCCATATCGGAGGTTGAAGAAGGCTTATAATGGCTTTCAAGAGAGTCAAATCGCTCCTAACCCTAAAACAGGAGAGGAAGTGTATTCGAAGGTGAAAGACATTCATTGTTTGTTTGGAAAGACCCAAACAGTTTCCCATGAAAAGGAAAAATGGAAGAAAAAATCCATATTTTTTGAGCTTCCTTATTGGTCTAGTCTAGATGTAAGGCACAATATTGATGTTATGCATGTAGAAAAGAATGTGTGTGACAGTCTTATTGGAACCCTCCTCAATATTCAAGGAAAGACCAAAGATGGCTTGAACTCTCGCTTAGATATGCTTCATATGAACATAAGACAGGAATTAGGTCCCCAATCACGTGGTAAGCGGACTTATTTGCCTCCAGCTTGTTATACTTTGTCTAAGAAGGAGAAAAAAGCCTCTGTGAATGTCTTAAAGGTATCAAAGTGCCTCGGGGTTTTTGCTCGAATATTAAACGGCTAGTGTCAATGAAAGACTTGAAGTTAGTTGGATTAAAGTCCCATGACTGTCATGTATTAATGCAACATCTTTTACCAGTTGCTATTCGGGACATTTTGTCAAAGAAGGTTAGACATGTTATAACGCATCTGTGTTTTTTCTTTAATGCTTGTTTGTAATAAAGTACTCGATCTTGAGACTTTGGATAACCTAGAAGTCTGAAGTCTGTGTTGATATTATGCAAATTGGAGATGTTTTTCCCCCTTCATTTTTTGACATAATGGTGCATTTAATTGTTCATATTGTTAGAGAGATTAAGTTATGTGGCCCTGTGTATCTAAGGTGGATGTATCCAATTGAGCGTTATATGAAAATCTTGAAAGGATATGTTAAAAACCCATCAAGGCCTGAAGCATCCATTGTTGAAAGATACATTGCAGAAGAAGCAATTGAGTTCTGCATGCAGATTATCTTTCTGAAGTAAGTCCTATAGGGATTCCAACGTTTCGTCATATGATGGAAGACAACTTGGGAAGGGAACCCGAGGTGTTAAAGGTAGAAACATGAGTCGAGAAGAAGTTTTACAAGCACATTTCTACATCTTGAATAACATCGATGAAGTTCAACCTTTCTTATCTACTCACAAAGAAATGATCAAGCAAAGATATCCAAGGATGAATGAAAAATGGTTGTTGAATGAACACAATAAAAATTTCTTGAAGTGGTTTGAAGAACAGATCGTTACAATTGATGATGCATCTGAAACTTTGAAATGGTTAGCTCATGGGCCAAACTTTGATGTCATAACATGGAGTGGATATGATGTAAACGGTTATTCCTTTTATACTAAGCTTCAAGATGAAAAGAGTACAATGCAAAACAGTGGTGTGATGGTAGTTGCTGAATCAATGCACTTTGCTACTTCAAAAGATAATTCTCCTGTAATGGCATCCCTTTCTTATTATGGAGTAATTCAAGATATTTGGGAGGTTGACTACACCAAATTTAGAATTGTTGTATTCAAGTGCAATTGGGTTGACAGTAACAATGGTGTTTTGGTGGATGAATTAGTGTTTACATTGGTTAACCTGAATAAGCTTGGCTATAAAGACGAACCTTTTATTATGGCAACTCAAGCAAAACAAGTCTTTTATATCTCTGATCCAGTTAATAGTAGTTGGTCAATAATGCTTCAAGGGAAACCCATGTCTGGTAGTGATGACCTTGAAGATTTACAACTTCAACAGTTTACCAGTCCATCTTGAGCATCACACATTTTACCTTCTAATGATGACAATGAACAAGATGATGTATATGCCACCCGATTTGATCATGAAGAAGGAATATGGGAAAATTGTTAAACAATAGGTATATTATGGTTTTTACACTATTACTTACTTTGCATGTCTTTGTATTAGTTACTTTGTATTCTAACTCATTTATTTGTCTTATTTTGCAGGAATATGGCCGATTCTAGTAGGTCCGCGAAGAAGGGGAGATGTGCAACACGACTTAGTGAGTTGGCACTAAGTCGAAATGCTGATGAGAGGTTACCGATTGAGTTTGATGACTCGACCGAAAATGCTATTGGGCCTCACGCAACAAAGTTTAGAAGTTATGTTGCACTTCTGGGCCGCAGCAAAGTGAGCATAATAAAGAAGGATTGGGATGATGTGGAGATGCGTTTGAAGGAACAAATTTGGCAAAGCATCTTGGTATGAATTTTTTTCTATTAAATTTACTTGTATTGTTAATTCTTGTAGGATTACTGACCTTGTATTATTTTTTGTAGCTCACTTATAATGTTCCGAATACTGAAGGGCTAAGGAGGAAGTGGATATCATTCGCTGGTGAGCGTTGGAGGGCCTTCAAGACCCAATTGACTTCCACCTATGTGTTTGGAAGCAAGAAAGGAGTGTCTCCTTGTGAGCAATATTCCTTTCTAGACACTGAGACATGGGATAAGTTTGTTGAGAGCCGTATGGATCCTTCTTTTAAGGTTCGTGTGCTTTAAGCATATTCTGCTTTTAACTTGCCCTTTATATATGCATTGGCCTTTTATATATGTAATTCTTTGCACCTTACCCGCAGTTAAATCAACCTCGGGTTTAATTTAACATTGCTGTCTTTAGTTGGTATGAATTCACTGATGAAATACCAGCAGTTTTTTTCAGTATATAGGTAGAAGGAAGCTGTCCCAAGGGGGTTAACATTGCTATGTTTTTTTCAGTATACCAGCATTTAACATTGCTATGTTTTCTGCTGTAATTCACTGATGTAATTCTGCTTTTTTCAGTATACCAGCATTTAACATTGCTATGTTTTTTTCACTGACCGTTTCTTTGAATGTATCTTTATTAGGAGAAACGACAAAAGGCAAAAACAATTCAACAAAAAAATGTATATCCTCACAGGCTGTCCCGAGGGGGTTACCAGCTACTTGAGAGGAAGCTGATAGAAGAGAAGCGTAAAGCTTCTCAAGAAGCCTCTTAAAGTGACCCCTCCGGTGTGACTTCACCTCCATCACCTCCTTCTCGTCATGAGAAGTGGAAGAAGGCACGACAGAGCAAGAAAGGTGACTATACTACGAGATGAGAGTCGTGTTGTGGGACGGAAAATTGTAAGTATTTATTTAAAAAATTGTTCATAATGAGATAGAATTATATATTGTGTCTTCTCTAATCAATTACATTTTCTTTGTAGGATGAATTATTAGAGCAAAGTTCACAAGGGACCTTTACCCCGAGTGGACGACAAGATATATTATCCACTGCTATTGGACGACCGGAGCATCCAGGTCGTGTGCGGGCAGCTGGATGGGGGATTGGCATCCGACAATATTTTGGCAGTCATAAATTTTCCACAAAAAGTGTGGTCATTAGAGATGAGTTGCAGGCCATCAGGGATCAAATTAGGGAAGAGCTTCGGGCAGAGCTAAGGCAGGAACTTGTTTCCTTAGGCTTATCTCAGGGGAACACAGGAGGGGGTCAACAGTGTGTTCAGTGGCGGATCTTGACCATTGATCTTGGAGGGGCCAAATAATATATTATTAATAAATAATAAAAAGAAAAAAGAATATGAAAAGTTGAAAAGATAAAATTGTAGATATATACTTAAATATATTAAATGATCATTAAGTTTGAGGGAAACCAAATCATAAATTATATAAGAGTTACAAAACTGAGGAGGGGCTGGAAGGATAAAATTGTAAATATACAAATAAATATATTAAATGCTCATTATGTTTGGGGGGGCCAAAATCATAAATTACATGGGAGTTATAAAACTTTGGGGGGGCCACGGCCCCCCTCAGCTCCCAAGAAGATCCGCCACTGAGTGTGTTCCCGTAGGTTCTCGCCCTGAGGAACGTGTTAGCACCAAAGGGAGTTGTGCACAGGTTGACGTTCTTGATGATGAGTCAACTCCACTTGGTGAAGACACTCCTAGGCCTCTATGCAAGTTCTTCACACAGGAAGGCTTACTAGTGGCTTATGGTACTGTGCATACATTGGGGCCACTTATACACGGGGTAGAAATGACGGCTCCCGGTCATTGGGGCCACATATAATACAATTTTATCTTGAATAACGGTCATTTCATTCAGTGGCCTAGAGCACTTATCCAGTTTCCTACTGATCAGGTATTATATATTTTCTTTAATAATTTGATACATGTTTATAATTTTATTATTTTATCATAAATTTTAATTTAATTCCTTGATGTGTATAGGACATTTGTGCCTAGCAGAAGGGAAAGGAGAAAGTTCAAGAGGAACTGGACTCAGATCCGATACAAAGGTTATGCCTCTTAGCTTATAAGCTAGGAAAGCATATACCTTTACAGATCCAGATGGACCGTCATGTGATTGGGAATCCGCAGCCCATCACGTTGTACTTGAGTCAGAAGGATATTATGGATGTTGTTTTGAGTCAAGACATGATTTGCGTCACAATTCTCCAAGTCTGGTTAATGTAAGTCTTATGTTTTTATTTAAGTCAATTGGTTGTATGCCCTATTAGACATCAACTTGTCTAAAATGCAATTAACATGATATTTTCAATTTCTAGTTACCTCAACAAAGTTGTTGTGGAAAAGGGAGTAGAAGATGTCTATGGATTCATTGATCCTGTCCACATTCAGAGTTTGGGGAACAAACCAAATACTATTCAAGCATACATTCAAAAGAGATTTTGTGAAGGATCAAAGGAAGTTTATCTCGCACCATATCATTATGGGTAAGTTTTTTTAAATTACTTACTCTCAAACTTTGAATCTCTTAAGAATTGCTAATTGAGCGACATTTTTTGTAGGTCTCACTGGCAACTGCTTATCCTTTGTCCTAAACGTAGTGAGGCTATTTTTTTATGCTCTTTATGGAATAAACCCAAAAAGGAAATTAAACAGATTATTGATGTGTAAGTATACTAACACCCTTATATATGAATTTGTCTTTGTGACTAAATACTCTAGGTTTGGTTCATGACAGATTTAATAACTGTAAACATCTGTGCTTCACTCCTTTGAGCTAAATAGTATCCAGATTTTACTTTTTATATTCATAAGTAAGTATTCATAATAATTGTGCTTCATTCCCAAATCTCGGTCCAGACAACATTCAATTGTTTAAGATGATGTGTAAGTATACTAACACCCTTGTATAATATTTCATTCATTTCATTTTAAGTTCCACATGTCTTAATATGAAGTATTTTCCATTTAATCTTTTATAGGTGTATAGAAGCATGCTCAGTCATGGAGGGTAAGCCTAAAAAGAAACCCACATGGATACTTCCACATGTAAGCACGTTATCTTTCAAATTCTTAACTTTAATTTACTCATTTTCTGTATTTAATGTTTTTTTCTTATAGTGTAATAAGAAAAAAGGAAGTTGGGAGTGCGGATATTATGTGATGAGACATATGTTAACAATCATCACAGCAAATATCACAGATTCATGGAATTTGGTATGTGTTATGACTATATCTATGTCATTGACATATATTTGCCTACTTGTGCTTATCTGAAATGTTTTTTGTTTGTTTGTAGATATTCGATGATGGTCATCCAATAAGTGAAGCAGAGATTGATGACATTAGACAACTTTGGGCAGATTTTGTTATTAAGAACTATAGTCGTGATTGAATACTTAATTGTGAAACATTAGGACTATATTCTTTGTATATATAAACTTAGAATACAATACATGTTCATTGTTTGTTGATAACAATGTAGATATATAATATACATTATGTTTACTTGTGTGTTGATGCATGTCCTTTATAGATTAACATTCTAAGTAGCTGTAAATATTTGCAATGCTGTACAGGTTATGAAAAATCATAAACTCAAATTCGTATTTGAAAAAAATATATGACTTTCCACATCAGTTATGGCCTAGAACCGATGTAGAAAGTCATTTTTAATACTTTCCACATCGGGTCTTGCCATAACCGATGTAGAAAGTCTGATTTTCCACATCGGTTATGGCTAGAACCGATGTGGAAAGTCAGACTTTCCACATCGGTTATGGCAAGATCCGATGTGGAAAGTCAGAGTTTCTACATCGGTTCTTAACCGATGTTAAAACTCACCAAGTTTCTACATCGGTTGTATCTACATCGGTTGTAGAACCGATGTAGAAAGCTGCTAAGAACCGATGTTAAAGGTGTTTTCTGTACTAGTGAGGGTTGTTTATTTATAAATATGAAAATATAAAGGTATAAAGAAAATACAAATATGTGGACCTAAACCCGTTACATCTAACAATTTCCATTCCTAAATTAGGAATACAAGAAAGCTAGGCATATTGTTGTTTGGGATTTGTCTCCATCGTGGGTGGAAAATTGGCCATGTGAAGCAATGTACAGATTAGATGATGTAGTAAGTTTTCTTGGTTAGCTTTGAGTCTCTGTGCTGACATTCTTGATGTGTGCTTTGGTTGGTCTATGGCAATGTGAGATAGTTTTTCCGTGTTGCAGCAGCAGCGCATGCAATTGAATGATTGTGAAATTTGGATTACCTTAAGTGTCAGTTTTCCTCAGTCAATTTCCTTATGCTCTTCTTAAAGCTAGATTACATCTTTTATAGTGATTAAGATTTTTTAAGGTAACAACTTTCTTTACATGTTCAGTGGTGCAGTGGTGGCATTTTATGTCTACAGGTTGGTACTGGACAAACAACAAAATGCTTCAAACTTGGATAATGGTGCAGAAAATTAGTTAAGTCATGCAAGGTTAGCCTATAAATGTTCAATAGTATTGTATTCTGTTCAAAATAACATAAAAGTGAAATATTATGTCATCATATGAATAGTTTTGTTGTGTCACCGTAATTGATTTCTATTTAGCATTAATTGATTATTTAAGTTAGTCAAATATTGGTTTAGCTTCTAGTTTACACGAACTTTCCATTTGTTAAACCCTATTAAGCATCAATCTTGAACTCTGTTAACTTTATCGGGTGCTATGGACACAAGTTTTAGTCTTTGGTTGGTAATTTTGTACTTTTATCTTAGAAATAGTCATTTAACCTGTCTGAGAACATCAACAGATTCCCAAATGACTTGGAGCAGAACACAAAGCAACGAGCAAGACTTCCCTTGGTCAAGTGCTCTATTACGGTGTCTTCAGACTTGATTTTTGAGCTAAGTCGCCGAGTAATCACCAGTTCAAAATCGAATTGATTGTTTTTTACCAAGTTATATACACAAACGATTAATCTATCTAATCGGACCAACTTTGTTCTGGTTTGCGGTTAAACTGGTCGATCAGATTTGACTTTCATAAATATTGGTACACAGTCTGAAGAATCTCAAAGTCAAGTTATGAAGTTGGCATGAATCAAAGGTTGACCACATGAGGCAACCTCTATAGAATATTAGAGCAAGTCTTGGCTTATGTATCCTTTTATAGAATCATCTGACGTTCGAACAATAATATCGATTATTGCCAAATCATAGTGTTTAGCAAAAAATATGCAAGGGTAGCCTTTGCTTTGTAGCCTTTACATGTGTGTACCAGATATGATTGAAAATAGTTCGAGATCTATTAACTATTGATCTTAAGGCATGAATTAGCTATGGATTCAAATATTTAAAATAGTATCAGATTTTATTTCAATAATTATTGTTAGCTTATGTTTGGATTTGAATATGAATTTGAAGGAGAGAAAATGAGTGGATTTGAGGAAAAAGAGAGGTAAAAGTGGAATTGTTTAGATTAAGAGAAAGATAATGAGAAATGAAAGGACACTAGAGAAAGTTTGCAAGTGATGTTATTGGTTTGGTAAATTTTAAAAAAATGTTTTACTTAAAATTGAAAGATTATAATTTTATTAAAAAGTAATTTAAAATAAAATATAGTTGGTGTAAATTATGTTAAAATGAAATGTGAGTTATTATTTAAAATAGAAAAGTTTTAATTGATGAAATTATATTAAAATAAAATGGAATTGGTAGAAATTGATTTCAAGTAAATTATGGTAAATTATTTTAAATACAATAAAATTATACTTTGAATTGATAAAATTATTTTAAATTAAAATGTGGTTGTTTAAAGTTAATTTAAATTAAAGTCACATTAATTTGTTAAAAAAATATGTATTATTTTGATGAGAATAAATTACATGCAATTGTTCAAATGATGAAAATTAATAAAATTAAATTAATTATGAAGTTAAATAATTGTAAAATGTGATTAGTGAAAATTATAATTAAATAAAAATTTGTGTGATTAGTTAACTAAATTATTTTGGTCTATATCATTAATGTTAAATAAAATATTAGAAAAGTATACTAAATTGTAAAAGTATAAAAAGGAAAATTAGAAAAATTTAGAAAGTTAAAAAAAAAAAATATATATATATATATATATATATATATATATATATATAAAATTGGTTTAAGAATTTGATGGTCATACATCATATTAAACATAAAATGAGGAGTAAAATAATATTGAAAAGCGTACTTAAATTATAATAATTGAAATAAAATGAAGTAAACATCAATGATAAAATTTACTTGAAAGAGTCACAAAAGTTATCAAATTATTCTTCCAAACGATTAACTCTTTCCATGTCTCATTCGAAACCTTTATTTATATTTATTTATATTTAGGTTAAAATTAACTAAATCATTTTCTATTCTTTGCATTTTTGCTTGCATGTCGTGAATACTTCCCAAATTTGTTATAACATTTGATCATCATAGGGGACTATTTGGTTAGATCTATTCACGGTGGATAGAGTCTTGTGGTCCAATGTCGACCATATCAGTGACGAATCTTGACCATTGATCTTGGGGGGGCCAAATAATATATTATTAATAAATAAAAAATAAATATAAAAGGAAGAAAGAAAATGAAAGAGTGAAAAGATAAAATTGTAGATATATACTTAAATATATTAAATAATCATTAAGTTTGAGAGGAACAAAATTATAAATTATATGAGAGTTACAAAACCGAGGAGGGACTGAGAGGATAAAATTGTAAATATACAAGTAAATATATTAAATACTCACTACAACAAAAACATCAAATAGTGACCAAATAGTAACCAACCAAAATCGGTCACTAACAAAAACATTAAAAAATATTTTTTAGAAATTTGAATTAGTATTAGATTGAAAGAATCGTTACTAACGAGATTCGAACCAGTACCTTAGAGTTAGAAACTGATACTCCAACCACTTAGCTACTAGGAATTTTTGATAATGGTTTATAAATAAATTATATTTATATACAAATAAAAATATATATCCGTATAAATATATATATATATATATATATATATATATATATATATATATATATATATATATATATATATATATATGTCGGATGTGAGGGCACGCTCGAGGATGAAAGTGTGTCGAGTAGATTTTTAAAATTTGATGTCAAATTTGTGAGCGGTCTCTTTATATGAGTTTATAATTTAATGATAAAATATAATCTTTATAATTTATTTATATAATGATATAAAATAATTTTTTTCTTTATTTATTTTTATTTTATTTTAATTTATTCTTCTTATATTTTTTATTCTTCTATTATTTAATTAAAATTCTTATATTAAAATAATTTTTTCAATATTAAAAATAATTAAATATTTATTTTTAAAATTATTTAATTTAACAAATTATTATAAATTAATCTAATTATGATTATTAATAGAACAATTTTTTCCTAACATATATTATTATAAATTAATCAAAATCATCTTTTAATAATTATTTTTTCCAGACATAGATTAATTCATAATAATTTGTTAAATTAAATAATTTTAAAAAATAATTTTAAAAATAAATATTTAATTATTTTTAATAATGAAAAATTATTTTAATATAATAATTTTAATTAAATAATAGAAGAAAAAAAGATAAAAAGAATAAATTAAAATGAAATAAAAATAAATAAAGAAAACAATTATTTTATATCATTATATAAATAAATTATAAAGATTATATTCTATCATTAAATTACAAATCCATATAAAGAGACTCGCTCACAAATTTGACATCAAATTTTGAAAACTCACTCGACACACACTTTCACCTTCTAGCGTGATCCTCACATCGAACATATAAATATATAAATATATCAAAATATATAAATATATTTGTATTTATATATTTTATATTTATATATTTACATGGATATATATTTATTTGTATATAAATATAATTTATTTGTAAATTTTTATTAAAAAATTCTAACAGTTTAGTGGTTGGAGTATTAATATCTAACTCTAAGGTACTAGTTTTAAATCTTATTAGTAATAATTTTCTTAATCTGATTAAAAAAAATTGTTAATAAGAGAAATTATATATTTTTGTGGAAATTAGAGCAATTAAATTGTTGTTATGGACTAAAATCCAAAAAGGAAAAAATAAAAAATATAATTAAATAAAAGAAAAACTATATACTTTTGCATTTTTATTTTCAAATATTAGTTTTTTTATGAAATTATTTTTAATTAAAATAATTAAAGTGATATATATATATATATATATATATATATTTTTTATTTTTTTTATTTTAATTTATTAATATTATCAAATTTTAGCTTCATGATTAAAAAAATACCAATAATTTAAATTTTATTAATTCTATAATTTTATATAATTATTATTATAAATTTAATTCTCCAATAACTAATAATATTAACACATTTATTAAATTAAAATTCTTTATTTTAATTAATTATTTTGATTTTTTTAACAATTTTTTTAAATAAAAACGATAAAACTTAAAATTAATTTCTAACTAAATCTTCACATATTTATGGTTAATAGTATATTATATTATTATGTTTAATTAAATTTTAAAATAAGTTCACTTAATCTTTACACTTTTATAAAAATACTAATATAAACTTAAAATATTTATCCAATTACTAAATTATTTAAAATATTAATATAAATTTGAAATATCAATTCAATAATTAAAATAATTTTAATTTTTTTATAAATACATTGAAATAAATTTTTATTAACATAAAAGTTATATATATATATATATATATATATATATATATATATATATATATGAGACTAAACTAATAATTAATTTAATCATTGATTATATATATAAAAGAGATTAAATTAATAATTATTTTAATGATTGAATCGGTAATTAATTTAATAATTAATTTTAATTTTTTTATTTACATACTATATTACTAAATTATTTAATAAGTTAATAAACTATTTTTTAAATTTTTTATAATGTTATTAAAATTTTTATCAATTATTTTAAATTATTAAGTAGATTTATATTTAATATATTATTAAAATATTTTAAAAAATTATTTATATAAATAAAAAATAGTCACTAATTTATATATTATTTGTTTAGTGACTGAAATTTTAGTCACTAAATCAGTCACTATATGTAAAAAGAGAAATCGATTATCGATTCAGTTACTATTAGTAACTGAATTTTTCGATCACTAATTTCAATCACTATTAACCATTTTTCTAGTAGTGACTGATTTTGTGACCGAATCAGTGACCGATTTCCGTGACTGAAATTTTAGTCACTAAATATAAAATGGAAATCAGTCACTGATTCAGTTACTATCAGTGACTGAATTTTTCGGTTACTAATTTCGGTCACTATTAACCATTTTTCTAGTAGTGATTCATTATGTTTGGGGGGACCAAAATCATAAATTACATAGGAATTACAAAACTTTAGGGGCCACGACCCCCCTCAGCTCCCAAGAAGATCTGCCACTGAAACTAACCATAATCATCATAGTCAATTACTAATGCTCAAGTGGATTCATATTACATGTCATTTGAGAACACAATTGATCAATCAAATATATTGTTATCAGACTTGATGGTTTCCAATAGAAGTTCAAGTCAATTTATATCACTCAATAAATATTTTATAACCATCATATTCAACTAATGTTTGTACACTCCACTAGACTAGGTTAGTTTGACTCATTAATACTCAAAGTTGTTGTAGAACGTTGGGATTAAATAAAAGCACAAACTCCAAAGATATTATTTACACTCAAGCCAACTTTTCTTACTAGAGCATACTAGGAATAGAGTATATTAAAGTGGAATGGCTTAGAGACAGTTTTTGTGAACTCTAACCTTGTTCACTATCCATTGTTAAAAGTTGTCATCAGTGGCGGATATTGACCATTGATCTTGGAGGGCCAAATAATATATTATTAATAAATAATAAATAAATATAAAATGAAGTAAGAAGATGAAAAGGTAAAAAGATAAAATTGTAAATATATACTTAAATATATTAAATGATCATTAAGTTTGAGGGGGACAAAATCATAAATTATATGAGAGTTACAAAATTGAGGAGGGGCTGGAAGGATAAAATTGTAAATATACAAATAAATATATTAAATGTTCATTAAGTTTGGGGGGCCAAAATCATAAATTACATGGGAGTTACAAAACTTTGGGGGTCACGACCCTCCTTAGCTCCCAAGAAGATCCGCTACTGGACCACATCATCATTGGGTATTATAGGGTCTTCACCGTCATCATTTGGATTGTTATGGTTTCACCACAAGAAATTTTATAATTAGCTAAGAAAATTTGTTACAAAATTTATTTTTCACTAATTTGTAGTTATGGAATAGTGAATGAATAAGGTTGTAGCTAATTTGTAGTAAAATAGCTAGAAAACTAATATTTTTGTAGTTATTCCCTCACTTAGCGAGAAAAATAATTTAGTTAGGAAAATTTTTGTCACTAATCCCTTGCTATCAATATGAGCTATATTATTTTTTGAAGTTATTTCCTAACTAAATTATCTAACATATAATCATAGCTAACTTGTAACAAATTTATAGCAAATATCAAATTGAAAAGAGTATTAAATTACTGAAAATTATTATCTCACATTTTCAATATAAATTTGCTAGAGATTTCTTTATATATCTCTTATAAATACAAGTCAATTTTCTACTAAAAATTATTTTTTTTCTGTATTTTTTTCACAAAAATTATTTACAAAAAATACTTGTAAATTTCTCTAAAAATATATAATTATAAAAAATAATGTTGATCATTTTAAAAAAATATCAACAAAAATTATTTGTAAATTTTTCTTAAAAAAATTATTTGAAAATTATTTTTACCAAATTTACTATAAATATATTAATTATATATATATATATATATATATATAAATTATTTTATGTATCTGAAATAAATTATTTAGAAATAATTATAATTTTTTTGAAAAAATATCTAAAAAAATTGATAAATATTTAAAATTATTTTATGTAATTTTTTATAGATTTAAATTTATCAGAAGTATTTAATAATATTTAAATTAGTAGAAAATTTAATAAATAATATTTTTTTATAAATTTATTTTAAAAATTAGTCTTTATATGAAATAAAAAATTATTATATTTAAATATTTATTTAATTAAATATTATTTTAAATATAAACATCTTTATTTATAACAATAAAGATATTTTTTAATCTTTACCCTTTCTTCAAAAATTCTCTTCCCACAACGAATTAAATCTCCATCTCACTTTCAACTAAAACCTAGTTCACGCTATTATCGTTGCCACCGCTGCCGCCCCTGCCGCTACCGCAATCGGCGTTTCTGCCACCATATCAAGTTATCCTAAGTTTCTTAGAATCAGAAGTTGCTTTGTTTTGTTTATAATTTGCTGTAATAAATAAAAGAAAATTAGGAGCCTTTATGCGAAGTTAAAGTTGGTTATTGGCAGGGTGGATATTTAGCATTGATTATGACGAGGTCAAATAATATATTATTAATAAATAATAAATAAATATAAATGGGTAAAAGAAGATGAAAGTATGAGAGGATAAAATTGTAAATGTATAAATAAATATATTAAATGATCATTAAGTTTAAGGGGACAAACTCATAAATTATATGAGAATTAAGAATAATAAGAGAATAAAATTGTAAATATACAAGTAAATATATTAAATAATCATTAAGTTTGGGGGATCAAAATTATAAATTACATCGAGATTACTAAAACTTTCGAGGAAGAAGATCCGCCAATGCTTCTTGGCACCCAGTTGAACATAGGTTTGAATTGGGAACCAGCCTCTTTGCTTGCAAATATGCTAGAGTAAGGTTGCATTACAATAACCCTCAACCATACCTTTGTATAGCCAGAAACCTTACAGCACTGGGATACGCTATTTTATTTATTATTATTATTATTTTATAAATGGTTTTGAGTAATTTGCATTAAATTGTTATGGACATGGACTAATTAATTTAATATTTGAGTTAGTTTTCTTTGAATCCATCTCAGATTCAAGTTAAATCTGTGATAAAAACCCAGAAAATTTTGGGTTGTTCTAAGTTGATTTAAATTCAGATAAAAAGGCTGAGTAGAATGACTTGAGTTAATTTGATGTTTATAAGTAAGAAGATAATTATTAAGATGGTGATGTTACCAGAATTTTTTGTTTCCTATTTTGGATATATGAATTAGTAATTGTAGCCTAATGTAGTGTTGCTCTCTTGTGTGCTATTAGTAATTGTGATGTATGCTTATTTTTATAATTAACATATTATTGTTAGTTTAATGAATTGAAAGCTGAAATTGGGTGATATTTGAATAGATGAAGGAACTAGAGAAGGGAATATCAGAAAGATTGGGGGAGGAAGGATTTGGGTGGTGAAAAGGAGGGGGAGATTGAGTGTAGGGTGGGCTTGTGCTATCAGTCTGGGTTTGTACTAGTTGATTCTAGATTATAGGACAAACTCAGTTCATTTAATTTTTACAAAATCTGAAATGCACTAGTTGATTCTAGATTCTAGATTCTAGATTAAGCAACTCCATTTTCATTTATTATGACAGAAGTACTGCTAGCACTACTAACTTGATTTACAGTTAAGTAGGAGTTGTGGCCTGTGTATAAGAAATAATGAGCCAAAGGAGAAGTCATGTCATGATGCACCTGTAGATCCAAAACACACCAAAAATATGAGAAAAGTTCAAAATATATATAATTAGAAGATCAGATTAAGTGCATGAAATTATAATAAAATCCTCAAACTATCAGCGGTGAACCAAATATATAGTATAGTACCTCAGCAAGGGGACCATTAAGGTCACTGAAGAGGTAACAATATGCTTTTGGAGTCTAAATTTCCCTTACTTTGTACATAGCTAGGCAAAGACAGATACCTTATGCTTGTGGAGCATGAATATTGTGCCAACATGAAAATTATAAGAGTTGAAGTCTTTTCTAAAGCCTCCAAATGACATTAGATGAAATTAGGTACTTGTTCACTTCTTTTCCATTTTCAGTAGCTTCACTATAAATAATCAAATCACCTAGAGTTACAATAATTGATTGAATCACCAAAATTCTGATGATGGTGAGTTGTAGTTCCAAAAAACACAACCTAACACGCGTATAACTCAAGTAAAACTAGTTGTTCCTTCCAATTTAAAAGACAAATGAGATGATAGCCTTAACATCCGTAGGGAAGTCCTCAAACTTAGAAAGAAACCATTCCTAGTTGAATAACTCCTACCCAACAAGTAGAAAGCAGTGCCTACAGTGAAACAAAAATGTATATAATGTCTGAGAATCTCAGAAACATCACAATGCCAGGATACAACAAATTGATTGGTGGTTCTGGAAGCCCATGTGTTAAGTGTTGAGCATAGGTCATAGTAGCAGCTGACAGGAAATAACTTAGAGTGATGGGGATTGTAGAATCAAGAGCTATTCCACCACTATATTTGTGAATAAATAGAACCTACACATCAACAATAAAAATTATGATTATAATTATTTAATGTAATTTTATTCATATTTTTGTTTTTCCAGGAGCTCAGATCTTGAGATGTAGTTCATATTATTAACTCAACTTGGCTTCTTAACTTGGACATAAGTGAAATTACAAATTTAAAAACACCAAGTGACAGGTACAATATCTATCTCCTACAATATCTTTTTAATTTGTATTTTCTTAAAGGTAGTCACTACAAGAAAATCGCGTATTACCGACGGATATTTACCGACGGATTTAAATCCGTCGGTAAATAATTATTATCGACGAAAATTACCGACGGATATAAAATATTTGTGGAATTTGATTTTACCGACGGATATATCCGTCGGTAAAATAATAATTAGTTACCGACGGATATATCCGTCGATAAATCCGTTGGTAATTTACAGATAAATTTACCGACCGATACATCCGTCGGTAAATCTGTCATGTAAATCCGTCGGTAAATTAACAATTAGTAAATATTCACCTAATTAAAAAATTAAATATTTTTTATTTAATAATTTAATTTAATCATAATTAGATTAATTTATAATAATTTCTTATATTAAATAATTAAAAAAATAAATATTTAATTATATATAAATATATATAAATATATAAATATATAATTATATAATTATATAAATATATAAATATATAAATATATAAATATATAAATATATAAATATATAAATATATATAAATATATATAAATATATAAAAATATATAAAATATAAATATATAAATATAAAAATATATAAGTATATAAGTATATAAGTATATAAGTATATAAATATATAAGTATATAAATATATAAATATATAAATATATAAATATATAAATATATAAATATATAAATATATAAATATATAAATATATAAATATATAAATATATAAATATATAAATATATAAATATATAAATATATAAATATATAAATATATAAATATATAAATATATAAATATAAAAATATATAAATATATAAATATATAAATATATATAAATATGTAAATATATAAATATATTTGTATATAAATATAATTTATTTGTAAATTATTATCAAAAAATTATGGTAGCTTAGTGGTTGGAGTATCAGCCTTTATCTCTAAGGTACTTGGGTTCGAATCTTGCCAATAACAATTCTCTTAATCTAATAATAATTAAAGGCTTTAAAAATGTAATAGGGAAAATATTTAATAAACGAGTAAAAATATTACCGACGGACTATTAAATCCGTCGGTAATATTTACTGACCGTCGGTAGTATTAAAATTTCTTGTAGTGAGTTAATTTGATTAAGATTTTATTAAGTTTTTGTTACACATGGGTTCACTCTGCTTTGGCTTATGATATTTCACATCATGGTCATAATAAAAGCTTGATAGAGCGAGGTTGACAATGTGAACATGTTGATGAATTAAACATAATCCAACATTAGAATTTATTCTAAAGAATATTAGAATTTAAGTTTGTAAAAACTTAATAATTTTTTTTTTGAAAACATAAATTTTTTAATTTTGTTAAACCAATTGTAAGAGTAATGAGACCAAATCGAAGATGGATGTTACAAAGAAATAATCAATTCAGTATTATAATTGAATAATTCAGAAATGGTGTTGATGGTTTTATTCAAATAGCGACAAGAGACCCGAAATTTACTGATGTAATAGGGCATATTCCTTGCCCATGTGGAAAATGTAGGAATCGTTATTAGAATATCCATGGAAAATGTAGTAATCGTCATTTAATGTGGAAAAGCATTTGTATCACCATAGATTTATGGATGGTTACACAAATATCCTTCATGGTGAGGAAAGAAGGACCAATGATGTATCAACTTCTGTCTTCTTTTATACAATACTTTTGAAACATCATTTTGACTATGTTTAAACAATACTTTTATATTGAAAATTGATAAGTTTGTCTTCTTTTTTTCAAGAATATGAGTATGATATTATAATATTACGATGATACTTTAGCAGGAATATCTACTACGGCAATAATAATAATTAGAAAATTACTTGCAAATGAAATTATGAGAGATTAGCTATAGATTAGCGAGAGAATAATTTTGATATATAGTAGCGACAAATAATTATGAGGGATTAACCACGAAATAGCGAGAGAAACATTGCGAAGGATTAGCTACGGATTAGCAAGAGAAACATTATTACGGATTAATTATGGATTAGCGAGGAATTAATTCAAGATTAGCTAGAAATAAATTGTCAGGAATTAGCTACATATTAGCGATAAAACAATTGTAAGGGATTAGCGATAAAAAATTGCAAAGGATTAGCTACGAATTAGCGATAGCGAAATTGCGAGGGATTACCTACGAATTAGTGAGAGAAAAATTGTGAGAGATTAGTTATGTATTAGCGAGAGAAAAATTGCGAGGGATTAACTACGTATTAGCGAGAGAAAAATTGAGAGGGATTAGCTACGAATTAGCTACAAGGTAACTTGAAATTTAGGAGATCAATTAGCTAGAGAAAGACAAAATTTTATCACTTAAATTAGCAAGGGAGAGCGACAAATTGACAACAAAATTTGCTACAAGTTTGAGAGAGAATATATCTTTATCTAATTAGTTACTTGAATTTAGCAACAAAATATTCCATAGTTATTCCATAGCTAATCTGTAGTAAAATGTATCAGCGAGAGATTAGTTATAAAATAGCTACGGAATGTGTCATAGCTAATATATAAAATTATTGTAGTGTTTACCCTTCCATGTTCTCATACACCGTTGATGTTAACAACATTTAATTTGCTGACCACTTTTCTACCAGAGTAATGTGTCAACCCAAGACGATGGAAGAATCGAAGGTAAAGTCGATGTCATAATGAACCATTATGCATGTTATGAAAATATTGTATGGAAGGTACATGTTATTGTTCCTTCATTTCAACATAATATGATGCAATAAATTAATCAAAATATTATTTTTAAAGGCCCACAACATTTAAATATCTTCTTGTAACAATTTGGCAAAAATTATGGCCTCAGGAGTCAACATATCATATGAACAAGGAGGTAATGCAGAAGTTTGTCATTGATATTTAGACTTCCTACATTCCTCACATTGCAACCTTGAATCTCTAGTCTAACCATGGAGGTCAATGTCATGTCTTGGTCATATTGCATGTCTTCAGAGATAGTAGGAAATGACAACTTGTGACCTTGATATTTTGGATTAGCTAGACTCAACCAATCTGTATGTGTGATTTTGATCTTTGTCCTATTAACCTCAGTGTACAGGTATCTCCGATTTTTCATTTTGAGGTTTGTGTAAAAACTCGAACGAGGTCATCGAACTATTCAATATTTAGCATCAAGAACTATGCCACACCTTAGAACTATAGATGATGATGGAAGTCCAATCCTAATTGCACAAAGTACGAAAAATTCATTATTTTTGGACTTAAAACTTTCCTCTCATTAAAGGTCTTATTAAATTTTACCATATGCTCATGTGTGTTGAATCAATGGGTCTGATTTAATGTGTTCTTAACATATGAATGTTGTGTAGGAGGAACTGCATGATTAGATGTAGGAGTATGATCATATGCAACAACTTATCTTTTCTTTTCTTTGTCCTAATAATTCATTGTCTTTTAATCGATGAAGAGGAAATCATACCTATAAAATGTTCAAGATATGAAACATCGGTTAATATGAAAAGATCATTCATATGAAAAGTGTGAATACAAGCCTTAATAACATAATGCAATTAATCATAATCACTATAGGAAATAAATGAAGACATAAATTCAAATGAAAATAAATGACATAAATATTATAAGAATTTTGTCGTATTACAATATTACATATTTAGATAAGTACATCAAAGTGAAGAAGTTTTAAACCCTAAAGACAATAGCATCACCAAATGAGTAATGTGGTTAAGTTCCACTAGCTACGATAGGAAATTGTTTATTTAAAACACTAAATATTCTTTCAATTACATTTCTAAGTAATGCATGACAAATATTAAACAACTCTCTTAGATTTTGGGACCTCTTTAAGTGTACCTTTTTAGGAAATATCTAATGTTGTACTAGAATATTATTATATTTGACTTTAACATAAAACTAACATCCTCAAGGTAGTAATTTACTATAATTATTGTACTTAAGATTATATTCAATAATTACTAAGTGAGCAGAAATGAAGTGCAACAAATTCCATACAACTCATCTTGTGGAATAATCAATGGATCCTCTCAAATAAAGACATCCTACAATATTCGTGAATAAGATGTTATTCCTTCCCACCCGTCTAAAACATATGTAAGTTTCATGTTGAAATCGCAAGTTATAAATACGTTTTGCAATGCCCAATCTTTTCCTCCCCAAAAACAAGAGACATTTTCTTGTGGAACCCTACCACGTACATCAATGTCATCTATTGTCCCTAAACAATCGTAACAAAAATTGGTGGTGTAAATAACAAGTAATACATTATATATGTGAAGTAACACTATACTTTGAACAATATTACCTTAAAGTATGAGTAAAATTGACTATTGTTTCAAACATAAGGTTGGACATCCGTCCTAGATGGCTGAATTAAGAATTTTGCCTCGAATATCAATATTGCATTCAACACATTATGAAAGTGTTGAGAAAAGGTTCTCCCATACCGATGAAAAAGAATGAAATACTTCTATTATTCACGTTATGTCCAATAATGTAAAAAAATCTTGGTTTTCGTTCTCCAACGGTTGATCGAAATGTATCTTTTACCAATCCAGTTGCCCTTAATCGTTCATATAACTTAATAAATGTTTTAGGTTCCATATAAATAATGTTACAAGATTATTTTTTGTACACTAAATATGACAACCGACACTCTTTTTATAGAACAAACTTTGAAATATTTAGAATAAATCATTATTATTAGTTTAATACGATATTTTATTTGTTGTTGTAAATATTGAATTAATTTAATGTTGCAGCTAAGAACACTGTTATCAATATTTTGTTAGTAAAATATTTTGACCAATCATTCTCATGTGCCATTTTACAACTAATTTAAAAAACAAGCCTCTATAATTTTCCATTACCTTTACCAAAATTATCTAAAAATAAATTATAAATTTACAATTTAATATTTATACTTCACAATTGATTATAATATTTTATATACTCAAGGTCTTTTCAGATTTAAAGAAACAATAAAATTTTACCAAGTCACTTTTCATTTTTTATATTAAATACTAATATAACACGATCATAATCATGTTCTATTACAATATTTATTCATTTATAATTTACATATATTTATTTTGGTACTTTTTAACACATATTTATATTATAATTACACAAAACTTTTTATTTCTATTCATTCCCACGTACTTAATCCTAATTTCATAAAATATTATTATACATTATATTTATACTAAATTTTTTAATATCGTTTTTATGATAAATGATATATTTAATATAAACATCATAAATTAATATTATAGAACAAGTTATACTAAAATTTTTAGTATATGTTTATCATAAATGATAATGTAATAAAAAATTTAACATAAATTTAATATTAATTTTTTTTAATATGTTACAAATATACTTAAATTTAACTTATTTTTTAAAAAATTATAATAAATGATAATTTTCTACAACTATATAAAAATTTTAATATATCAAATTACATATGAAATTTTAAATTTTGTATATTAATTAAGCTTACAAACATTATTTTAAATCAATCTTAAACTTAATATACAATGAATACTAAATTTAATATACCAAATAATGAGAGCGATTACTTGTAAAATTAGAAGAGAATCAATTATGACGTAAGATGACAGGAGAATCAATTTTGGTGAAAAATGAAATAGGATAATCGATTTTGGGTGTAAAAATGAGAGAAAAGAGAATCAATTATCTATTGTTACCCAAAAACTCTGGCACACGATCCATTCTTACCTTACCAACACACACCTCACATTTCATTTCAAGCACAATAAAACCAACGTCAAGATTCACAAATGCACCACATCAACCAAACCAATCCACCACCACCCAAGTTCATAATTACCACAGAGGAACTACTACGATAAGGACACCAACCCAACTTCAAAAACTCAGAACCAACACTACCTTTCAAATGGACAACACTAAACATAACCACATCCACCACAAAGCTCAATTCTCAAAACATAGTATCAATGGTCTAATCAGTACTCATTCACGCACTTTTAATAATATATTTAAAACTTCAACCACCAACCAATCATGGTCTAATCAATGCATGCATGGAATCTTTCAAGAATATAGTATCAAGACGTGATTACAAATCTCTTGCACAATAGGGATTTTTTTTGTTGCCACTGTAGTTGGTCTTCACCCTAGGCTACCCAAGTACTTGTAATATGTAAGTGTTGTAACTTTAGAAAACATTCATGATTTTTGTTCCCATATTTAATAATTATTTTTAAAATTTTGTAATTTATAATTTTTGATCCCTTAAATTAAATATTTTTATTTATATATTTATAAATTTGACATTTTATTTTTTTATAGTCTTTTATTTTTAAAAAGTTTTTTATCATTTTATATTTATTTATTATTTATTGATAATATATTATTTGGCATTTTTTAAATTAATTATTAAACTCATATTTAATATTTTTTTTTAATTTTGTAATTTATGATTTTTTATTCTTTAAATTAAATATTTTTATTTATATATTTATAGATTTAACCTTTTATTTTTTTATAGTCTTTTATTTTTAAATTTTTTTATCCTTTTATATTTATTTATTATTTATTGATAATATATTATTTGAGATTTTCTATATTAATCATTAAAATATATTTCTTCACAAGAAAAAAAAGTTAGGTTAACGATCATTAATACTAGAGGGTGATATTTTGATAACCAGAAATTATATAACCCTTCAAATAATTCACTTTTATTAATATAATAATCTATAGAATAATTTAATAAAAATCAAAATAAAGTAAAATTATTATTATAATATTAGAAGATAGTTGTTTATAAGAATTATATAGATTTAGGTTGTCAAAGTATCACTTTCTTAATATTAATTAAATAATTATGATTATTATTATGGAAAATGATTAATTGACAACCCAATTTTGATAAACGGGGTTATCTAATGAATATATTTTTTTAGGTGACGTCAAAATATCAGTACTTTATGAAATTTATTTTAATTTTATTAAAAATAAGGTATAGGGAACTCCATATGTCCAAATTTTATTGTGGAGCCCATCATGCATGAATGTGAGGATAGAAGAACATTAAGATTGTATGTCTAAATCTTGTTTGTGTCTTGTCATACTCCAATTAAAACAATTGACATTGACCAAATTGTGAGTCACTTCTTTGGTCTTCTTTGCAATCCCCTTGAACTTTCCCATTTTGAATGAACAATTGTTAAAGTCATTACTATATTTTCATGCACGTGATTGTGTTTATTATTATTGAAATTTGATATTTTGCCTCCAAGTACACGGAGAAAACTGAGCAAGGGACGTTGGTCCATGGTTTGTGATTTTTCCATCTAAATTACTTTGGAGTCCATGGCCAATACCGCGTTTCCTTTTTGTTTTATTTGTATTCTAAATCAACCATCAACGTGGTTACTTAATCAATACTGTTTTCTAAATGACATATTTTTCTAAATTTTTTATAAAATTATGGTGTTTGTTTACTAGAACCCATTCATAGTCTTTCATTTAAAAGAATGGCTTGAAGATGAACTTAGCACACAGTAGCATGCCAATGGCCCCTTCAACACTCATTTTGAATCTTCTCCTTGCTCTAATATTTTTCCAAAATTTCGATGATTCATCATCGTTGTCTCTTTCCGTAGAGAATCTGAAAGAAGACATAATAGTGTCATCACCCAAACAAACATTCACCGCAGGCTTTTACGCCGTAGGAGAAAACGCATACTGTTTCGCAATATGGTATACCCAACCACCCCACACCGTTATTTGGATGGCCAACCGGGACCAACCGGTAAACGGAAAACGCTCCACGCTTTCCCTTCTCACAACCGGTAACCTCGTACTCACCGACGCTTCTCAGTTCCAAGTGTGGTCCACAAACACCGTCGCCACATCCAAACGAGTTCAGTTAAGTTTGCACGACACTGGGAACCTCATACTGCTCGAAAGCCAAGACCGTTCCTCCAACGTTGTTTTGTGGCAGAGCTTCGATTTCCCAACCGACACGCTTCTTCCTGGTCAAATTCTGAGCAAGAGCACCAACCTCGTTTCCTCGAGAAGCGGGAGCAACTACTCCTCCGGTTTCTACAAACTCTTCTTCGACTTCGAGAATGTTCTTCGCATCATGTACCAGGGTCCTCAAGTTTCCAGCGTTTATTGGCCAGACCCTTGGCTTCAGAACAACAACTTCGGAAACGGTGGCGCGGGAAATGGTCGATCCACTTATAACGATAGCAGGGTGGCTGTGCTTGATGATTTCGGCTACTTTAATTCTTCCGATAACTTCAGTTTCAGAAGCATTGATTACGGGACGGTGCTTCAACGGAGATTGACCCTCGACCACGACGGTGGTGTGAGGGTGTACAGCCAGAACGATGGGGAAGAGAAGTGGACAATGTCTGGGGAATTTCGCTCGCATCCATGCTACGTTCATGGGATTTGTGGAGCCAACAGTTATTGCAACTACGAGCCTTCCAGTGGTAGAAGGTGTTCGTGCCTTCCAGGTATGAGAAGAAAATAGCTTCAATAAAAGTTTTAAAGGAATTCAGTTTGTCTCACTGTAAGTTTTTTGTACACTTCTCCAAAACCAGGTTTCAGTTTTTTTCCTGTGATGTTTGCAGAAGTATTTAACTACTTTGCTGAAGATTAACTTGTTGTGGACCATTTTAATTAGTGGAGTTTTCGTTTCTAATTGTGTTTCTTCGTCAACCAGTCTTAAATACGAGATCTTTGAAAAATGAAAATTCAATCTACTCCGATCAACAATTAATATGTAAATAAACTGGTTCTGTTTATATTTAAGTTAACTTACACGTAAAAATTTTACGTCGTTTTACTCAATTCAACAACATATTTATAAACTTATTCCGTTTTCTGTAATAATATATTATGTTCTTTTCGTGTAATTGTTTAATGAAAAAAAATGATGTAAATAGGTCATTCCTGGGTTGATAGTGAAGACTGGTCTCAAGGTTGCAAACCGAATTTCCAACATTCGTGCAGCGGCAGCAACGCCGAGTATGAGTCTCGCTTCCTGCGCATACCTGATGTTGATTTCTATGGATACGACTATGGCTACTTTGGAAATTACACCTATCAACAGTGTGAGAATCTCTGCTCGCAGATGTGCGTATGCAAAGGGTTTCAATACAGCTTTTCAGAGGCAAATGCTTTCTTTCAGTGCTACCCAAAGACGCATTTGCTTAATGGGAACAGTCAACCAGGGTTCATGGGCTCATTCTTCCTGAAACTTCCATTATCGTCCCATGATGAGTATAAGAACACCATCCAAAATAATAGCTTGGTTTGTGGGGGAGATAGTAAAGGAGTTGAGGTGCTTGAGAGATCGTATGTCCAAGAGGGAAAAAATGGATCAGTGAAGTTCATGCTATGGTTCGCAACTGTCTTGGGAGGAGTTGAACTATTGTGCATCTTTCTGGTGTGGTGTTTTTTGTTTAGGAATAATAGGACGTTACCCTCAGGTGCTGAGGGACAAGGGTATGTTCTTGCAGCAGCTGCGGGTTTCAGGAAATTCAGTTACTCTGAACTGAAACAAGCCTCTAAAGGTTTTAGTGAAGAGATTGGAAGGGGTGGTGGAGGTACCGTTTATAAAGGTGTCCTGTCTGATGATCGAGTTGTGGCGATAAAAAGACTACATGAAGTAGCAAACCAGGGAGAAAGTGAGTTCCTGGCTGAAGTAAGCATCATTGGAAGGCTTAACCACATGAATTTGATTGGCATGTTGGGGTATTGCGCAGAGGGAAAGCATAGGTTGTTGGTTTATGAGTACATGGAGAATGGTTCCTTAGCTCAGAATATATCATCAAGTTCAAATATACTTGACTGGAGTAAAAGGTGTAACATTGCCCTGGGAACAGCAAGGGGTCTGGCATACTTGCATGAAGAATGCTTGGAGTGGATTTTGCATTGTGATATTAAGCCCCAGAATATACTTCTTGACTCTGATTATAAACCGAAGGTAGCGGATTTTGGCTTGTCGAAGCTACTTAACCGGAACAATCTCAACAATTCAAGCTTCTCAAGGGTAAGAGGGACAAGAGGTTACATGGCACCGGAATGGGTTTTCAACTTACCAATCACTTCCAAGGTGGATGTCTACAGCTATGGCATTGTTGTCTTGGAGATGATCACTGGAAGGAGCCCAACAACAGGTGTCCAAATCACAGAATTAGAAGCAGAGTCACCTCATCCTGAGAGGTTGGTGACATGGGTGAGGGAGAAGAGGAAGAAAGGATCAGAAGTGGGACCATCTTGGGTGGATCAAATTGTTGACCCAGCTTTGAGATCAAACTATGACATGAAAGAAATGGAAATATTGGCAACGGTGGCTTTGGAATGTGTAGAGGAAGAGAAAAATGCTAGGCCCAGCATGAGTCAAGTAACAGAGAAGCTGCAGAGTCATGTGCACATGATTGTTGATGGTTTGAACAAAGAATAGTCTTACCCATGCATCTCTCTTATGACAGCAAAGTCACTTCCAGTTTTTTATAATAATACAATTATTATTTTTAATTCAGTTAGGGGGTAATGTGTGTATCTTTTTTTTTTTTTTTTTTCATTTGTTTGTTTCCATGTTCTCTTGTTAAATAGTTCAGTTAAATAAGACTGTTAAACTAGTATGATTTTTGTTTCCAAAATGTCTTCTTTTTCAGCTGTGTAAAACTAGTTTAAGGTAATAATCAACCAGATTTCTTTTTGCCGTCAAATTTGACAATCTCTGTAACAAACTAGTTGACTTTGAAATGCTCTTCTGCCATGTTTCCCGACACTGGTATTTATTTCCAAAACTCAAGCTATTTGCGAAATAGTAGAAGAAACCTGCTTCGTGTACCATTTTATCACGCCACCTTGACTCTCTGGAAGAAAAAATGGTATGAAAAAGATAATTAAACAACTCATCTATACAGCCTTCCAACTTTTATGTGATAAAATCTTTTATGTTTTTTATATTAATAATTTCAGTTGTGTAATAGATGTTTTTTTTTTTCAATAAAATGTTACTGTGGAAAGAGCAGTGATTTGTTGATAATTGATTAACAACCTCTGTTATTAATATAATAATAGAGTGATGATATTTTGACAACTAAAATCTATACAACCCTTGTAAATAACTCACTTTTATTAATATAATAATCTATAGACTGATTTAATAAAAATAAAAATAAAGTAAAACTATTATTATAATATTAAAACAATTAATATAATAATCTATAGACTGATTTAATAAAAATAAAAATAAAGTAAAACTATTATTATAATATTAAAACAGAGTTGTTTACAGGAGTTGTATGGATTTGGGTTGTCAAAGTATCATTTTCCTTTAAAATGATACGATCAAAAAACTACTTAAATTTCTTATAATCATATGCCATTAATTCAATTTAACCATGTAGGCCTCACTGACTTTATTTAGAATTTCTTAGTTCTTGCATTTTAAATTTATGTTTCTCATCCGTTTTTCCAATAAATTATAATATAATTCTTTCAAATGTTATTTTGATTAAGATACATATAATTAATATTAATCCTCTTTTAAGTCTTTGGTTCCTTAAAAACATAATACATACATAGTATATATATATATATATATATATATATATATATATATATATATATATATATATATATATATATATATATATATATATATATATATATATATATATAATTGAAAAATATAGAACTCATTTTATAATTTTATTCATATTTCTTTTGAATACGAGATACCATATTCTTATAGTATTTTACTCCTATAAATCAAGATTAAATAAAATAAGTTCCGATTATGTACTATTTTGTATAGTTATACAAACATATAATTTAGCTAATCAAATATCTCCATCTCAACACTCCCCCTCAAGTTGGTAAATAGATGTCATACATTCCCAACTTGTCCAATAATCTCCTAAAAATATGACTTGTTATAACTTTGATAAGAATGTTTGTCAACTAATCTTCAGATCAAATATTTGGTAATTCCAGAATATTTTTATCAAAATTTTCCTTGATGAAAAATCTATCAACCTCCACATGCTTCATCTGATCATGTTGGACAGGGTTGTGAGCAATGTCGCGCGCAGTTTTATTATCACAATACAACTGAATGAGATATGTATGTGCATACCCTAAATCCTAGAGAAGTAGTCTGAGCCACAAACCTTCACAAAGTCCAAGAATCATTCCTCTAAATTTAACTTTTGCACTGGATCTAGCTACAACTTTTTGCTTCTTGCTTTTCCATGTGATAAGATTACCTCCTACAAATGTAAAGTATCCAGAGGTTGATCTTTTATCATCAAGAGCACCTACCTAATCTGCATCGGTATAAATCATCACATCCTTGTAGTTGAAGTTCTTCTTGAACATATCGATGTGTTTTTCATCTAGATTGTGCATGAATTGACTAACCACACTAAGAGCATAGGCTAAATCTAGCCTGGTGTGTGAGAGATACATTAATCTCCCTGCAAGTCTCTGATATCTTCTCTTGTTAGTTAGAGTTTGATCTTCTTCAATGCATAACTTCAATCCTCCTTCAATTGAAGAATTTATTGGTTTGCATACTATCATTCCAGTTTCTTTCAGTAAATCCAATGCATATTTTCCCTGTGAGAGAAAAATACCTGACTTTGATCTTGAGACCTCATTTCTAAGAAAGTACTTCAAAGGATCAAGATACTTCATCTCGAATTCCTTTGTCAAGTACTCTTTCAATGTCTTGTGTTCCTCTAGATCATCTCCTGTAACTATCATATCATCAACATAGATAATAAGAATTGTAATCTTTCCTTCCTTTTTTCTTTAGAAACAAGGTATGATCTTGGTTGCTCTGTTGATATCCAAAAGCAAGCATTGACTTGGTGAATCTACCAAACCATTCTCGTGGCGATTGCTTTAATCCATACAATGACTTCTTCAACTTGCATACCTTCTTGCTATGTGTATTTAGGACCCCACATCCTTTTGGTAGATCCATATAAACTTCTTCAAACAATTCCCCATGTAAGAAGACATTTTTTACGTCAAATTGTTGTAAGGACCAATCAAGGTTTACAGTTAGACATAACAATACTCGAATTGTGCTTGGCTATGGGAGCAAACATTTCAGTGTAATCGATTCCGTATGCTTGTGTATACCCCTTTGCTACTAATCTAGTTTTAAATCTCTTAATTGTGTCACTTCTTTGCGCAAGATTTCTCCACGAACTTGCTCAAAATCATCATCCAGTCCAACAAGGAATATATGCACCCTCAATCTTTCAATAGACTTCTGATATGACTTCACATCATCAGGGTCCTTCATGACTACTTTGTCATGATGGTCCAATTCCCTAAAAATCTCAACCAACTCCCCATAATATTCAATTATAGGGTTCTATTATTTTGTTTTGTAGCGAATGTCCTTTGATTCAGGACAAACACCTGTAGCTCATCACTTCCATCATAAAACTCCTTTGGTAAAACATTCCAAATATCGAGGGCAATGGGTAAGCGAAGATACATTTTCATGATTTCTGGTTTCATGGACATCAATAGCCATCTTTTCACTTTTTGGTTTTCAGCATACCATTTTTCATATCCCTCATATTTCTCTATTGGAGGACTTTCACCTTCCCACGGATGTAGGACAATTTTTCCCTCTTTACAATGTGCATCTCCATTAGTTGTGAACATACGTCATAATTGGATTCATTTAGGATTATGCCTATGTTGAAGACACCTTCATATTGAACTACCACTGAAATTGGTTTTTCTGTCATCTCTCCATTTAAGATCTCCAAGGATTTAGAAAGAAAAAGAAAAAAAATTCTAAGCTCTGATACCAAATTAAAAAATATAGAATTCATTCTATATTTTTATTGATATTTCTTTTGGATACAAATATCATGTTCTTATAATATTTTACTCCTACAAAGCAGGACTAAATAAAGTAAGTTCTGATTATGCATTATTTTGTACAGCTATACAAACTTATAATTTAGCTAATTAAATATCTTCATCTCAACAATATATATCCTGGTTCATTTTTCTAATGATATTTCTTCCTGTGAAGTTGTAGCTCTAATCTATATCACACAATTTTTCTTTAAGAATTGGTTACTTCATTTTATATTCAATGACAAGAACATAAGAAATCAATTCAATTAATAAATATATCATCAAAATATACTATGTTTTTAAACCTCCTTATGAAAACTCTTTGAATTTTTTTTTCTATATCAATTGATGGTTAAACTAAAATGGTTAATAGATCTTATATCAACTCTTCACAAAACAACCCTAAGAATCTTAGAGAGTGAGAAGATTTCATTTCGCATTAGGAATTTGTTTATAACAAAGTTAGAACATTTACTAGTTAATTCTATATGGATTTAACATTTTAACTCCTCTTAATTTATTATCTTCTTCTAATTTTAGAATAGGAAAAACACAAGATGGGGAGTTAAATTATGATTTAAAGTTGTTTTTTTTAAGCTCATAGGATAAATATCTTTCCCTTTGAAAAATGTTAATAATAACCAAACTTAGATTTTGACAATAATGAAAAGTAATGAAATTATGTAGATAATGTTTTTTTAAGTGTTTAACAAACATACTTATCGTGATTCAATTTTAATATAAATATAAAAAACAAAAATAAAGTACAAATATTTTTATATTAGTTTATCATTACCACAAACTATATCGACCTTTTATCCAAACAAGTTTAGTTCAATTAAATTGTTCAATACAAGTCTTTTTCAGGTCACTCAACTTACAATATGAATAATCTTTTTATTAGATTGTCCAAGATATCCCAAGAGTATTCCTTAACATACTTTAGAAAGCTTTTTACAACAAGAGTATCTCGTAAGGCTCACGATGACTATATAACTCTTATAAGAATATACAAAAGATTTTATAGCTAAAGTTTTGTAAAGAAGAAATGAACAATAAAATAATTAAAATATGTACAATAGTTATTTTGTTTCTCCATGGCTTTTTATTTATTTATTTTATTTTATATTTATTTTGAACTTTTAAGAAGATTATAATTGGTCCAACTACTAGTCATTATGGTTTTTTCTTCTTCTTCTAACTTTGTTTCCTATAAGAGATAAATATTAAATAAATTTAACGTAGTTTTATCTTTGTTTGATAGTCCATGCTCCTTATCCGTCTTAACAAAAAAAAACTTTTTTTTTTCCAAAAAAACGATAATTTGCTATTGTGAACATATTTGGTGGTATTGACACAATAGATACTACAAGAAATTACACATTAATTATGACACATTCCATTACTAATCTTTTGCTAATACATTTTACGACAAATTAATTGTGGATTAGCTATGCAATAGTGCGTCTCCAAATAAAAGTAGTTAATTAGATAAAGATGTATTTTTTTATCAAATTTATAATAAATTTTATTGTCAATCTATCACTAAGTCCCTCATTAATTTAAGTGATGAAAATTTATCTCTTCTTAGCTAGTCGACTTCACAAATTTCTAGCTATTGAGAAGCTAAGTTATTGCAATTTTCCCTAGCTAATACATCCTTCACAATTGTTTTGACGCTAATTCATAACTAATATCTCACAATTTGTCTATCGTTAACAGGTAATTAATCTCTTACAATTTATCTCTCACTCATAGTTAATCACTCGTAATTTATTTGTTGCTAATCCATAGTTTATCCCTACAATTTTTCTTTCGTTACTCTGTATCTAATCCCTCGCAATTTATCTCTCACTATTTGTAGCTAATCTCTCACAAGTTTTCTCGCCACTAATTTGTAACAATTTGTCTCTTGTTAATTTATAGGTAATCTCTCGTTGATCATATTAATTTATCATTATTTGTGTAGTAAAATTTGCCTCTACTTTATAGAAAACTTGTTACAACATTATAATATCAAATGTTTAATGTTAAAATAATTACACATATTTTTGAAAAAAAAAAGACAAACTTATCAACTTTCAATATAAAAGTATTATTTTAACATATTCAAAATGATGTTTCATACAATTAAAACATAACGAAAATAATGTTTCAACTGAAAAATATTGTGTAAGTTAAAAAGTTCTAGATCAACACAATTAAAAATAGAAACAAAGTTTTTTATTCTTGAAAGCATGTTTTCATCTTGTTTCATTAAGGTAGATAATAACAATTTCTTGAAAGACTGCATTTCTTCGTGTATTTGTTGTGGGATAAGTGTTTGTATTTCTATTTGTGTCTTTATTTGTGTTTGCATATCAGTTTGTGCCTACAACTCGTATTTTCATTTGCTCTTGTAAATTAGATATTTGTGTATCTAAGGTAGTGATTTATTCAGTAAGAGGTGTGGTAAGATTTTGGGAAGAGATACCTTCAATAATCGATGAAGATGAAACATGTGAAACAATACCAAGATCCAAACTCTAACTCGTTAAGATATATGTAAATATATTTTGTTATTATATTTTAGATAAACATATATTTAGTTTATAATTCGTTTCCTAAATATATGTATGATATAATTAGTTACCTAGTTAGTTTTCTAAAATCACTGGTTTGTACATTGTATTTATTCCAAGTCAGTGAATAAGATCAATTAAGAAAAATATTCTTTTACTAACCAATACCATAAATTCTACCTTTTTTGTTTTCACCAGTAGTCTTCATCCAAAGATCAGAATCAATTATAGGATGTTTTAATGTATTTTCCCCATATTTTTAAGTCATAGCATTTTTATATGATTGCTAAATTAAATAAATATTTTATCAATATTATAAATAAAAAAAGTTTAATATTTATAAAATATACATACTTACAATGAAAATTTTTGTTTTGTTTAACACATATTCACCATCTTTCTTTTTTATAAACTTTGTTATATAGTTCACCATAAGAAACACAACATAAAGACTATCTCATACCAACGTTAAAACTAATATTCAATTTATAACTAGTAATCAATATTGATTAACAATTATATGATTTCAATTATATTATATTTACTTTACATACATTATATTAAGATCAAATGTATTAAATATGTAAAGTATGAATATCATTTTTTTCAAGTGTTATCCCAAGCTTCTTGACCTCATGTGTGCATCATAACATCAAGCATGGCAAGCCTTACCTGCAATAGACTTCTTTTTCCATTCTTTTATTGCCCATATGTCTACTAATCCATCCCACATCTTAGTCCTTATAATTCTTGATCCAAGACCTTTAAGTCTTGAACATTATGTGAATTTTCCTTTTATTTTACCTTTTTCCTAACCTTAGCTAAAGATTCAAAATATCAATCCATGCATGTCAAATTCCAAACCTTTCTTGCCATATTCTAATCATAAGTTGATGCAAAATGATACTTGTTCTACACCAATAAAAATTAGATAAATTCATTGCTTAATACAAAAGTTAAAGCAAAACTACTTAAGTACTTTAACACAATAATTAGTAACCATAATATCATTGAATAAATTTTCTTTCATATCAATAGAATATTTTTTCCAATTTGGTGTTGGATTAGGTATTCTCATAAGACACTCAAATATAATATCTTGAGTTACTGAATCAGGAACACACCTCCTCCTACAATTTAAAATTCTTAATGTATAAATTATGATTTAATAATATAAAGTTGAATAACTAATAATTAAGTTTATTTTTATTTACAAGTTACTAAATTGTTGCACAAATATAATAAGTCTCTTATCAATTTCATTATGAGAAATTTCACTTGAAGGCTCTTCTATAGATTGTGGGCTATCATACGTTAGGACAACATATATTGGTCAACATCAATTAATGAGATGGTGGTTGTTGATGGACCACCACTAGTTGATTGGTCACACTAGTGCAGAATGAGCCTTTTACGTCAGTGACATTTTACGTCTCATATAAGACCGACGTTAGACGTAAATTTAAGTCAGACTCTTTGACCGACGTAAATTCACATTAGTTATCGAGACCCGACATTAATCTACATTACATATATTATGAAACAGACGTAAACGGCTTCAAAATTTTAAAATATTGGACGAAATTTATGTCGGACGTGTGCATGTCCGACGTAAATTTTGTCCTTTTTTTTATTATTGCATTCATCCAACTTCGATTCATATATACTTATATTATAAATTTTCGTCAATCCTAGATATTCAAAATTTATATTTAAAAAAAATTAATATACAAACAACAAAGAAAGTGATTGAGACGTAAATGTAGTGTGTAAACCGAAAATGCACTCGAATGAATAAACGAGATAATGATATTCCAATAATAATCTAGTGGAGACATTCATGTAATAACGTGATTGAGATCCCCAAAAACAATCATGGATTCAATTTGAACATATAACAGGAGACATAGAACACTAACCTCGAATATACACAAAAACAATTTAAAAATCGAATCCAATCAGAAAGAAATGTCAAAATCAAAAAATGGGACACAATGTTGATGTTTTTCTCAGTCAAAATGGTTGAAACTAGGGATGGCAAAATGGGTCAACTCGTTTCGTTTTTGCCCGCCCAGCCTTTGACCGTCAAAGCGGGCGAGGCGAGCTGACTCGTTATAGTCATGACTGGATCGACCTACCATAATTTAGAAAAAAATAATTTATTTTTTAAAATAAAAAATTTCAATAAATTTAATAATAAGATTATTATTTGTTTGTCAATAATTCAATATATATATATATATATATATGTATATATGTATATATATTATTTCAATTTAATAATATAAATCAATACATTGTTTTAAAAAATTAATAATTTAGAATAATAATAAAATTTACATAATAATAAATAATAACAAATATATATATATATATATATATATAACGTTAAAACTTATAAAATTTATATTTTTTATATTGAAAAATTTAAATACCTATATCTTTTTTATTTGATAAAATTTACATTATTCGTGTTTTAGTAATTTTTACACCTTTAATTCAAGTCATAAGGATAAAAATAATCACTGCTTAGGATGATAGGAGAGAGAATGTTGTGTTTTAGTAAGGAGAATATTTTATGTGAGAGTGAAACTTTTTTAATTCTCTTTTTAAAATTTTTAACTTTATATATTATCTTTATAATTAAATTTATTATAATAAAAAATTATTTTCTTATTAATTAGGCAGGTCGCGAGTTGGTCCGCCCCGTCCGCGTGTTGGCCTCGACAGGTTGGCGGGGTAGGCCAAAGCGGGCTAAAAACATCAACCCACAGGGCCTGGCCCATTTTGTCATCCCTAGTTGAAACATACAGTAGAAGGTGTGCAATGGCGGATCTTGACCATTGATCTTGGGGGGGCAAATAATATATTATTAATAAATAATAAATAAATATAAAAGGAAGAAAGAAGATGAAATGATGGAAAGATAAAATTGTAGATATATACTTAAATATATTAAATGATTATTAAGTTTGAGGGGAACAAAATCATAACTTATATGAGAGTTACAAAATTGAGGAAGGGCTGAGAGGATAAAATTGTAAATATACACGTAAATATATTAAATGTTCATTAAGTTTGAGGGGACCAAAATCATAAATTACATGGAAGTTATAAAACTTTTGGGGGGGAGGGGGTCACGACCACTCTCAGCTCCCAAGAAGATTCGCCACTAAAAGTGTGGAAAGTGTCGCTATTATCGTCGTTCTCGTCATCATTCTCAAAAGTTCTTGCTATGCGAGACGAGGGAGTGATGTAGAAATAGAATAAAATGCGAATTTTACGTCAAACCCATAAAAGACCGACGTAAAAGACCTCTTTTACGTCGACCCTTTATGGATCCGACGTAAAAGTCTCGTCCCATATATACAAAATTGTCACCGTATTTTTTTTAAGTCGGTTATTTTTGGATCCGACGAGAATTAGGTGACGTAAAAGGGCATTTTTGCACTAGTGTCACCACTAGTTGATTGGCCAACCTCAGTTGATGGTCCATGGATGGAAGTAGCATCTAAGACAATAACAATGAACAATACATCATATTCAAATAATTTACAAGTTAAAAAAGAAAATATCATTCAAGTATTTTTACTATACTTGGTGATTACCAAATAGAATTTAGTTCAGGAAGATTAATGAAAGATTGAGTAGGATGAAGTAAAGTAATAAAACCTTGACCCCACCCTCTTGCTTAAGGAGGCATTTGAGTTTTTACACATAGAAATATAATGAATTAAAAAAAATGTCACTTTTATACAAATATGAAAAAAAAAAGAAATAATTAATTTAATTTCACCATAACATATCTACCATTGAATAAATTTAAGATGATTCATTTATAACTACTCCTCATAACGGTCTAAATCATTATTTGAATCATCTAACTCATCATTTAAATAATTTAACTCCATTTCTTCATCCATGAACTCATCATCATCATTTATGAAATCAACATTGTGCACATTGTTCATTGAATAATTGGCATCATCCATGTTGATTTCTTCCATTGAGACATTTGCATCAAACAATTGTATCTCCTTGTCATTAACAAAAATACTGGGCATTCCCATTAATCCATCATCTTGAAAATAATCAGTAACAATTTTCTCATTTGACAAATCATCTTCATTATTCAATGTCTCAATCATAAATAATTTTATTCTAACCTTGCAAGTTGTCCACCATCACCACTATTTCTACCCATATTTTGTGGGTATCTTGTATAATACATTTGATGATCCTGTTGAGCTAATACAAATTACTCATTTGATTAAAGCTTTGCTTTATGCTTGATATCAACCAAGTCATATATGTCATCAAATTTAAAACCATGAAAAGGATCAAACCAATGACAACGTAAAATAATTACTTTATTTTAATATCGAAGATAAGACAATTCTAATATATATTCAACAATATCATAATAGTCCAAATCATTTTCATCATATGTATTTTACGAAACACATATCCCACTATTCATGGTGGATTTATTAGCTTCGCACTCCTTTGTGTGAAATCTGTATCCATTAACTATTACACCATTATAAGAAGTCACAATCTTAACTGGACCATAACTTATTTGTCAAATTAACTAATCCTTAACTTGTACTCACCTATGGAGAAATACAAATAGAAAACACATAAGTACATCACTTACTACAATGAATATCAAATTACACACTATAGACTACTATGGAGAAAGACTCACTTGATGTTTCAACCACCTATTGAAATCTTCATCTCAAAATACCAATATTTCATCCTCAGAGATATTGGGATTTTCATCCTTCAATTAATCCTCAAATTTCCTAATAGATACAATAATTAATATTGTAACAAATCGAATTGAATAAATTAAGAAACTATGAAGAAAACTTACTTTAGATATGGTTCGATTTCTTTACAATTTACAGTGACATATGTTTTGATAATATGAAGTTCTTTTCTATTAATAATCTTTTATGACCTCTACCAATAGGACAACAAGAGTGTATAAAAATAGATCATTTCTCAGAAATTCTATCTTCACCACCATTATCGTTACGAGAAAATTGAGTACATCTTGTTCGAATGTAGGGATCAAAATACATAGAAGCAAAATGAGAAATTTCTTCCAAAATATATGCTTCACATATAGATCATTCAACCTTTGCCTTATTGAGAACCTTTCTTTTCAAATATAACATGCATCTTTCAAATGGATATATTCATCTATATTGCAGAGACCCTCCAACCTTCACTTCATATGGGAGATGTATAACTAAATGTTCCATTGAATCAAAGAATGCTGGTGGAAAAAAAATTCCAAGCTTACAAATGGTTTCAATGATAAAACTCCTAGCATTGTCCATGACATAAACATGTATTGTATTCACACAAATCTCTTTGAAAAGCAAACTGAGTTCTATTAATACACCCCATATAAGCTTTTGCAACATATCATGAAATGTCAAAAGAATTAGCCTTTGCATAAAAACATGACAATCATGAGTTTTCATCTCATTTATTTTCCCTTTATCTATATTAATGTTATGTGATGTATTAGATGCATACCCATTTGGAAGCTTACAAATCATGAACTCACTAAGGAGGAGTAAAAACATAGTTATTATAGTGGCGACCAACACAGGTGAGTAGTGCCAACAACAATGATACTGACAGTGATAGCGATAACAATAGAGACAGCGACCAAGGCAATCATAATAATGACAATGACTCCTAGGTATTCAATTTGGAGAAGTTAGAAATGAGAAGTATTTTGAAGAAAGGAAAAAATAAATTTATATTTTATTACTAAAAAAAAGTTATAAAAACTCTATAATTACCACTACAAAAAAAACGCTTATTATCTACGGGTAAAATCCGTAGGTAATGTCACTTTACCTACGGATTTCTTTCCGTAGAAAATCCGTAGGTAATTTGGTCGTAGGTAATTACCTACGGATTTATAATCCGTAGGTAATGCACTCGCGGTAATTACTTACGGATTATAATCCGTAGGTAATGCACTTACCTTAACAAAATATTTTTATTTATTACAACCCCCTCCCTTATTTTTTATTATTACCTAGAACCCCCTCCCCTTTATATTATATTTTTATTATTTATTATATTTTCGAAACTTTGAATTATTATTAGATTAAGGGAATTGTCATTGGCGGGATTCTAACCCAAGACTCTCGAGTTGGAGGCCGATACTCCAACCACTAAGCTATTAGGTTATTTTGAAAATAATTTACAAATAAATAATATTTATATTTATCCGCGTAAATATATAAATATAAAATATATATAAATATAAAAAATATATATAAATATAAAATATATATATATAAATATAAAATATATATATAAATATAAAATATATATATAAATATAAAATATATAAATATAAAATATATAAATATAAAATATATAAATATAAAATATATATATAAATATAAATTATATTTATATTTTGATATATTTATATATTTATATATTTATATATTTATACATTTATATATTTGTATTTATATATTTATATATTTATATATTTATACATTTATATATTTATATTTATATATTTATGTATTTATATATTTATATATTTATATATTTATGTATTTATATATTTATCTATTTATATATTTATGTATTTATATATTTATGTATTTATATATTTATATATTTATGTATTTATGTATTTATGTATTTATGTATTTATGTATTTATGTATTTATATATTTATGTATTTATATATTTATGTATTTATGTATTTATATATTTATGTATTTATGTATTTATATATTTATATATTTATGTATTTATATATTTATGTATTTATATATTTATGTATTTATATATTTATGTATTTATATATTTATGTATTTATATATTTATGTATTTATATATTTATGTATTTATATATTTATGTATTTATATATTTATGTATTTATATATTTATGTATTTATATATTTATGTATTTATATATTTATATATTTATATATTTATATATTTATATATTTATATATTTATATATTTATATATTTAAATATTTAAATATTTAAATATTTAAGTATTTATGTATTTATGTATTTATGTATTTATGTATTTATGTATTTATGTATTTATGTATTTATATATTTGTATATTTGTATATTTGTATATTTGTATATTTGTATATTTGTATATTTGTATATTTATATATTTATATATTTATATATTTATATATTTATATATTTATATATTTATATATTTATATATTTATATATTTATATATTTATATATTTATATATTTATATATTTATATATTTATATATTTATATATTTATATATTTATATATTTATATATTTAGATATTTAGATATTTAGATATTTAGATATTTAGATATTTAGATATTTAGATATTTAGATATTTAGATATTTAGATATTTAGATATTTAGATATTTATATATTTATATATTTATATATTTATATATTTATATATTTATATATTTATATATTTATATATTTATATATTTATATATTTATATATTTATATATTTATATATTTATATATTTATATATTTATATATTTATATATTTATATATTTATATATTTATATATTTATATATTTATATATTTATATATTTATATATTTATATATTTATATATTTACACGAATTAATATAAGTATAATTTAGTTGTAAATTATTATTAGAATGTCTTAATAGTTTAGTGGTTGAAGTATTAGTTTTCAATTTTAAGATCTGGGTTCGATTCTTGCTAGTGACAATTTTTTTAGTTTAATATAATTTATCTACGGATAGTAATTCCGTAGGTAATTACCTACGGAATTACCCACGGATGATATTACCTACGGAAAATATCCATAGGTAATGGATAATTACTCACGGATAGAATTTCGTAGGTAATATCCGTAGGTAATGTACACTTTACCTATGGATAGTAATTACGTAGGTAATTACCTACGGAATTATCCACGGATTACATTACCTACAGATAATATCCGTAGGTAATGGATAATTACCTACGGATAGAATTTCGTAGGTAATGTACAATTTACCTACGGATTTTCATCCGTGGGTAATATCCGTAGGTAATGTACAATTTACCTACCGGATTTTCATCCGTGGGTAATATCCGTAGGTAATGTAAAATTTACCTACGGATTTTTATCCGTGGATAATATCCGTAGGTAATGTAAAATTTACCTACGGATTTGTATCCGTAGGTAATATTCCGTAGGTAATATTCCGTAGGTAATAGGCTTTTTTTTTGTAGTGTACAAAAAAATATCTTTATTATTAAATTAAAGATGTTTTTATTTAAAGTAGTATTTAATTAAATATGATAATTAATTTCAGTTTATTTCTTGGAAAGAATAATTTGTAAGAAAAATTTATATAAAATTATTATTTATAAAATTTTCTACCACTTATTTAAATATTATTAAATATTTACCAATTTTCTTGTAAATTTATATTTATATATATAATTAATATATTTATAGTGAATTTGGAAAAAAAATCCAAAAATTTCTTTCAAGTAAAAATTTACAATTATTTTGTATGGATATTTTTTTGAAAGAATCATAATTATTTTTTAAAAAATTTACAAGTATTTTTATTTATAAATAATCTTTCAGTAGAAAGTTAACTTGTATTTGTGAATTATGAAATCTCTAACAAATTTATGATTAAATTATGAGATAATATCTTCTATCAACTTTATATTTTTTTTCAATTTGATATTTACAATGAATTTGTTATAGTTTAGCGATGATAATATACTATACAATTTAGTTAGGATATAATTTTAAAAAAGTAATATAGCTAAAAATAAATTTATTTTTTTATTATAATGTTATTCATAACAAGAGATTAGTGATTGTTAGTGTCAAATCGAAAAAAGAGATCGAAATCGAAGGAAAGAAAAGCGAGAAAATATGTGACTGATTGATAAATCGATAAGATAGACAAAAAACCATTTGATGTCTAATTAGAAGTACGTAGCACATAACATCGAGAAGCACAATCGAGAATCGAGTGAAAGATAGCCAAATGCCTATTGTCGAATAAAAACTAAGAAATTAGAGTTATATGAGGTCAAGGTTAAAAAAGAATCGTAAGCAATTTGGAGTTCTCGAAAACACAAAATCGAAAGTGAAGAAAGCCAATCTACGTGGACATCGAGACTTTGGGCAAACCGTGAAAGGAAGAAGAGTCAAACGCACATATAGGAAGTAGTTTCTAAACCATAACAGAAGTCGAAAATCGTGAGAACGTGGGAAACTGTAGAAGATAAACTGCAACATGCACGTAGAACGTGGTAGCAGTTTTGTTAACTGCTCCTGGAAGGCTTGAATGATGCCCTATAAATAGAGCAAAGGAGGAAGGAACAGGGAGGTGGAAATTGGCGAGAGAACGAGATTAGTAGTGAAAAAGTCTACGGAGAAACGACGAACACCATGAAGCTTCGACAATCTGGATTTCCATGCTCACGGAGTACCTTTATCGCTTTCTTTATTTCCCTTGGTAATTTAGTTTGATGCAATTTATATTCAGCAATTTTATGATTTCGTATTTTCGATTCTTCGTCATTTCGATTCAATGCAAGTTAAGTTTCGTGTTTAAATTCCCTTGTCATTTTACATTAATGCAATTTCGATTTCCAGTCATTTATTGCACCTTTGATTTACTGTCCTTTACATTTCCTACAAATTCGATTTCTCGATATTTACATTGTTGCTTGTTTCGATTCCTGTCTTTTACACTTAAAGCAAATTTAAGATTTTCGTAGTTTACATTTCTTTGCAGTCTAAGTTTCAGCACTGTTTTTCGATTCCATATATTTTCTGTTTTCTTTACTTCGAGTATTCTTAATACAAAACACCAAAAATAGTACATTTGAAATCGGGTAAAATTCGATCCTCATACACATTTTGATTAAAAATTAATTTGCTAGCCTAAGCAAAAAGAACTTACGTGGTAGAATTTTGATTAGGATCAAAATATCTTAGGAGTCGAAATCGATCGAAATTCCACCAGAAACAAATTGGCGCGCCAGGTAGGGGAGGACTTGTGTTGAAAAACACAAAATTGGTTAGTTCGAAAGTGTATGAGATTAAGGAGTGGGAGAGTTATAAGAATGAGCCAGAATTCATCAAATAACCAGAGTAACAGTGAGGGTCTAAGTGGTGTGCCTCCGCCAAATACTGGAGGGCAAGGGCACAATGGGAGTATGCCTGTAACATCGACAACTACGAGTATGTCGATACCTGTGAGTAATGAACAAAATTCAGGCACAATAACAAACACCCAAGTAGGATCTAGTACGGTGGCACCGAATAATATACAAAATATGGGAAACCCTACAACAACATATGCAGGGCCATATACGAGTGTAAGACCGCCTGGTTTTTCGCTCAATAATATGAATGGGACCGGTACTTCATCGATACATAGAATTCCGAGATATAACTTAGGAATGCCTCAAACACTAGGTATGCGGCAAAATTTTGGAGTCCCTCCAAATTTAGGGGCATCTCAAAACTTAACAATCCCCCAGAATTTAGGGAGTGGACAGAATTCAGGTACACAACAGACACCTCCAACTCTAGATCATAGAGGAAACTTGGATCATGGGAGATACGCATTTGATAGAGACTATCACCGATCTAATCTTGAGACTCTCGATAATACTGGTACCGGAGTTTCCAGTAACTCATTAGGAATACTTAGGCAACAAATGGATGAGAGCAACTTTGAAATGGTAAATATGTTATCACAACAGTTGACTACAGTCTTAAATCCATTAGTTCAAAACACTACTGCTAGTTTCGAGATATTAGCAGATCAAATGTCACGTATCGGGGATGCATTGGCAATACCTCGACAAATAAGGGTAGAAAATCATGTTAACCAGAATGCTAACATTAATTCCCCATATCTATTGAGGAGAAATCGGAACAATGATCAACAAATAGGGAATGGATATCAACATGGGAGAAATGATATTTATGGAAATATGAATGAGGGATTTCAAAACATGTATAATCAAAATAATATGCAAAATAATCACATGTTAGGACAAAGGATGAATTTCCAAGGGATAGAATTTAGACCACCCAACCAAACATACTTTGTGTCTCCTTTTCCAAATACGATTCTCGAGACGGAATTACCTCGAGGATACAAAGTATCTAAATTCACCAAATTTGCTGGAGAAGTTGGTGAATCAACTATCGAGCATGTAACTCGATATCAGATCGAATGTGGAGATCTCGCGATGAGTGAAGAATTAAAAATGAAATATTTCCCTAGTTCCTTGACTAAGAATGCTTTTACTTGGTTTACTTCGTTGCCACCCAATTCGATATATAATTGGCTGCAACTGGAAAGAAATTTTCATGAGCAATTCTTTAGAGGAGAAACTCAAGTAAGTCTCATCGACCTGATGAATATAAAAAGATACAATCATGAAAGCATAGATGATTATTTGAATCGATTTAGACAAATGAAATCGAGATGCTTTACTCAAATTCCTGAATATGAATTAGTCAGAATGGCCTCTGCAGGCTTAGAATTTTCGATTAGGAAAAAGTTAGTCAATTTACCATTAAATGACATGGCTCAGTTAGCTGATAAAGTGAGAAGAGTAGAACAAATTGAATATGAAAAACAAAGATATAAGAAATTTGAGAAACCGATGAAGAAAGAAAGAATAGCATATATAAATGATGTGTATGAAACAGATCCCACGACAGAGAATGATGTGGAAAAGACTGTCGATGAGAAAGTAAATATAGCAGAGCTCAAAGTAGGAGCTCCATATATCTGTAAATTACTACAGAAAAATGAAGTAAAAGACAAAATGGCAAATCGAACATATACTTTTGATGTAACAAAGGCCGATAAAATCTTCGATATTTTATTGAAAGATAAACAGATTAAATTGAGTGATGATCATAAACTGCCCTCTGCAGAACAAAGGAATGGTCGAAAATATTGCAAATTTCATAATGTTTATGGACATTGGACTAACAATTGCATACATTTCAAGAACACGATCCAAGATGCGATCGACCAAGGAAGGCTGAAGTTTGAAGAAATGACAATGAAAGTCGACATGAGTCCCTTCGAGGCTCAAGTAGGATACCTCGAATCTCAAACGACCATGACTGAGGATGTCCGATTGACAAATTTGGCCTTTATAGGCATGGTCGATGTTGCGAAGACATTGATCCCAAACATGTTAGGATGGATGTATCCGAGGAAGATATGGAATTTGACCTGAGCGAATTCGAGAAGGAGTTCGAAAAGGAGATCTACCCTCGATCGGGAGATTCCCTCATTGAGTTTTTGAATAGAAAGAAAGAAAAAGACGAAGATGTGTCGTTATGCCCACGATGCGGTGCGGTGTTCGATAAATCGAGCTGCTAAAGCCTTCAGATTAGAACGGATAAAGAAGATCGAGAGCCAGAATAAAAGGAAAAATGACAAAGTGGATCAAACGGCCCGACCAACGATCGAAGAAAGTCAACGAAATCCGTTGGTTCCGGTGTTAGCGGAAATCAAAGGCAATGGGTCGGAAGAGAGATGTATCCTTCTCGAGGAGGAAGAGGCGAGACTTCGAGCAATGATGTCTTCGAGAGATTGTCATACGATGAAGGATCGAACATTGGAATTCCAACATTCCAAAGGAGATTCCAAGGAAGGCCCTGGAGAAGAGGAGGAAGGATCCCTTATTGGAATAATTATAGAAACTTTGAAGAGAATATTATGCCGATGGAGAGTCAATATGCAAGAGAATTTTTCGATGATAAGAATGAGGGTACTTGGGATGAACATCAAATCGGGGTAATATCAATTCTACCGCGGAATATGTTAGCGAATACAAAGAATACCAAGAACAAAGAGATGCCAAGCGGGAAGATGATTTCTATTCGGAAAGCATAAGGCCAAAGATAACATGGGTAACACAAACCTCATGTGAAGTTCCTCATAGAGACGTTGCTTTTATTGATCCCCCATCGAGGAAATGAGGTTCCACACGAAACCATTATTACTGAATATCGAGATTCAAGGACGGATGGTGAATAGGGTCCTTGTCGATGGTGGAGCAGCGGTAAACATACTGCCAATTACTATGCTAAAGAAATTTGGCATTGAGCGAAAGACTTAGTCAAGCACAATATTATGATTTCCGATTTCAGCGGAAAAACATCAAGTTCGAAGGCATGATTGCCTTAGATGTGAAAGTGGGCACTTACTCGAGGCCTACTGTGTTCGTTGTGGTCCAATCACATGCCAACTTTAATGCATTACTTGGCGGAGAGTGGATTCATGGAGTAGGAGTCGTGCCTTCGACGGCTCATCGAAATTATTTATGTGGAATCGAGACGGACATCTCGAAGTAATCCCGGGAGACCGAGCATGAATTTGTAACATTCGTATCTCGGGCGGGTCGGGCACTACAAAATCTGGCATTGGCCCAGCCATTTACCTTCGAAACGGTCGAAGATTTTAATTCAAAGTTACATGAGGAGCGATTCTTAGAGATGAATGAGAAGAAAGGATTTGTTATGATCAAAGAGGGGGCCAACCTCAAAGTGGCTGAGGAAGATGAATAGAGATTACGAAGGGTTCTTGGCTCGATTGAGACAATACGAAGATGAACAGAAGAGCCAAGAAAGTAGTAGTAGTAGTAAGGTAGGACTAAATAAATCGATTCATTCGACTTTAGTTGCAAATAAAAGCGATCAAGTTATACTTGATTGTATTTACGATAATTCTCCGTTAGGTTTCGAAAAATCTATTACATCAAATCACAAAAAGGTCGAGGCTCAGGACCCATTAGAAGAGATTAACTTAGGGAATATCGAGGATTAGAAGCTTACATATATCAGCAAATATCTCGAAAAAGAAATGAAAGAAGACATGATTTCCTTGTTAAAAGAATATAAGGACTACTTCGCTTGGGAATATGAAGAAATGCCTGGATTGGATCGAAGTCTAGTCGAACATAAACTTCTCATCATCGAAGGTAGAAAGCCAGTTAAACAAGCACCGAGAAGATTTGCGCCTGAGGTGATGAGTAAGATCAAAGAAGAAATCGAAAGACTCTTGAAAGCAAAATTCATCAGGACTGCCAGGTATGTCGATTGGATTTCTAATATTGTACCTGTTATTAAAAAGAATGGTAAAATGAGAGTGTGTATCGAATATCGAGATTTGAATTTAGCTACTCCTAAAGATGAATATCCTATGCCGATAGCTGATATGTTAATAGATGCGATAGTTGGTAATGAAATGTTAAGTCTTTTAGATGGTTATTCGGGATATAATCAAATATTTGTGTCCGAGAATGATATAGCCAAAACGACTTTTCGATGCCGGGGGCATTAGGTACGTATGAATGGATAGTAATGCCATTTGGATTGAAAAATGTCTGGTGCAACATATCGAAGAGCAATGAATCTAATTTTTCATGATTTGATCAATGATTTTATGCAAGTTTACATAGATGATATTGTGGTTGTATCGAAAGAAAAACATCAACACTTAAGCAATTTGAGGAAATCTTTCGAGAGAATGAGAAAATATGGATTAAAAATGAATCCTTTGAAATGTGCCTTTGGTGTATCTGCTGGTGAATTTTTAGGTTTTATAGTACATGGAAAAGGTATTGAGATCGATAAAAATAAAGCAAAAGCTATAATAGATACTTCGCTCCAAAAACTAAGAAACGATTACTGATCATTTTTGGGAAAAATAAATTATTTGAGACGATTTATTTCGAACTTGGTTGGTAAGACTTATGTTTTTTCGTCTTTGTTAAAGTTGAAAAAAGAAGCGAGTTTAAGTGGAAGGAGGAACATCAAGAAGCCTTCGAGCAAATTAAAATGATGCTTGACAAATCCTCCGATTATGATTCGGTAAAAAGAAACAAGTTATTGAAGCTATATGTATCGAGCATCGGATCGAACAATAGCGAGTCTATTAGCACAGGAAGATGAGAATGGTGTGGAATGTGTTGTGTATTATCTAAGTAGAATCTTGAGCGATGCTTGAGACTCGATACTGGTGATATCGAAAAATTAGGATTATGCTTGTATTTCTCTTGCACAAAACTCAAGTATGTAATGAAGCCTCATGATGTAATGGTTTATTCCGAAATAATATTTTGAAGTTTCTTTTGTCAAAACCGATTATGCACAATAGAATAGGAAAATGGGTGTTAGCTTTGACGAAATTCTCATTATTCTTCGAATCTTTAAAATCGATAAAAGTTCAAGTAATCGCCGATTTCATGGTTGAACATACAGATTGGTTCTGCTGAGAACTTGTTTATTGAAATAAGTAAATGGATAATGCATTTTGATGGTTCAAGTACATCGGATAAATGCGGAGTAGGAGTTCTTATTATTTCTCCAAATAATATTCCGACTAAGTTATTATTTGAAGTTCAACCCATTTGTTCGAATAATGAAGTCGAGTATGAAGCTTTGATAGCGGGTCTCAAAACTTTAATTAAGTTAAAAGCTCGACATGCGATTATAAGAGGTGATTCACAATTAGTGATCAAACAAGTGCGAAAGGAGTATAAATGTATTAATACCAATTTGATCAGATATCTAGAAAGAGTGATGACTTTAAGTAGAATGTTCGATGATATAACATTCGAGTATATTCCTCGAGAATTCAACCAAGAAGCCAATGACTTAGCACAAATAGCATCTAAATATAAGATATCTCCAGAAAATTTACAGGAAATGATTCAAATTAAAGAGAAATTACCTCGGGAAAATGAGATTTTACAAATTAATGACTTAGATGACCAAGATTGGAGAAAATCGATCATAGAATACTTGCAAAACCCCAATGGGAAAACTGACAAGAAAATTAAGTATCGAGCGGTAAAATATGTGTTGTTAAATGATGAGTTATATAAGAGAGGAATCGACGGAGTATTACTTAGATGCTTAGGGAATGATGATGCTTACTTAGCAATGGCTGAAGTACATAATGGAATATGTGGCGCCCATATGATAGGTCAGAAAATGAAATGGACATTAACTCGACAAGGTTATTATTGGCCTTCGATTCTAAAAGATTGTATCGAGTATGCTAAATCCTGTGAAGAATGTCAGAAATTCAGTCCTATACAACAGGTTCCTGCTAGCGAATTACACTCGATTATCAAACCTTGGCCTTTTAGAGGTTGGGCTATAGACTTAATCGGACAGATCTTCCCACAATCATCGAAAGGACATAGGTATATAATTGTTGCTGTCGATTATTTTTCAAAATGGGAGGAAGCAATACCATTAAAGGATGTTGAGCAGCAGGATGTTATTGATTTCATTGAAGAATACATCGTTTTTCGATTTGGGATCCCACAGTCTATCACTACAGATAGAGGGACAGTGTTTACTGGTAGAAAGATAATTAGATATGCTGAATCGAGAAACATTCAATTATTAACATCAACCCCATATTATGCTCAGGCTAATGGGCAGGTCGAAACAATTAACAAGGTAATTATTGGGTTAATAAAAAAACATGTTGGTAATAAACCCAAAACATGGCACGAAACGTTGTTGCAAATTTTATGGACTTATCGGAATTCACCAAAAAACTCTTTACAAAATACCCCATACAAGCTGGTGTATGGACACGATGCAGTTTTGCCCATCGAAATAAATATTGAGTCGAATCGAATACAGAAGCTGAATGATTTACCCAGTTGTGATTATTGGAACATGATGTATGATGAATTAAATGAACTCGATGAAACAAGGTTATAGGCATTGAATAGTATGATTTTACAAAAGAATCAAATTGCTCGAGTTTACAATAAGAGAGTTCAAAAGAAAACGTTTAACGAAGGTGACTTGGTATGGAAAACAATTTTACCCATGGATAAGAAATGTAAAAATTATGGTAAATGGTCGCCGAATTGGGAAGGACCTTTCGAAGTTATTAAAGTATTATCGAGTAATGCTTATTCGATCATCGATTGGTATAACAAAGATAAAGTGTTATCGATAAATGGCAAGTACTTGAAAAAATATGAGCCTCGAATAAAAGAAATAAACATTCAACATTAAGTGAAATATAGTAATGTTTACAAAGAAATATATCGAGTTCTCAACTCCTCAAAATCTATCAATAGTTGTGTCCAGGACGATGAAAGCGAAGCCTCTTCAATGGTAAGCTTATGTTTATGCTCCATGCTTTGACCAAGAGATAGCGCCACCTCCTTCGCAGAAGAGTTGATCTTGTCCAGCTTCGACGTTAGGAACCCCTTCGCGACTTCAGTCTGTAGTAGCCTCTTCTCCAACTCTCCGATTTCTCTATCAACTGAAGTCATCTCTTTCGGCGTCTCCTCTCGATTGAGCTTCGGGTCTTCAATAAATTCGACTTCTCGATCTGGAAAGAAGAGACGTCGAGACAACTTAGTCGTTACCGACTGCTTCTTCTTCCTCGCAGCATAGGCCTGGTTGAATAGATCAGTGGCTGCCGTGACCTCTGCGTCGAAGCCTTTTGGAAGAGCTTCTTCGGGGAAAGTCTCGATAGAAGCCAAAATCTCTTTGAAAAGTCGTTTCTTTTCAAAGGACTCTACCAAAACCTCCAGAGGCGAGGAATAGAAGAAGGTCCAGAAACGCTGCTTCAGTTGGTATACTCCTTCAGTCGAGGAAGAAGGCGGTTGAGAGGAATGGCTTGAAGGGGTGGCGCCGCTCGATACCAAAATATCAAGGATCGAGAAAGGATCTTCCTCGATGGTAGCTCGATACTCGGGCATGTCGCTTGAAGTAGGCTCGTTCAGCACAGGCAATGTATCCGAGAGCAACCCAAATTCGGGCAAAGCGAAAGGAGGGGAGTCCACTTGCTCCGCGGATATCGGGGAAGGAGAGTCCTGAACATGAACTATTAGGATATTTATTGAAAAGAAAGAAATCGAAAATGTAAATCGAAAGGTTCATAATAGAATGAAATGAAAAAGTAACAGTTAAAGAAAAGTATAAATACCAGAGGGAGGTAGAGCGAGGAGTGTTGAGGAAGGAGGAAGAGCCTGTATAGCCTCATGCTGCTGTGAATCGAAAACAAAGGTCAGAAAAGGAAATGCATAAAAAAGGTCAAGTATACATACAAAATGATATAAAGAATAGTACCTCAGGAAGGGGTAGTGGTAACAAAAGTTGAGAATCGACATTCGTCGATATAGTCGCCGATGGGTGATCCTGGAGAATACCGAAATTTTAAGTCATGTTATAGGTCCCATTGAAATCTAAGAATACAAAGTTTGTGTAAAGAGGAAACTTACGTGACTTGAGTGAGTGACGGGTGTAGCTTGGCCCGTTGTAGGAATTGTGTTAGAGTCCGTCGATAAAGGATCGAGGGCAGAGGGTTGAACAGATCGAGGACTCTTCGATTTTTGTTTCTGAAATTAGAAATCGAAAAACAACGGAAGGATGTTAGAACCCAAGTGAAGCGACTATAAATGAAAAGATAGAATAAACAAGGAATCAAAAATAACCTTAGATTTTTTAGAAGATGAAGAAATGGTGGCAGAGTGTTTACGCTTTCTGACAAGGGCAGAGGGATCAGACTCATCAGAGGATTCCCAGTCCTTCTCCTTCTCTTTCTCAGCAATGGTTACCTTAGAGGACTTCGAAACTGTCGAGAAAGAAGACAATTAACTTATAATAAAATATATATATATATATATATATATCTAGAAAAGGCAGCAAAATCTCACCAAAAGGTGATGGAGTCAAAATTGTGACTCGATCGATATGTACAAGTGATGAGTCCTTATTTTCCCGCATTTTCTTATCTTTATATACTTATCTTAATTGGTGCATTGTGTTTAATTGTCTATTATTAGTGCATTTTCATTGATTGGGCTTCATTGGGTTAATAATTTAGATTTTAATCTATTTGATCTAATTTTTACTCATTATTAATTTTAGGACAGTTAAAAGTAATTTTGGACTTGAAAAATTGGGCCAAATGTCATAGTTTATTTTATACGGGTACTGACATTATTTTATTGTTTTATTTATCATTTTTTCTACAGATCTCCAAATAACATAATTCTAAAATAATTATAAACTAGACACATTGAGCTTTCCACAGGATCCAAAATCATTCAATTCAGAGCTAAATTGGATTTTACATAAATTATCCAAAACGGGTCAAGCGCACCAGGCCGGCCCAATGGACATGCTTCAGTAATTTAAGTCTCCTAAATTCATTATAGCTCCGAAAATAGTAGAAACGGTGGCGTTTTAAAGCTAGCTCAAAAGGCTTTCGTTGGAGACCAAAATCGCTTAATTTGGATAAGTATTGAAAATACTGCACGTGTTTGAAGTTCATGGACCTGCACTGAAGCCAATTTATGATGTGTTTCATGGACTAGTTGAGCCCAAACCTCGATTAAGATTAGGGTTAGGGTTATTTATATAAGAGAGGCACATCACACGAAAAGAGGACATCACACAAGGACTAGGCAGCCACCACACTTCCGTCTTTCATCTTCTGCAATTTACATTCAAGTTTGTTACTCTTCTGTCATTATTTTTAAATTCTTGTTTCAATTTTAATTATGTTTCTTCTATTGCGTTTTCAACTTTCTATGGATAGCTAAATCTTTGTATTGATTTTCTGAGAAGAATGCAAGTAGATCTTTGAGGTTTTGTTCTTCAATTTCATATTGTTTGTTCTCTTAACTCTTCATCTTCTAATCTCGGTATTGAATTATAATCTGTTTATGCTTAATAAACCGAAACTTATATCACGGTTTGCTTAATTCTGTGTTAGATATGAGATTATGTGATGTATGCAATGCTTAATTGTATAAGGATAATTTGGGGTTAATCTTCGCTTAGTTGGTTAATTTCATGTTGGAATAAGGGTTAAGGAAAATTTGGGATTAATCTTCGCTTAGTTGGTTAATTTCATATTGGAACAAGGGTTAAAGCTAATTTGAGATTAATCTTCGCTTAGTTGATTAATTTTGGATTAGAATATAATTTGGGATTTATCTTCGCTTAGTCGGTTAATTTCGAATTAATTTCGTAATCTAGGATAAGTGACGCTGCATTAGAATCAGAAAATCAATTGCATTTTAATCTGTTTTTAATTCGCATTTTTATAATCTGTTTTTGTTTTGTTTCATCTAATATTTTAATTTTGAAAAACTCCCATTTTAATTTTTTGTTACTAAAAATTGATAAACTTTGATAGAAATTTGTGGTCTTTGGGAGACGACCTAGGAAAACTTCCTAGTACTACATTTATCTGTTTTAATTATTTGACCGAAGTACGACATCGATCAAATTTGGCGCCGTTGTCGGGGACCAAGATTTTTGTCTAGGTTTTCAATTTTTATTTTCTCGTTTCTGTTTTCATTTTTTTGTTTTTATTTTATTTTATTTAAATATTTTATTTGATTTTCAGTTTTTTTATATATTTTATTTGATTTGTTAGTTATTTAAATATTTTATTTGATTTGTTGTTATTTGAATATTTTATTTGATTTGTTGTTATTTAAATATTTTATTTGATTGCTAGTTATTTAAATATTTTATTTGATTTTCAGTTATTTGAATATTTTATTTGATTGCTAGTTTTTAATATTTTATTTGATTTCCAATTATTTGAATATTTTATTTGATTTTAAGTTATTTAATATTTGATTTTCAGTTATTTGAATATTTTATTTGATTTGATATTATTAGGATATTTTATTTGATTTTCAGTTAATTGAATATTTTATTTGATTTTCAGTTATTTAAATATTTTATTTGATTGTTAGTTATTTAATATTCTATTTGATTTGTTGTTATTTGAATATCTTATTTGATTTGCTGTTATTTAGATATTTTATTTGATTTTTAATTATTTAAATATTTTATTTGATTTTTAGTTATTTAATATTTGATTTTCGGTTATTTGGATATTTTATTTGATTTTCAGTTAATTGAATATTTTATTTGATTTTCTATTTAATTTAAAATTCTTACTTCTCTTAATACTATTTTGATAGCTCACTATGTTCTAAAACTCTTTTGGGTTAAAATAAAAAAATAAAAATAAAAATAACAAAAAAAAATAAATATTAAAAAAAATTATATAAAAAAATTATAAATAATAATTCAAAAAAAAAAAACAATTTCATCCCTAATTTGTTTCTTTAGCTTTATAAAAAAAAAAATTATAATTTCCATTCTCATAGGAAACTCTGGATATAGCTTGGTAGTGTGAGAGTGCATGTCTAGGAGGGTTACGGCTAGGAAAGATTTGGTATTTAAGCGTGTCCATTAGTGACCCACTTCTCTTTCCGGGAACCTACCTGGTGTACTTATTCACGGTCTACCGTTGTCTTTCCGATAAACAACTGATTTTTTTAGGAATTTCTTTTTAACTCTTGGGAAATACATGAATTGTTGAATATAGTGCATGACTAGGAGCAATCCGACCTTTTACAACCTTTTCATCCCGAGATAGACAGAACCTTTCATAGATTAGTTAGACATTCTATGAATTCATCTCTTGAGTCCGAACCATTAGATAGTCATAGTGAGAGTACTGCACCTAATATACCTTCTTCGATAATTTCCAAACTAATAACATGGGTGATCAACCTATTGGACCTCGTGAGAGGACTCTCGGGGAGATGGTTGCACTCTGATTTCACTTATGCAAATTTATGTATCCAATACCCTGAAGAGGATGTACCATTTGTGCTTAAAACTGGACTAATCCATTTGTTGCCCAAGTTTCATGGTCGTGCGGTGAGGATCCATACAAGCATCTCAAGGAGTTCCATACAGTCTGCTCCACCATGAAGCCACAAAATGTTCCCGAAGATCACATATACCTGAAGGCTTTTCCTTTCTCTTTGGAGGATCTTGCCAAAGACTGGTTGTACTACTTAGCTCCTAGTCCCATAACAAGTCGGGATGATCTGAAGAGAGTCTTTCTAGAGAAATTTTTCCCTGCTTCCGGGACCACTGCCATCGGGAAGGATATATCGGGTATCGGGCAACGGATGAGAGAGAGCTTATACGAGTATTGGGAGAGGTTCAAGAGACTTTGTGCAAGTTGCCCTCACCACCAAATATCGGAACAACTACTCGCTGCAGGTACTTTTATGAGGGGATGAACACAATGGATAGGAGTATGATAGATGCGGCTAGTGGAGGAGCTTTAGGAGACATGACACCTGTTGCTGCTAGAGATTTAATTGAGAAGATGGCATCCAATTCCCAACAATTTAACATGAGGAGTGATGCCATAGTCCTTAGGGGTGTACATGATGTGGGTTCATCGGATTTAGTGGAGAAGAAGCTAGAAAGTAAGATTGATGCCCTCACCACCCTAGTCTCCCAACTTGCTCGCAAATCGAGAGACCTGCACCACCTGCAAGGGTTTGTGGCATTTGTACTTCAATTGAGCATCCCACCGATTGCTGCCAATTATTGCATGAGTCTACAGGTTGCGGAGCTCCACAAGCTTATGCGACAAACATTTTCAATAATAGGGCTCCGAACCAACAACATAATTCGACCTCTCAAGCAATAGATACAATCCAGGGTGGAGGAATCACCCAAATGCGAGATGGTCCAATCGGCAACACCAACGAGCGAGAATCCTTTGCCACCACCACCATTTCGAGTACTCGCTGGTCCAAGCGAGACCTTATGTGCCTCCACCAATGCAACAACAATATCGAGAGCAGCAAAATGAAGCACCAGACTCCTCAACCTTCTTCACCTTCATTAGAGGAATTGGTCAAACAAATGGCTGAGATGAACATACGAGTACCAATAGAAAAATGATGCCTCCATTCGGAGTTTAACCAACCAGATTGGTCAACTAGCTACTGCTTGTGAATCAATTGCAAAATCAAAATCGGACAAGCTCCACTGCACTGATCGTGGTTAATCCTAAGAATGTGAGTGCCATCACATTGAGGTCAAGGAAACAGATTGACATACCCACTACAACACCTCCACCCTTATCCGTAGCCGCCTCGGTTCCGCACCTGAGCAACTAGTTGGTAGTCAAAAATTGCATATAGATGGACCTTCTTCCAGCCCGAGTTCGAACTGCAATGACCTCCTATCCCTCTTCCATTCCCTCCCAAAGCAATTCCAAGCAAAAAGATGGACGAGGTCGATAAAGAGATTCCGGAGACCTTCAGAAAAGTTGAGGTGAACATACCTCCGCTTGATGCCATCAAGCAAATTCCCGGATATGCTAAATTCTCGAAGGAGTTGTGCACCCACAAGAGGAAGATGAAGGGCGGTGAGATAATCGGTATGGGCAGAAATGTGTCCGCTTTGATAGGTAAATTTGTTCCTTACATTCTCGAGAAATGTAAGGACCCGAGTACATTCTGCATACCTTGTATTATTGGCAATAATAAATTTGAGAATGCCATGCTTGATTTGGGTGCTTCAATTAATGTTATGCCTTTGTCCATTTTTAATTCTTTATCTCTTGGACCTCTCGCAACCTACGGGTGTGGTGATACAATTGGCAAATAGGAGTGTAGCCCACCCTACGGGTTTCATTGAGGATGTCTTAGTTCGGGTTGGTGAACTCATTTTTCCTGCTGATTTCTATGTGCTTGATATGGAGGAGGGATTCTCCCATGGATCTGTCCCAATCATTTTAGGCGAGACCATTTTTGAAAATAGCCCGAACCAAGATTGATGTGTATGATGGTACATTGTCCATGGAATTTGGTGATATTATTGTCCATTTTAATATTTTGGATGCCATGAAACATCCATCCGAGTGTCATTCTGTTTTTCGTGTTGAGATCATTGATGATGTTATTGATGAGTATGTTTCGATTTTCATTCCTTACATGCTAGGAAACATTATTTTCTTTCTGATCTGTATACTTCTTTTGCATGCACCGAATCCGAATCTGATTTTGATATTGACATTGATCTTCATTCTAATCTTGAGTTATATTCGAATTTAAATCGATCGTATGTCCGATGTTTTTGGTGTTGTACCTCCTATGGATATAAGTTCTTTAGAGTCAGAATGCACTAACCATGTTGCAAGAAGTATACATGAATCGACTTGCGAGGTTGAGGTACGAGGTTGTGGAACCCATTCTTCTTCCCTCTCTAGTTCCTTACGTTCAGCCAGCACCCACTCCAGAACTAAAGACTTTACCGAGAAAACCTCAAGTACGCTTATTTGGAGGATGATGAGAAGTTTCCAGTGATCATTTCCACCTCCCTTGATGTTGTTCAAGAGGAGAAATTGTTGCATGTTCTGAAAAGGCATAAGAAAGCCATCGAGCTGGACCACAGCGGACATTTACGGTATCGGCCCATCCACATGCATGCATAGGATATTATTGGAGGATGGAGCCAAACCGGTGAGACGAGCCACAGAGACGACTCAACCCCGTGATTTTGGATGTTGTGAAGAAGGAGGTGACCAAGCTTCTTCGGTCGGGATCATCTATCCTATATCGGATAGTCGGTGGGTGAGTCTAGTCCAGGTTGTCCCCAAGAAGACAGGCCTCACTGTTGTGAAGAATGAGAGGGATGAGCTCATTCCCACCGGAATAAAAAACAGTTGGAGGGTTTGTATCGACTACCGAAGGCTCAATCGAGCAACACGGAAGGACCATTTTCCACTGCCTTTCATTGACCGGATGCTTGAGCGTCTGGCGGGTAAATCTCATTCTTGCTTTCCGGATGATTTCTCTGGTTATTTTCAGATCCATATTGCTCCCGAGGATCAAGAGAAAACCACATTCACCTGCCCCTTTGGCACTTTTGCTTATAGGAGAATGCCTTTTGGCCTATGCAATGCCCACTGGTACCTTCCAGCGATGTATGCTTAGTATCTTTTCAGATTTCCTTGAAAATTGTATAGAGGTGTTTATGGATGATTTCACTGTGTATGGATCCTCGTTTGATGCATGCTTAGATAATTTGGATAGAGTGCTTAATAGATGCATTGAAACTGATCTTGTTCTGAATTTTGAAAAATGTCACTTCATGGTAGAACAGGGTATAGTTTTAGAGCATATCATTCTAGTAAGGGCATAGAAGTGGATCCTGCAAAAATCTCGTTATTTCACAATTGCCTTACCCCTCTTGCGTGCGAGAGGTTCGATCTTTTCTTGGCCATGCGAGTTTCTACGGGCGGTTCATTAGAGACTTCGAGTAAGAAGGCCCTTCCACTATCCAATCTGCTTAGAAAGATATTGAATTTGATTTTGATGACAGGTGCAAAAAGGCATTTGATCGCCTCAAGGAAGCATTGACCACCACTCCTATCATCCAGGCACTGATCGGACGAGTCCCATTTGAGTTGATGTGTGATGCATCTAATTATGCATTGGGGGCTGTCCTAACACGGAGAGTTGATAAGCTGCCTCGGGTAATATATTATGCTTCCAGGACTTTAGATGCTGCCCAAGCAAACTATACCACCACCGAGAAAGAGCTTCTTGCCATTGTGTTTGCTCTTGATAAATTCGAGATCATATTTGCTTGGTTCTCGTGTTATTGTGTTCATCGATCATGCGGCTTTGAAATACCTACTAAAGAAGGCTGAGTCAAAGCCTCGATTGATTAGGTGGATGCTCTGGCTCCAAGAATTTGATTTGGAGATCCGTGATAGGAGTGGAGCACAAAATTTGGTCGCGAACCATTTGAGCGAGAATAGAGAGGTGTGCTTGATGATGCTTCACCAATCCGGGATGACTTTCCCGACGAGGGTTTGTTTGCACTTTCTGCTTCTTTTCCAACACCTTGGTTTGCAAACATTGTTAATTATCTTGTAGCTTCTGTTTTTCCTCCCTTAGCATCCAGAGCTCAATGTGATAAACTTAAGAGCGATGCTAAGTATTATATTTGGGATGACCCGTATTTGTGGAAGTTGTGTAGTGATCGGGTTACCGGGAGATGCATTCCGGACCATGAGATTGACTCGGTCCTGCAATTTTGTCATTCTTCCGCAACCGGTGGTCATCTTGGCATTCGGAGGACAGCTCGCAAGGTGCTTGACTGTGGTTTCTATTGGCCCACCATCTTCAAGGATGCGTTGAGAATTTGCAGCACTTGTGAGCGGTGTCGAGAGAGCGGGAGGGTCCCTTACATGGCGACGACGAGATGCCCCAACAACCCATGTTGTTTTGTGAGGTGTTTGATGTCCGGGGTATCGATTTCATGGGTCCCTTCCCTGTTTCTTTTGGTTTTTATTATATTCTCCTTGCTTGTTGATTATGTTTCAAAATGGGTGGAAGCCAAAGCCACCAGGACTAATGATGCTTGGGTTGTTGTGGATTTTGTTAGATCTAACATCTTTTGCGGATTTGGAGTACCCGAGCCATTGTTAGTGATCAAGGCACCCATTTACGTAACAGGTCCATGCAAGCCTTGCTCAAGAAGTATGGGGTTGTTCACAAAATCTCTACACCTCACCACCCCCAAACTAATGGGCAAGCTGAAATCTCAAACGAGGAAATCAAGAGGATTTTAGAGAAGATTGTCCAGCCTAACGAGAAAGGATTGGAGCAACAAATTGGAGGATGCTCTTTGGGCGCATAGGACGGCTTACAAGGCACCTATAGGGATGTCTCCCTATCGGGTTGTCTTTGGTAAACCATGCCACCTACCAGGTGGAGATAGAGCACCAGAGCATATTGGGCTGTGAAATCATGAAACTTCTCACTTGATGAAGCTGGAGAGGAGAGGAAGCTACAGATAAATGAATTGGATGAGATCCGTTTGGAAGCTTATGAGAACTCCATGTTCTACAAAGAGAAAACTAAGAGATTTCATGATAGCTCCATAGCTAGGAAGGAGTTCTTTGTTGGTCAACAAGTACTATTGTACAATACCAGATTGGGTCTCATGGGTGGTAAGTTGCGTTCAAAGTGGATTGGACCTTTTATTGTTACTAATGTTTATCCTTATGGTGCAGTTGAAATTAAAAGTGAATCCACAGAAAAGAGCTTCAAGGTTAATGGCCATCGGCTGAAACCATTCCTCAGCAATCCTTCTCTAGTGGATGTAGTTGTGGAGGAGATATCCCTGATTGATCCCACTTACCTTCCACCATGACTTAGGGAGTTCTTTTTTTTTTCCTTCTCTTTACTTTTACTGCACTTGTCCAATTGGTGATTTGATTGCTTGATTTGATGTTATGCTACATTGGGACAATTTGTAGTTTAAGTGTGGGGGAGACTGTTCTTTATTTTCTTTGTTTAGGATTTTTAGTTTTCTTTGTGTTTCAGGTTCGTGTTTTGTGTACAATTTGCATGTTTCTTTTGGATCTCTGGGTTTTGTTTAGGTTTTGGGCACTTTCTTCACTCTTAGATAGGAGTTGCTTTATGCTTTTTGGATTGAAATCCCTGTTTTTCTCTGCTTGTCAAATTGGTTACGATGTTTGAGAGGCTGAATTGAAGGCGACAATCTTACCCTTTGTGAGGAATTGAGCCACTACCTTTCTTTCTTGAGTGTTATGCCTCTTGATTGCTTGCGCAGTAGCCTTGGCTTGACTCTGATTGATACTTCTTGATTCACATGCATGTTTGGAGATGATTAAGGCATTTTTGTTCTGATTAGCCTCTAGCCAAATGAGCCTACCTTGAATTAATTCCTATGATAGCCCCTTTGAGCCTATGTTTCCCTTTATTTCTTTTGAAGCTCATTAAAAGCCTTAAGTGAAAAACCATGATTACCTTAACCTTAGGGATTTTTGGAGCTTTGGAATTGTTTTGGGAATAAGTTATTGAATAAGTGTGGGGGTGCATTTTGTATTTCATTGGATGATGTATTGGCTAGTTGGTTATCTCTCGCTATATAGTTTTTGTGTTTTCCTTTCTTAAAAAAAAAAAAAGGAAGAAAAAAGAAGAAGAAGAAGAAGATATATATATATATATATATATATATATATATATATATATATATATATAAAATAAAAATAAAAATAAAAAAAATATAAGAAAGGAAAGTTGTGGTTGAGGTAAAGGCAGTAGTGGAGGTTTGATATTAGAGGTTTTTGGGCATGCATCTTGTGCTTATTTTTGACTTATTCCCCATTGCTCCTCTAGTTCCTCCGGTTCACGACTACTTATCCTATATGATATCCTCTACCTTGTCCCTACCCCCATTACAACCTAAAAAGACCTTTTGATCTTTTTATTGAGTTTAGAGGCTTGCCAAGTCTATTTGTTGTTTGCTTTTCTTGAGTATTTTGAGAGTATACGAGTAGCCTAAACACATGAGAGATACGAGTGCATCTTGTGAGGTTTTGTCACTTTGATTCACCTTTTGACCTGATTGACCTCTTGCCAGGTTTTGAAATGCTTGGATGATTTCCATGAGTATCCGGTTCCTCGACTCTTTGTGTGTAGGATGTTGTCTACTCCTTTCTTTTCCCAAGATTCATTAAGGATTGTGTAAATTTGTTTGTGTTTTGTGTGTCTTCTTGTTCTTGCTCCTTTTTGTTATGTCACTCTCTTCGATGTCTTTGGAATTGCTCCTTGCTTTGCTTCTTGATTTTGCCGCGGAGTGCAAAAGGCTAAGTGTGGGGGAATTTGATGAGTCATTATTTTCCCGCATTTTCTTATCTTTATATACTTATCTTAATTGGTGCATTGTGTTTAATTGTCTATTATTAGTGCATTTTCATTGATTGGGCTTCATTGGGCTAATAATTTAGATTTTAATCTATTTGATCTAATTTTTACTCATTATTAATTTTAGGACAGTTTAAAGTAATTTTGGACTTGAAAAATTGGGCCAAATGTCATATTTTATTTTATACGGGTACTGACATTAGTTTATTGTTTTATTTATCATTTTTTCTACAGATCTCTAAATAACATAATTCTAAAATAATTATAAACAGGACACATTGAGCTTTCTACAGGATCCAAAATCATTCAATTCGGAGCTAAATTGGATTTTACATAAATTATCCAAAACGGGTCAAGCGCACCAGGCCGGCCCAATGGACATGCTTCAGTAATTTAAGTCTCCTAAATTCATTAGAGCTCCGAAAATAGTAGAAACGGTGGTGTTTTAAAGCTAGCTCAAAAGGCTTTCGTTGGAGACCAAAATCGCTTAATTTGGATAAGTATTGAAAATACTGCACGTGTTTGAAGTTCATGGACCTGCACTAAAGCCAATTTATGATGTGTTTCATGGACTAGTTGAGCTCAAACCTCGATTAAGATTAGGGTTAGGGTTATTTATATAAGAGAGGCACATCACACGAAAAGAGGACATCACACAAGGACTAGGCAGCCACCACACTTCCGTCTTTCATCTTCTGCAATTTACATTCAAGTTTGTTACTCTTCTGTCATTATTTTTAAATTCTTGTTTCAATTTTAATTATGTTTCTTCTATTACGTTTTCAACTTTCTATGGATAGCTAAATCTTTATATTGATTTTCTGAGAAGAATGCAAGTAGATCTTTGAGGTTTTGTTCTTCAATTTCATATTGTTTGTTCTCTTAACTCTTCATCTTCTAATCTCAGTATTGAATTATAATCTGTTTATGCTTAATAAACCGAAACTTATATCACAGTTTGCTTAATTCTGTGTTAGATATGAGATTATGTGATGTATGCAATGCTTAATTGTATAAGAATAATTTGGGGTTAATCTTCGCTTAGTTGGTTAATTTCATGTTGGAATAAGGGTTAAGGAAAATTTGGGATTAATCTTCGCTTAGTTGGTTAATTTCATATTGGAACAAGGGTTAAAGCTAATTTGAGATTAATCTTCGCTTAGTTGATTAATTTTGGATTAGAATATAATTTGGGATTTATCTTCGCTTAGTCGGTAAATATCGAATTAATTTCGTAATCTAGGATAAGTGACGCTGCATTAGAATCAGAAAATCAATTGCATTTTAATCTATTTTTAATCCGCATTTTTATAATCTGTTTTTGTTTTGTTTCATCTAATATTTTAATTTTGAAAAACTCCCCTTTTAATTTTTTGTTACTAAAAATTGATAAACTTTGATAGAAATTTGTGGTCTTTGGGAGACGACCTAGGAAAACTTCCTAGTACTACATTTATCTGTTTTAATTATTTGACCGAGTACGACATCGATCAACAAGCCAGGGAGGAAGAAGAATTTGAGGGAGGTGTAAGTAAGGGAAATAAGATAATTTCGATACAGAAATATCTTTGTTTTTTGGTTTGGGACGGAGTGTTTCTTTCGAGGTTCTTAATTCTCGAACCCATTTTGGATGAGTTAAAGGTTTGGCAATCCCAAAGGGTGCTGTAGGGAAAGTAGGAAGGCGATCGGGACAATACATTTCAAAAGGAGTTTTTCCTAAAGGATTGACTATTTTGTGGTTCGATCAATTAGTGTCTGTTTTATAAGATAAGGAGATAACAACATCATAATAGGTCGATTCTAATCTCAGGGGGTTATAACATATTTGATAAAAATTCTCGAATCGAGATATTTGGAGACAAGTGGAAGTGTATACCTTTCTTCGCTTTCGATTTGTCCTGCAACACAAAAGAAGGATGAGCGAGTCAATTTACTGTCGGATCTCGTCAAAAGCGAGCATGATTACTCGAGAACCAATTGGACCACCATTGAGAAAAACCCACAGTCGATAAATAATTTGATTCAAAAATATAGGGGTAAAGATGCATCGGGGTTTTTGGCAAAAGCTTGACAAGCTCCCGTCCGAGTATCGATTCAGTTAACTTGGACCTTGGGGAGGTATCTAGGGGAAAAAAGGGTAAAGATTGGCTCAGACCAAACTGTCTCGAGAATAGTTGAGGGTAGTAAGTAATGAACTTGAAATCTTTGGATTGGAAACCCGATACTAGTATATCATGAGTTAAATAGTTATTCCATACATCTACCAACTCTAGTTGTAACCCATGAGTTGAAGCAGGGAATTTTGATTTAAACCAAATTGGCCCCCTGAGTTGATCACTTAGTCGTCCCAGATGTACGGTAAAAGGAGCCAAAGTCGAATCGAAATTAACTTTAGTTAACAAAAAGTTGAGGTATCTACAATAAGCAGCTTCATCGGGCTTCTGGTGATGATGGCGAGAAGACAATCGGGCCCCTTCTATATTAACACTCGAGGGGACGGCCGAAGTTGGGGGAAGGATGCTCTCAAAAATCGAATTTAGCCACAACTGTATAAACCAAATAGGGCCAGAGAAATTTCCAGAAGCCTTAGGAGTACTCAAAATTTCGACGGTCTCGTCGAAAGCAGTATATACATGTGCTAGAAAAAATTTGGCCAAACATATTCTAGGTTGGCCTAGGTGAAGGAGATATGCAAGGTCAAACATATGGGAGGAGATTTGGATCGATCGAGGGCAAAAAACGTGGGTACACAACCAATACACCAAAAAGGCGATATGCTCTTCATCAGTTACAGTTATCGATTCATCATCGACGAAATGTTTCTCAAGGAAATGCCCATAAGCTTTCGATTCCCAATCGATTTTAGATCTCAGAGAATTATCCGAGGGACATGCACCTTTAAAATATCTTTCCCCTATAGGTTCTAATCCAGTAATGGCCGCGACTTCAAAAAGGGTAGGCGAAAGAGGACCGCAAGGTAATTCCATGGCATGTATTTCCTTATTCCACAAGTGAACGACAGCCAAAAACATAGCCATGTCCAAATGAGATAAGTCACATCGGGACAGGTGCAAAAAATCAAAAATTCCCACGCTTCTCCAATGATCCTCGAATTTAGCTTTAACCCTATCAAACCATCTAATGTACAAAGGTTTTTTGGAAGGAGGGCTTGTCCGATACAGCTTAGAGACAAGGTTCAAGAAATCAATCCTAACTTCAGGTTGGTGTACAAGAGCCGAACTATTCGAGAAGTTGAGGGGAGAAAAGGTTCCATCAATAGGACGAAGAGGACCCCCAAAAGCGTAATTAACACCATCAGCAGTGTAAGGAATAAGTACCTGCGTTTCAGCAATTTTCCGAGAAGCTTCCTCCATCAGAGGGACTGGAGCGAACTTCTGATTGTTGATCTCCAGCAGGTTCGATGCCAATGAGGGAAGGGGTGGAGCGGAAAAGTCAGAAGATTTGGAGGAAGTTGCCATTTCAGTAACTGGTAGGGTGAAGAAAAGCAAGGTAAGAGATGAAGGCGCAGGGATGAAGACAAGAGCTCAAGGAAGAAGATGAAGTTGCAAAGGGTAAAGGTTCGCGTGAAAACCAGAGTAAAGACCAATGGAGAGATTAAGGGGAAAATCACCTAGGGAGCTGGAAACGACGGAGGCGAAAGGTAATTAATGTGACTTGTACCGTAAGGCAGCAGACTGACGAGACGGCGACATAAAGCAAAAAAGAAACCCAAAACCCCTTAAACCCTAGAACCCCAGAAACCCTAAGTTCTGTGGGCCTCCAAATACTAAGGCGGGAATATTGAAAGAATATAAACAGAAACTATTCATATTCTTCCAAGGGGGCATTTTGTTAGTGTCAAATCGAAAAAAGCGATCGAAATCGAAGGAAAGAAAAGCGAGAAAATATGTGACTGATTGATAAATCGATAAGATAGACAAAAAACCATTTGATGTCTAATTAGAAGTACGTAGCACATAACATCGAGAAGCACAATCGAGAATCGAGTGAAAGATAGCCAAATGCCTATTGTCGAATAAAAACTAAGAAATTAGAGTTATATGAGGTCAAGGTTAAAAAAGAATCGTAAACAATTTGGAGTTCTCGAAAACACAAAATCGAAAGTGAAGAAAGCCAATCTACGTGGACATCGAGACTTTGGCCAAACCGTGAAAGGAAGAATAGTCAAACGCACATATAGGAAACAGTTTCTAAACCATAATAGAAGTCGAAGATCGTGAGAACGTGGGAAACTGTAGAAGATAAACTGCAACATGCACGTAGAACGTGGTAGCAGTTTTGTTAACTGCTCCTGGAAGGCTTGAATGATGTCCTATAAATAGAGCAAAGGAGGAAGGAACAGGGAGGTGGAAATTGGCAGAGAACAGGATTAGTAGTGAAAAAGTCTACCGGAGAAACGACGAACACCATGAAGCTTCTGACAATCTGGATTTCCATGCTCACGGAGTACCTTTATCGTTTTCTTTATTTCCCTTGGTAATTTAGTTTGATGCAATTTATATTCAGCAATTTTATGATTCTGTATTTTCGATTCTTCGTCATTTCGATTCGATGCAAGTTAAGTTCCCGTGTTTAAATTCCCTGGTCATTTTACATTAATGCAATTTCGATTTCCAGTCATTTATTGCACCTTTGATTTACTGTCCTTTACATTTCCTACAAATTCGATTTCTCGGTATTTACATTGTTGCTGTTTCGATTCCCTGTCTTTTACACTTAAAGAAAATTTAAGATTTTCGTAGTTTACGTTTCTTTGCAGTCTAAGTTTCAGCACTGTTTTTCGATTCCATATATTTTCTGTTTTCTTTACTTCGAGTATTCTTAATACAAAACACCAAAAATAGTACATTTGAAATCGGGTAAAATTCGATCCTCATACACATTTTGATTGAAAATTAATTTGCTAGCCTAAGCAAAAAGAACTTACGTGGTAGAATTTTGATTAGGATCAAAATATCTTAGGAGTCGAAATCGATCGAAATTCCACCGAAAGCAGATGACAAAAAAATTTCTAGTTAAATAAATGAGGAAATAACTATAAAAATATTACTCTTCAAACTATTTTGTTATAGATTAACTATAACTTTATTTATTAACTATTTCATTACTAATTAATTACAAATTAATTAAAAATAAATTTCGTCCCAAATTTTTTTTGCTAATTGTCAAATTTTTTGTGGTGAGGATTTACAAGTTCTTTCTCCATTTGCATATATGTTAGTGTTACATTTATACCACGTCAACGTGCCAACAAGCATAACCTCAATGTCACGTTGTATTTTTTATTAAACATCTTTGCAACGTTGATGAAAGAGATTACAATTGCTTTGTTTTAAAAAATGTGGAATCAAATTGACACCAAATATAATATTGAGATAAAATGCAATATGTAATACCAAGCAATAATAGAAGAAATGAAGTCATATTTCATACCAATCGATTAGCATGTTCATCCGTTCTTTTTATTTCATTTTATTATTATCCTTAAATTTTGATACAAATTGAGACATTAAAAAATTATAATTACATTGATTATAAACTATTAAAATTATTAATAAACTAATTCAAACTATAAAAAACAAGTTTTAATCATTTAATTAATTTTAAAAATGAATTAGAACATCATTACACAATATAAAATAATAAAATAATATAATCAGAAGTGAAGACGAAGATAAAAAAATATAAAAATTAAATGAAAAAGATAAGAAAGATGAAAAAAAATCTAATCTAATGCATCTTCAATTAATATAATGAAGGAAATATTGGTACAAAATTAAAGTGAATCGGATTTGAAAACTAAATTATGAACACATGAAGAAAAGAGAAAGTGAAAAAGAAGCTTAACTTGTGAATTTTATTCTTTTAAAGTTAATTTGTAAATTTTATTATTTTAAAGTTAACTGGTGACTTTTTTATCTTTTAAAATTTATTTATACAATAACAAATTTGCCTAAGACATACAAGATCAATAATTATACAATTTTAATAATTATACAATTTTATAAAATAGAATTTGAATCGCACAATTATAAAATGAGATTTTGTGATATATTCGTTCAACGATTATTTTACTTGTTCAATATTTAATAAAATCATCTCCTCACTTAGTAAAATTTTCTCTATACTTAAGTTAAATTCGCTTAGCAAAATAACAAAATTTATTCGGTTAAACAAATTTTAGAATAAATATTTTATATTTTATTTAATTTATCATTCTTACAATAATAATAATAAATAAATATATAAATTAGACAACAAATTAAATATTAAATTATTTATTTTCTTTTATTAAGATTATATTTATAATATATAAAATATATTAACAACAACATTTTATCAAATGTTTCCATAAAAATATATTCAATCGATTGTAGTATTCATGATAAAAACAACAATCAACTTAGTAATAACCAGAGGAAATACTCCAGTGGCAAAGTTACGGGACAAGTTCCCATAATTGTTTTTTCTTCAATTACTTTGACAAAATGAAAGATATTCACGTAATGACAAATAAACCATTAAAAAAACTAGTCGCAATTTATAATTAATAATCAGACAGTGCAATCTTAGTTACCATTTCAACTCCTAACATATAGGCGGTGGGATATATTTATGGAGACATTGACCACCGTTGACCCTAATTTTGCATCTTCCTTTCTACTTATTTGTTTATTTATTGATCCTATCTAAGATCACGAGGAAGAGAATATCACAGCTATGCATGTTCTCATGGCCTCTTCAACACTCAATTTGCCTCTTCTCCTTTCTCTCATCCTATTCTGTAATTTTCACCACTCTTCTTCCTTCTCTCTTTCCGTTGAGAATCCCAATGAACACATACCATCCTTACCCAAAGGAACATTCACCGCAGGCTTCTACGCCGTCGGAGAAAACGCTTTCTGCTTTGCGATATGGTACACCCGCCCACCCCACACCATTGTCTGGATGGCCAACCGGGACCACCCGGTAAACGGAAAACGCTCCACGCTATCTCTTCTCGAAACCGGTAACCTAGTACTCACCGACGCCAACCAGTTCCAAGTCTGGTCCACTAACATCATCCCCACTGTATCCAAACAACTCCGCTTACATTTGAACGACACCGGCAACCTCGTACTCCTCGACGATTCCTCCAACCTTGTTTTGTGGCAGAGCTTCGATTTCCCAACGGACACGCTTCTTCCAAATCAACCTCTCAGAGGGAGCACCAATCTCGTGTCCTCGAGAAGCGGGACCAACTACTCCTCCGGTTTCTACAAGCTCTTCTTCGACTTCGAGAATGTTCTGCGTCTCATGTACCAGGGCCCTCGAGTTTCCAGCGTTTTCTGGCCGTACGCGTGGCTTCAGAGCAATAACTTTGGTAATGGTAATAGTAATGGTAGATCCACTTTCAACGATAGCAGAGTTGTCGTGCTTGATGATTTCGGTGCCATGGTTTCTTCCGATAACTTAACTTTCAAAACCACCGATTACGGGGCGGTGCTTCAACGGAGATTGACCCTCGATCATGACGGTAATGTGAGGGTGTATAGCATGAAAGATGGAGAAATAAAGTGGTCAGTATCGTTGCTTTTTCGGCCACAACCTTGTTTTATTCATGGGATTTGTGGACCCAATAGTTATTGCAGTAATCACCCAAGAAGTGGAAGAAAGTGTTCGTGTCTTCCAGGTATTTGACGAAAATAGTAGAAAAAATAGTGAATTAGGGTCTTTTTGGATAAAGTTCTTATTAGAAGAGGTAATAAGTTAAGACTCATTGAGCTTCTCTGTGAGCTAAAAATCAACTTTGCTGTCTTAGTTTCGCAGAAGTTAAATGAAAAGAACTTTGGTAAAAAATTAAGTATATATGATTATTTTAGCTCAGGCAGGAAGTTCAATTACATTACTTTCATATTTACTTCTGTCGTAAGTGTTTATGGAGAAGAATCCAAACTTATGCTATTACTTTGTTATATATAAGATAATTTTAATTTTGATGAGACAAACTTAATTTATTTGATTTTCTTCTGTGTAGATAAACATCTCAGTTTGTTCATCGAGATGTTTCCAAATTTATGCTAATTACTTTTTTATACATAAGATACTTTTATTTTTAATGAGACAAACTTAATTTATTTGACTTTCTTCTGTGTAGATAAACTTTTCAGATTGTTCTTATTCGAAAATAAACTAATAAGATAAAATATAAATTAAATTTTTCCCATGCATAAGCTAAAATCAGATTTTCTATAGAAGTTGAACTAATAAGTTGATTTGAAGTTGAAAGATAATTTTACTAATTAATTTTACTGCATATTTTTCGCTTACAAGTTTTTATGCATATGCTTTTCTTCTCCTATAGTGTTTATTAAGAAATTTATGCTATCAGGTCACAAATGGGTTGACAGTCAAGACTGGACTAAAGGTTGCATACAGAATTTCGAACCTTGGTGCAACAACAACACTGAGCAAGAGTCTCGCTTCGTACACTTGCCTGAATTTGATTTTTATGGATATGACTATGGCTTCTATCAGAATCACACTTACAAAGAATGTGTGAATCAATGCTTGCGGTTGTGCGAATGCAAAGGGTTTCAGTACAGTTTCGGGGAAAAAGATGGTCTTGGTAGTCAGTGCTACCTGAAGACGCAATTGCTGAATGGGCATCATTCACAAGGTTTCTCGGGAGTATTCATTCTGCGACTGCCTTTGTCTCATGACTATGAGAACCCCCAACTTAGTGGTTTGGTTTGTGGGGGAAATAGTGGAGGAGTGAAAGTACTAGAGAGACCGTATGTGGAAGAAAAAGAAAATGGATCGGTGAACTTCATGCTATGGTTTGCCAGTGGCTTGGGCGGAATTGAGGTTTTGTGCTTCTTTTTGGTGTGGTGTTTTTTGTTTAAGAATAATGCTGACAAACAAGCCTATGTTCTTGCTGCCGAAACGGGGTTTAGGAAATTCAGTTATGCTGAATTGAAACAAGCCACCAAAGGTTTCAGTGAAGAGATTGGAAGGGGTGCTGGAGGTACTGTGTATAAGGGCGTGCTGTCTGATAATCGAGTTGTGGCGATAAAGCGACTACATGATGTTGCAAACCAAGGAGAAAGTGAGTTCCTGGCTGAAGTAAGCATCATTGGAAGGCTTAACCACATGAACTTAATTGGCATGTTAGGGTTTTGTGCGGAGGGTAAGTATAGGCTGTTGGTTTATGAGTACATGGAGAATGGTTCTTTAGCTCAGAACCTTTCATCGAATTCAAATGTACTTGACTGGACTACGAGGTATAACATTGCTGTGGGAACTGCAAGGGGTCTTGCCTACTTACATGAAGAATGCTTGGAGTGGATTTTGCATTGTGATATTAAGCCCCAAAATATACTTCTTGACTCTGACTACCAACCTAAGGTAGCGGATTTTGGCTTGTCTAAGCTACTTAACCGGAACAATATGGACAATTCAACCTTCTCGAGGATAAGAGGAACAAGAGGTTACATGGCACCGGAGTGGGTTTTCAACTTGCCAATCACTTCCAAGGTGGATGTCTACAGCTATGGCATTGTTGTCTTGGAGATGATAACTGGAAGGAGCCCAACAGCAGGTATCCAAATAACCCAATTAGAAGCAGAATCACATCATCATGAGAGGTTGGTGACATGGGTGAGGCAGAAAAGGAGGAAAGGATCAGAAGTGGGATCATCTTGGGTTGATCAAATTGTTGACCCTGCTTTGGGATCAAACTATAATAGGAATGAAATAGAGATTTTAGTAACAGTGGCTTTGGAATGTGTAGAGGAAGAGAAAGATGTGAGACCCAGCATGAGTCATGTTGCCGAGAGGCTCCAAAGTCACGAACACAATTCTTGATGGCTTGAGCAGACAATAACCAGACATCCCATGGTTGTCACTTACATTGTTTATCATCCACGGTTTCAGTTCCTCTCGTTTTTAGGTATATTCAGTCTATCATAAATTGTCTGTAAGGCTTGTGATAAATCTTCTGTTGTTGTGCAGTTTAATGTTGCTGTTGTATATCATATTCTTGTGCTTGGAAACCGTATGTTGTTAAAGTCGTAGAATATTTCCATAATTGCAACATACTTTTGTTCCTTTAACACCCATTCTCTCTTGCTCAATTTCGACTTTATCATAATATTAGTTATTCGTACATATTCAACCTTAAAATTATGGCAACAGTTATGTAAATGTAGTTTAACAGTGATACTCGTTTTTGTATTAAGCTGAGTTATATTTATTTTCTGAACTTACATTTTATGAGAGTTGTTATTATCGTACATTCATTTTTCTTCAATCTCATTTTGGTCTATTTTTTTTCTTTTTATATTTCTTTTCATTTCTCATCACATCTTTTACTTTCTCTTTTTCTTTTTTTCTTTCTCTTACTTCCTTCCACCTATAGGTTCTTGATTACATTATGATCCCAATTACTGTGCCAATGCCTTAGCAACCTTAAGTTAGGATTAGAAGATACAAAATGAATGATTTCATTGGATAGTTGAGAGATCAGGACAGTTTCCATCAACGGGCATGAGCAGCTTTATTGAAACTTTGTGTTTGGTCTTGACTCTTGAGAGCTTTGCCATTAATTTAGTATGTTCATTGGCAGTGTCAAAGTACGCATATTATTCATAAAATTTACAAACCGGTATAAAAAAAATAATAGAAGATATCAAAATTCATAGTTTCTACCAAATAATGTCTCTTTCCATGCCATATCTAACATCCCCAGTTGAATAGAAATATGGTGCCAATTTCAAGTGGCCTAAATTAGTAAAAGGACATGACTCCACTCCATATTGATACTTCCTCAGAAAAACAAACCATCCAATTTGAGGGAAGAAAAGGAGAAAAAATAAGGAAAAAAAAATGGAAAGAAAAAAATAAATTTGAGGGGTAAGGATGATACTAACTAAGCCTGATGCTAGGAGCCTCGGGTTAAACAGCTTGTCTCTGTGTTAATAACTAAACAACTGTAGAGAATGTCACAAATATCAATTCCATCTTTGCATAGAAATGGCATTCCCAGACCTTCTAGACATTTTCCCGAACTTGACTGGAAGTCTCCGGTTGATTATCCAAGGGCATATATTGGGCCATGATTGCCCTTATTTCAGAGTCCATATATCTCTGCAGAAACATATTTACTCTTTTGTGTTAAATGAGTTTAGGATGTCAATGCTTAAATTATAGCTTTCTATCATAATTACAGTATCAGGAAAAAGAAAGACGGAATAACTGATTGTCATTTGAACCAAATTGCAAATCAGGACAACATAACATGTGTACTTTATCTGTCTTAAACTATCTGTTACTTAGATATCTTCATTTATTTTAAATTTTTTATCACTTTTAAAAAATTATAATTTGATTTTTAAATAATATTATTATCTTTTTGTGTGCTCACTAAATGGAATGAGAAGGTATTAGTGAAATGAAAAGATGATTTAAAAAATGTTGTTCTATTTTCTTAGAGCCAAAGGTATTGTATCTTTTGATAAAAAAAAGAATGCTATTGCATTATTATATTGACTACAATCCTTACTAGGTTAGCATCCCAGTTTGTATCTATCATCTGTAGCATCCCTCAAAATCAAATATAAGAGAATACAAAAGAGCTAACTTTATTTTTTCTTTTATAAAAAACTTCAGATAGTTATTTTGAGACAGCATTTCATGTGTTTCACTCTAACTTGTTTTTAGTACTCGTTCAGACACTTAAGCTTGATGACGCCTGACCTACAGCCTAGTCTTAGGTGGCTTGCATCTTGTTACTACATTGTACCACATACCGAGTGCTGCATCAGCTTTGGACTCTTAAGTCTCTATTTTTAACTGTTATGTTGAATGTTTTGGTATTAACCATGGTTTATTGACATCGTACATATCGAGCATTGTAGTGTGACTGTATTGTCTGAAACAGGTGTATGAAGGAAAATCTCATTCTTCCTGACTCTAATGAGAAGAGCCTTTCACTAATTCAGCATGTTACCTCAACATTGGGAAAATGGAGTTTTTATATTTTGAAGACTATAAATATTGAAATAATTCAAATTAACAAAACAGCTTTTTGTCTACATCTGCCTGAAGGAATATTTTGTCAAAGTCACTGTTTAAAGGAGAATCTAGTGAGTTAGAATTATACCCGGATTCTATACTTGTAGAATGCATATCCCCCAGCACCAGCAATAGCCAAGATCAAAATAACCATCCAAACAATGCCCCCACCGCCCACCGAAGCAGCATATTTTCCTGCATATTTGTAAGATACCATAAGAGTGAATATTGAATAATATATATTTGAAGTCTCAATAACTATGCAAATATCATCAACATAGATAGTTCGAAAGCCCAGAATAAAATCTCGAAACCTTTAAGAAACTACATAGTAAAAATAGAAATAAAATGTCAAAGTGAGCAACCAGTGCAAAGTCATGTTTCCATGAAGAATAATCTATTAAATTTTTACTATTAAACAAAATCTGCTGATCCAGGAAGGCAGCCAGAAAAAATAGGCATACAAACTGAGTTGGAAAATGTTAAATATAAAAACTAACCAATGCACATATCATTTTCTCGCGTGTAGTACAAACCATCACTACATGAGCATTCGTAACTTCCCCAAGTATTTTTGCATTGGCATTCTGGGCATTGGCAGGCCAATTTTTCTTTGCATTCATCCACATCTGCAACATAATCCAAACGAGAAATATTAAGAAAAAAATGTCAGACTTGCAGAATAGCTAATAGCATAACTATTTACAACTGTAGGAGCATATTCAAACATTCTCACAAAGATAAGTTAATTATTTATGTATTTTTCATTAGAAGAGTAGTGTTATCTGCCCTCTTGTTAATTCTCCTAAAAGTTAATAAAGTATTAAGAAAAAAAGTATATCTATTTAATATCTTGGAAACATAAAAATTCAATACTCTTTAATTCATTAAGTTGGAAGTTTCATTGGAAGATGTTGTGAGAAGATTTATAATTATTCATATTAGAACAGTTCAAACAAATTTTGAATGTCAAAGTACCTTTACAGGATTTGACTCCATCTCCCCTGAATCCAGGTGGACACTTGCAACCTTTGGTATGGTCATCCTGCATAATCATTTAAGAAAGAAGGCATGATCAACATTAAAAGACAAAGAGCATACAAGATCATGTAAAAAAGGATGCCGAGGATTACTTACAATACAAGCAGAGTAAGTCGTGCTACCTTGGGTTTCTTTCCAACAACCTCCATTGTTGATTGCACACCTCAAGGCGCCTGTAGCTGCTTAGAAATTAAAATGTGTGAATGTGAATTTATATGTTGCACTTTATAGCGTGGAGATGATCACATGAAGCAATTTATCCAAATTAAAGAAAGTAATTTACCTTCACAATGGGTATATCCATCACCAACAAACTGGACATTCTGTATAATTGGGCATTCACATATTCTTCCTCTGAAAGTGTCCTATAATTTTGAAAGTGGTTAAAACCAAGCCTTACCCCACATGAATTGAAGTGTAGTAATATAAACATTCACAAAAAATATGGTAGAAATGACAGAGTTAACTAACTACCCTGCATGCAGAAATGTTAGCAGCATTGTCCTGCCAACAGCCACCATTGTTTTGCAAACACTCATTAGTTTCCATGTCTGCAAAGGATAATCAGAGTTACCTGATAGCAATTCTTCTATTCAAAACAAGGAAAGACAACACATATTACACATTGCCAGTTGAAAGATGAGTTGATAAGATTTCATTTATTGGTTCTTCTCCTAGGATGTTTGGGGGAAAAGAAGAAATGAAAAAAAGGACCTGGAGTTAAACAAATTGATGGCTCAGTGGTCTCTTGGAAACCTGAACAGATTGCCTTGAGTACTGCTGCTTTTGACAGCTTGCCTAAAATTAGTTCAAAATAAAAATTATTCATCAGAACAAGGTTACACTGCCATGAGGATATTCAGAAAGGTTGTCAAACCTCTATATTGTCTGTTGTTTATAATAAGAGTAGGTAGTATAGTAACATCCCCACGGTCGCCGTTACCAATCTGAAACAAAATTCATAAACCAACAGAATGGCCGAATTAGAGAACAGAAACAATCCTAGAAGAATGCCATCAGAAGTTCTCCTGTAAGACAAACCTGTGCATCCTGTTCAGCATTGAGAACAGGGTTCTCTACATTTGCATTAGGATCTCCTATACAATCTTTAACTTTCTTCAAATCAACACCTGTAAAGTATATGAGGAAAGAGTTAACAAGCATGTAGCATATCTCCCTACTTTGACTAATGTAACAAAACATTTCCCCAGAAAAATTGAGATGACAAATGAGAAGTTTACTTAAATTTTTGCCAATAGATAAGTAAAATTATAGCTATGACTTGATTTTTATGTAAATAATGGCTGTTATGTTTGTATAACGAAGATACAAAATTGGTTTTGTTCAACATATATACACATAAAAGCTCGAGCATTGTACATCACCGTGAAACTTCTAAGAGCAATGACAGAAAATTTTGCCAAAAGATAATAATCACATTATTATGTAAGAAAATATGTTATATACTAGTAATGTAAAATAATTTTATACCGTAATCTAATCACAAATCACTCATGTATGATAAGTTTAACTAGTTTAAAAATCATGTCAAAGATAGTTCTTGATCAGTTGATTATGTAAATGTTTTATACTAAAAAGGTAGTTCTTAATGTGAGAATAAATGAAAAATCCATATATGGTTTTTCTTAATATAAGATTGGAAAAGTTCTGTCGTACGCTAACAAATCTAACAGCAAAGAGAAGCACAAGTCCACTGCAAAACGTATCCAACATACCAAGAGATTTAATAACTTGGTCTGAGCAGTCTTGAGTATACTTATTTTCTTTCATTGGACAACGGATTGAAAAGTCAGTCACGTAGTCCCACCATTGCCAAGGCTTTCCACTTTCATTTGCCACTTTAAAGAAGCATACTTGACGTAAGTTTTGGATAACAACATCTCTACCATTGTACCCTCTTTTGTAATCTAGCTCAGGATCTGGTGCACAGTACCTCCCATTATTTATGCACTGGGACTTGCACTGTTGACTCAATATAAATGCTTCTGGACAATACCAAGTTATGTAGTGAGGGGTAAACTTTGCAAACCCTTTCTGCTCTAGTAATTGAGCTGCCCCTTTAAAACCCTTGACAAAGTTAAGTTCACTTTCACACTTTGGCCCACACTCATCATTGCTACTTGTCCAAAACTCATACTCTACTCTCTCATCAGGATGAGGAAGAGCCTCTCTCCAATCAAGATTTACATTCACCATTTCCCCACTAGCGAGAGCATGCTTGATATTATCCCCTAGTGATTTGCTGATAAGGGCAGAAGGAATGTTGATCTTCTCAACATAATCGTCGTTGCCAGCACCATTTCCTTCCTCAGGTGTGTCCATGGTGATCAACGGTTCTGTCCTGTCATCTGCAACAAGAATAGCCGCTGCTCCAGCTTTTTGTGCATTCCATGCCTTTAAAGTGAAGAAGCATTCTAACAAAAATGGCAAAAAGAAGTTTTACAGATTTTAGCATTATCATTGGAATATTTCTATCAACCAATCATATTAACAATTTGGAACCAATCACTCAACAAGAAGTATGTACCCTCCAAAATATTGAACAAGAACTTTATATTGAGAATACCTTCTAAGTTTGTGATAGCGACTCAAAAACATAATATTTCTATAACTAATGTCAAGACACATATTCCATTGTGAAAGTTACCCCCAACTATCCAACTAATGCCAATAATTGCATAAAAGAAAATGCATTGCAATGCACAGAAGATTCAATTTTCCATGCTAAAAGCACTTACTGAACAACATCTAAAAGTACTTTATGAACCCATCCCAGTTTTATCTTATACTTTTTTCCTTTGCTATATTTGAAAACTGAAGGGCATTGAAAGGAGTAAAGGGTAGCTAACCTCCTCGATCAATTAGAACAAAACTGGGAAAGGTTCCGGGCTTGGAACTCAAAGAGGCATCAAAGGGTTTACATCCATTCTGATTAGTCTTGGGGTATACCACTGCGCCAATCATGGTTCCTCCATACTTGGGAACCCCAAAATTCCCAATTGCACATTCATATATACCTTTCAACGATTGTGGAGAACTGATTTTCAAATTGTTCTTCTCCACCACAAACGTTCCCACACAAGGCCTGCAAAGCAAAATCCATACACACCACAAAAAACTTTGCTTTGTCCTCATTGTCATCATACGTTGAACACTTCCACCTCAATGGAGAAAGATCTTAATCAACAAAAAAAAAAAAAAAATCTTGTTTTAGTTAATAACAACACCGAAATTGAAATAACATGTTTGAGGAACGATCAAATTGCAAGCTTAGCTAGATGTAATGCATGCTATGCTGAGAAGGAAACCCAGATGAGGAAAATGAAAATGAAGACAAAAAACAATGGCTTTGGTGGTTGATATGTGGAAGAAGAGAAAATCATCCAAATCTAAAACCAAAAGGCGAAAGAAATGGACAATGGGGTGGACGGGTTTGTTACATTCAACGGTAATTGCACTCTTTGCAATACATATACACAACTTCACATGATTACAAAAAAAATGGACTTGGTTTTACATTTTTGTTTATTTATAATATCATTCTTTTATATTCTTTGTGAATATAAAATTTTTATTCCTCTAATCATTCTTTTGAACCTCTCTATATATTTCTTTAATTCTTATAAACTATAAAAGATATTAGAATAGTTTGTATATTTATTGATAACGTGACATGGTTCTAAATATACATCACCTTTAACATGGCCACTACACTAATATAGTATGTTTAAATTTATGCCACTAAATAATACCTAGATCTTTTTAAAAGTTATAATATTTAAGTAAAAAATGGAATAACAAAAATAAAATTCAGTCGTATTTAAATGTATTAAAAATCATATATTTAAACTTTATTATTCATATACTTTAATGCACCAACTACTAACTTCAAGAGTTTTATCTGAAAATAATAATAATAATAATAATAATAATAATAATATGACACGTTAAGTAAAGCAACAAGAAGTTAAAAGATTAGAAAAAAATATTAACATTTCTTTTTTGCATATAATTCTCTATAATAATAATAATAATAATAATAAAGTAAGTTATATAATGGATGTTTTTTTCCTTTCTCTATGTATCATCTCCCTAAAAGATTAAACTTGTATCCAAGTACATTTTTTTTTTGTAAGTTTTTTCTTAATTTTTTTATTCCATAACTGATGTTATTTTTCACATTTTTTTATTTGTCTCTTAAATTGTAAGAATTATTATGAAAAATATATTAAAATAGAATTAATTCTTTTGCAAATTTACCATTAGAGCAATTGATGACATCATAGAAATATTTATTTGTATATTTCTCTAATAATTACAAGATAATTGTAAGGTCCATTTTACGGTTTTGATAGGATTGTATTAATATTGAAGAAAACAAATATTAAAATTGTTAAATCTTAAGTGTCATAAGATACATCAAAAGAATAAGAATTGTATGTCAATATTGCTGGAGACATTTTAGTCGGATTTCAAGTAGAAGCTTCTTTTGGCCACTCAATGCCACATCCAAACATTTGATTTGTTTTGGTCAAACATATTTGTCAACAAATTACTAAAAGAGTTCTTTTGTGACTATTTCTATGACGTCATGCATAAATCATTAAGCCATGTGACAAATTAATTCTATTGATAATCATGCAACGAGAATTCTACTTTTTTTTTTAAAGTCATCAATGTAAAACTCATTAATCCAAATTATTTACTTTGCAAAATTATTATTTTATATTGCTTACTACTGTATTTTGTTTTATTCTTATACTTTGTAAAAATAGAAAGGTCAAATAATGTGTATCAATTTAAATATTAAAAATTTAATCTTTATACTAATGGAAGTTTCAAATAGTTTATTTAACTCAAATCCAAATCACAAGTAACACTAGTCTTCTTTGTCCATTTGAAGTAAATGAACTGTGGTATGCAGGGTGCTTGATTGGTGCCATTAATGGGGACAGAGTTTACATTTTTCTTTCTTTCTTCCGGTCTTGCCACCATTTGTGGTCCTGATTGAAATTTATTAATAATATTTGCTTACCGAAAAACATAGATTACAGAAGCAAAAGATAGGTTACAATCGTGGAAGTATTGTAAAACACAGGTGTATTACTACTACTGAGATTCTATTCTGCAACTGAAACAACATGATGTGGTTGCCAAACACTAGAATCTGATATACAAAAGAAGATTAAACACAATAATTGAAGATTTACCACAAAAAGACAATTTATTTATGATAGACAAAATCATCAAGAAGTGAGAACCATGGAAGAGATGGCTAATGTTCATCACTTTGGAGCCTCTCAACAACATGACTCATGTTGGGTCTTACCTCTTTGTCGTCCTGTACACATTCCAAAGCCACGGTTGCCAATATCTCCGTCTCATTCATGTCATAGTGTGATCCCAAAGCAGGGTCCACAATCTCATCCACCCAAGATGGTCCCACTTCTGATCCTTTCTTCCTCTTCTCCCTCACCCATGTCACCAACCTCTCAGGATGAGGTGACTCTGCTTCTAATTCTGTGATTTGGACACCTGTTGTTGGGCTCCTTCCAGTGATCATCTCCAAGACGACAATGCCATAGCTGTAGACATCCACCTTTGAAGTGATTGGCAAGTTGAAAACCCATTCCGGTGCCATGTAACCTCTTGTCCCTCTTACCCTTGAGAAGCTTGAATTGTTAAGATTGTTTTGGTTAAGTAGCTTAGACAAGCCAAAATCCGCTACCTTCGGTTTATAATCAGAGTCAAGAAGTATATTCTGGGGCTTAATATCACAATGCAAAATCCACTCCAAGCATTCTTCATGCAAGTATGCCAGACCCCTTGCTGTTCCCAGGGCAATGTTATACCTTTTACTCCAGTCAAGTATATTTGAACTTGATGATATATTCTGAGCTAAAGAACCATTCTCCATGTACTCATAAACCAACAACCTATGCTTTCCCTCTGCGCAATACCCCAACATGCCAATCAAATTCATGTGGTTAAGCCTTCCAATGATGCCTACTTCAGCCAGGAACTCACTTTCTCCCTGGTTTGCTACTTCATATAGTCTTTTTATTGCCACAATTCGATCATCAGACAAGACACCTTTATACACGGTACCTCCACCACCCCTTCCAATCTCTTCACTGAAACCTTTAGAGGCTTGTTTCAGTTCAGAGTAACTGAATTTCCTAAACCCCGTTGCAGCTGCAAGAACATAACCTTCTTTGCGTAACGTCACGTCATTCCTAAACAAGAAACACCACACCATAAAGATGCACACGACCTCAATTCCTCCGAAGGCAATCACTAACCACAACATGAACTTCACCAACTCATTTTCTTTTTCTTCTACGTAAGGTCTCTCAAGAACTTTCACTCCTCCACTATTTCTTCCACAAAGCAAACCATTATTGATAGGACTATCGTCATAGTCATGGAGAGACAAAGGCATTCTCAGAAAGAATGAGTTGGTGAAACTCGGTGAACGATGGCCATTTAACAACCGTGTCTTCAGATAGCACTGACCATTAACACCACTTTGCCTCGAAGTGCTGTATTGAAACCCTTTACATTCGCACAACCGCGAGCACAGACTCACACATTGTTGGTACGTGTGATTCTGAAAGTTGCCATAGTCATATCCGTAAAAATCAACTCCAGGTAAGCTTAGAAAGCGAGATTCTTGCTCAGTGTTATTGTTACACACAAGTTGAAAATTGGGTACGCAACCTTGAGACCAGTCTTCACTGTCAAACCATCTATGTCCTGTTTCGATTAAAGAAGAAATAATAATAATCCTACTGCTAGAATTATACCACTTATGAAAAAGAATCTACAGAATAAATTAGTTATTAATGAAAGCAAAACATAAATTATTTTATGCTATAATTTGTTTAAATACCTGGACAACAGGAACATTTTCTTCCACTTGTTGGCTCATAGCTGCAAAAACTGTTGGGTCCACAAATCCCATGAATTAAACAAGGTTGTGGCCGAAATATTCCTGACACAGACCACTTGTCTTCTCCGTCTTTCATGCCATACAAACGAACATTGCCGTCGTGATCCAGGGTCAATCTGCGTACGAGTTTCATGCCGTAGTCACTTGTTTTGAAAGTGAAGTTATCAGAAGAAATCAGATAGCCCAAATCATCCAGGACAACAACCCTGCTATCGTTGAAAATGGATCTACCATTATTGCCGTTACCATTGCCGAAATTATTGCTCAGAAGCCAAGCGTATGGCCAGTAAGTGCTGGAAACTCGAGGACCCTGGTACGTGAGACGTAGAACGTTCTCGAAGTCGAAGAAAAGTTTGTAGAAACCTGAGGAATAGTTGTTCCCACTTCTCGAGGAAACGAGGTTGGTACTCCCTCTTAGAGGTTGATGTGGAAGAAGCGTGTCGGTTGGGAAATCGAAACTTTGCCACAGAGCAACAATAACAACGTTGGAGGTGTCCATGAGTACGAGGTTGCCGGTGTCGTACAAATGCAACCGGACTTGCTTCGATGAGGTGGCGGTGTTGGTGGACCAGACTTGGAACTGGTCGGCATCGGTGAGTACCAGGTTACCGGTCTTGAGAAGGGAGAGCGAGGAGCGTTTTCCGTTCACCGGGTGGTCCCGGTTGGCCATCCAAACAACGGTATTGGGTGATTGGGAGTACCATATTGCGAAGCAGAAAGCGTTTTCTCCGACGGCGTAAAAGCCTACTGTGAATGTTGCTTTGGGTGATGACACCATTACATCTTCTTTGAGGTTCTCAACGGAAAGATGGAAGGAAGAAGAATGATGGAAATTATGGCAAAGAGTAGAAATGAGAAGAAGCAAGAAAAGTGTTGAAGAGCCCATTTGCGATTACACATCCTTTGCATCTTCATAAGCATTTAAAACGAAGAAGCATTTCAAGACGAGGTAGGTCAAAGGTGATGCATGACTCTACGTGAGGTGGAGATGATCCACTTTGCTCATGACAGTGACACTGTTATGTTCATTCATTCATTGGTCATTCTTTTTGAATATTTTCCCAAACATCTAATTGACATCTTAAAATAATATTTTCTTCTTGATTGATGGAATGAATAAAGTAAAACAAATAAATAATAATATAAAAAATAAAAAATAGTTGTGAGAAGAATATTTGATAATTTGAATACGGTAATCCTTTCCATGTCTAAAAATAGGTATTCTTAGTGTTGTAAGTCAAGCATTACAATTAAACCCGTATATAGACTAATTCGTCCTCCCCTGAGTTTGATGGGTTTAAAAAGTCGGGAGACAGTTGGGAGATGAGTAATGCGACCCTGAACCCATACCTACTTCCACTTTATATTTAAATTTAAAATTTAAAATATTAATACTTTAAATATATTTTTTTCTTTTTTTATTACATATAATATTATTTTTTTAATATTTCACCAATTTTTATTTTTCTTCTATCTACTTTTAATTTTTTTTATCTTTTATATCAATTAATTTATTACATTATTCTCTTACATTTCTATTTTTTACACTTCCTTAATTTCTCTCATCAAATTAATTTTTTTTAATCTTTTCAATCAATTTGATGAACACAAAGTAAATTTTTTTCTTCTTTATCTTTTTCTAAATACTTTACATAAATCATAATAATAACTAATATTATTTTATTTATAATTTATAATTATTAGGTTTTATTATGTCATATTTTTTTATCTTATTGTTCTTATTTATCATATATCAAATTTTATCTTAATAAAATAATTGAATTTTTAAAGAATTAAAAGAAATTGATAATTTAAACTTTTATTACTTCGAACTAATTAAATAAGAATTAACTTATTAAATATTTCCTTATAAACTATATATTCCATATTTTTAAATGAAAACTTAAAAATGAATTAATTTATATATAATTAAATGTTTGAATATAATATTATAATAATAATGTTATAAGTATTCAAATATTTGAATATAATAATAATAATAATAATGTTATAAATATTCTCTATATATATAGATAATTAAATATTTTTTACATACATATTTTAATATAAATATAATAAATTAAAATGTATATTTAATTAATAATAATTATAAATTATAAAATTATAAATATTTATTTATATATAAAAAATACATAATAAAATTAATTATTATAAATGTAATTATCTTTTTAAAAATAATATAGATCGGGACGTGGCGGGCGGGAACCGAAACCCAGCGGGGACGGAGATGGGGACTTAATTTTTAACCCGGCATGGATCGGGGCGGGGACGAGGATGGTTAAAAAGTCGGGGCGGGGATCGGGAGGCAAAACCCGCCCCGCCCGTCCGTTGCCATGCCTAGTTGAAGGGAAGATGCTAGTTAAAACATTCCCGGAATTAAAGACTATTTATAAGGAAAAAAGATGAAGTAAGTATAAATATTTACCTTTAAAAGACACTCCAATTCAAGTTTAATTCAAGTCAATTTTTAAATATGATAAATAAAAGAATGAGTTAAGAAGTAAGATTTACTTCTTAGTTATATCTTTTTATATAGTATTAAAAAGATAACAATTGATCGAGATATAATAACTAATAATCCATAAAATAATAATTAATATAAGATATTATAATGGAATAAAGATAATTAATAACAAAATAAATGAAAGTAGTACCTTTAATGGATTTGGACCGATAAACACGATTAATTGACTCAATAATTTTAGATTGGTTAGGTACATAAGCCTTCAAGTTTGGAGGACGAAGACTAAATGAGCTTATAAGTTTGGTATCTTAATAGACAACTTTAATAAAATAATTGGTATATGAAGAGACATTATATATTTTCACTATTATTTTCTTAAAAATTGCTCATTACCTTTTCATTTCGCATTTTCTCTCATTATTCCTCTATTGAACTTCCTGATTCTCTTATTTGCGTAATCCTCTCACACTTGTAACTACTCTCTACATCAATAGGTACGCTCATTTTTCTTCTACATTATGTCTAATATTGATAGAAGTAAACCTAATTCTGTATTTGTGAAAGAAATGTGAAGCGCTTTAGGACTAACAAGTAGTTCTAATGAATAGCGCACCCTATTTGTGTCTCTAGAAAAAGCTTTGGCGATGGATGCTTCTAGGTGTACTGTTGAAGAAGTCGTTAACTTTGACCGGTGCCAATAAGATAAAACTTATGCAGAATGATCTAGCTGAGACCCAATAGAGAGTGTCTACTTAACTAAATGCTTAGGAGGATGTGTCATTTCTGGTAAGGCCAAGGAAAACAGAGCACTTACTTCTCGTGCTTTGAAGGCTGAGAGTGACTTGTAAGCAGAGGTCATTCGATGCAAGGAACTCGAAGGTAATATTACTATACTAGAAGAGGAGTTGTCTTAACGTAATAGTCAACTGATCGAGTTGAAGAATATTATGTTAGATAGTTATGAAGATGTTTTGAGAAAGTCCTGCGTCAAGTTCTCCTATTCGTCCCTGAGCTAGATGTTGCTCGTTTTGATATTGAAAAGGATGTTCGCGATAGAACATTAGTAGATGATAGTTAGTAAAAACGACATTTATATTTTTCCTTTTTTCTATCTCTGGGACTGATGGGTAACTTTTATTGAATATTTTCAATGCTTTTTCAGCATATGCGTGATCTTTAACTATGCAAGTTTTGTAAGTTTTATATTCGTTTTCTCGAGTACGATACATGTATTATCAAATTATTTATACTCGTGTTTTTTAGCTCATGTTATATTTGTAACCCTAGTGAGGTATAATTCGTTTGTACTCGTATGTCTGATTAAGACACAATTCATTTATAGTCGTAACCCTGAGTAAGACATGATTCATTTATATTCGTATCCCCGAGTAAGGTGTGAGACATTCATGTTGCGTGATGCGTTTATACTTGTATACTCAAGTAAGGTTGTGACTAACTGTAATACAACTTTAGATGTGTTGCGTTCCAAGCTTGCGGAACAAGCCTTCCATTTAGCTTTTGTAATTTATAGGCACCATTATGCAGTGAGTCGGTGATGCGAAATGTCCCATCCCAATTAGGAGCTAACTTTTCTTCTCCATGTGCTTTCTACGCTTCTCCGACCTTTCTCCATATTAGGTCTCCTTTTTGAAAGTCTCTTCTTTTGACCCTAGAGTTGTGGCACCGAGCTATTATTTGTTTTATGACTTCCTCTCGGACGTGAGTTGAAGCCCTTAACTCGTCAATTAAATCCAACTCAATACATAAGTTGTCTTTGTTCTTTTGTTTGTTAAATTTTTGTTGTCACAATGATTTTTCCCCTAACTCCACAGGGATTATGATGTCGGTTTCATACGTTAGCTTGAATGGGGTTTCCCTTGTAGAGGACTAAGGTGTACAGTGATATCCTCATAATATTTCTGGTAGTTCCTCAACCCATAGTCCTTTGATATTACCTAACTTTTTTTTAATTCTCTGAGAATGACCTTATTTTAGCAACCCCGGCCTGTCATTGGATTAAGGGTGTTTGACGGATGATACTTTGTGTTGTATGTCGAGCTAGTTGAAGAATTGCTCTAAGTGTTTATCTACAAATTGTCTTCTATTATCGGTGATAAGTGCTTGTGGAAGACCATGTCGACAATTGATATTTTTCCAGACGAATTTTTGTACTTCTTGGGCTGTTATGATGGTCAAAGGTTCTACTTTGATCCATTTGGTGAAGTAGTCTATGACTACTATGAGAAACTTCATGTGTGCTCGAGCAATCGTGAAATGTATGATTATGTCCATTCCTCAAATGGCAAAGGGCCATGGGGCGACTATCTTATGCAATTCTTCTGGAGGTAAAGAGAATATTGGAGCAAATTGTTGGTGTTGTTTGCACTTCTTTACAAAGTTTTTAGCATCTTGTCTCATTGTGGGCCAGTAATACCCAACTCAAACTAATTGTGGTGCCATGTTTTTTGCACTCGAGTGAAGGCCACAAATTCCTTCATGAAACTCGACTATGATATAGTGAGCTTGTTCGTCATTTTCAGAAGAGGAATGGATATACCCCTTTTATAAAAGTCTTAATCGTATATGGTATATAGAGAGGTTATTCTTCTTATCTTTTTCGTCTTTTCCTGGTTATCTGGTAGTATATCGTGGACTATGTACTTTTTATGGGAGTCATCCACATGGGTTGTTCAGTGTTGACCTGGAAGATTTCATCTTTATCCTTACTTGGGTTCGATAATGTTTCTAGAAAGAGAGTCTGATGTTATCCTGATTTCTTGGTACTAGCCAATTTTGATAAGACGTCAACTCTATCGATTTGTTCTCATGGTACATGTTGTATGATGAATTTATCAACGCCCTTATGATGTTTTTGGCTATATAATGGTATTTCTGTAGGATGAGTTCTTTAGCCTGATATTCATCGTTTATCTAGCCGGTCACGAGTTGAGAATCACTTAGGCACTGAAGTTGTTTAACTTCCATCTCTTTTGCTAAATATAACCCAACTAGTAATGCTTCGTACTTAGCCTAATTGTTTGAAGCCTCAAAATCAAATCTTATCGCTTGTTTGATGACTACATCATTAGGTCCTTCCAAGATTATTCCCGCTCAACTCCCATTTTTGTTGGAAGAGCTATAAATACTGAGAGTTCAAACCTCGTATTACTCTCCCATTGATGGTAATTCGGCCAAGAAGTCGGCAAAGAATTGAGCTTTCATTGGTCTCCTACTTTCATATGTGAGTTCAAACTCGAACAATTCAACAGGTCATTTGGTCATACGCCCCGCAAGTTTGGGTCATGGTAATATTTGCTTAATCGGGTAGTTGGTTTTTACTACGATGGAGAATCCCTGAAAGTAGGGTCGTAGTCAGCAGACGGAGTGGACGATAGCTAATACCAATTTTTCAATGGTCTGGTACCTTTTTTTTTTAATGGCTGAAGTGTCATACTGGTGAAATAAACGAGATGTTGAATTTTGTTCCCTTCTAGTATGAGAACGAAGTAGATGGTTGATTTAGTTGTTGCCAAGTATAACAATAAAGTGGATCCTTCTTGTGGGTTGACGAGAATAGGTAAAGAGGCTAAATCTTTCTTGATACGACAGAACATGGTTTCTCATTTTGTCATTTATTCAAAATTTTCTGCAGAATGAAGTAGCTTACAGAATTGTTTAGTCTTCTCAGCCAATTTAGGCAAAAATCGAGTTAGTGATACTAGTCAACCATTTAAGCATTGGACATCATTGACATTCCTTGGACTTAATGTTTGACGTGAATCACAAGGGGTAATTTAGGATCTTTAGGATTAGAATCTTGTAAGAAATTTAGGAATTAGAAAGAAGGTGGAAGGAAAGAATCACTCTTCCCAAGGAAGACAACACACAAAGGATGTGAAAGTCCTTTGATACAGCCAAGGGTTCTTGAATCACTCAAGAATTTAGGAGAATCACTCTCACTAAGATAAAAGAGATAAACTCTAATATTTTTGAATAAAATTTCACTTGTTATTTCTTGATAAGAATGGTTCGAGTGATATAGAAGCGTTGCCATCGGAATTACAAAAGACTCAATAAAAGAAAATAAATATTAATAATAACCCATTAATCTAGGAATTGAAAACTATTTAATGGAAACAAATAAAGGCTAATAATGATCCATTAACCTAGGAATTAAAACTACTTAATGACTGATTGTATCTAAAACTGTGGCAACCAAAAGTCAATCGGCTATGCACCCCTTGGTCTCCCAAAGGTCGATGACTAAATTTTCAATTGGGCCTTTATTACAACTTAAAAAAAGATCAAACTAAAGTCCATTAATTAATTAATCCAAAACACAATTTGGTCAACCAACAATACTTGTTGAAGAGCTTCCTTTGTTTCCCTTGCTCTAGCCCTTATCATAGGTCATGTTCACATCATTCTCTCCCTCTTGAAAAGGATCTGTCCTCAAATCGGATTTGTCATCTACATTAAAAAGAGATAAGTCTGACAAATTAAATGTAGAACAAACATTATACTCACTTTTTATGGATAAATAGTTCTGTTTCACTTCAAGTGTTTCACTCTTCTTTTGATCACTCTTTTTCCTCTCAAGTGTTTCATTAACGCTTTCTTTCTCTCTCTTTTCTTGAAGAAGTTTTTCTTTCATTTTCTTTTTATCCTCACATACTTCTTGTGGACTCAAAGGTTTGAGCACAATCTTCTTGTCTTGGTGTATGAAAGAAATCTTGTTGGTGAACCCGTTATGATTAACTCTTTTATCAAATTGCCATGGTCTCCCCAGAAGTAAATGACTGACTTCCATAGGAATAATATCACAAAGCACCTTATCATTGTCTTTTCTAATGGAAATGTCCACTTCAACTTGTTGTCTCACTTGCACCTCTTCATCCTTACTAAGCCATTGAAGTTTATATGGTCTAGGATGTGGTTTGATAGCTAAATTTAGTTTTGATACTAATCTAGCACTAGCCACATTAGTGCAACTACCTCCATCTATGATCATCATGCACACCTTGTCATTGATTAAACATCTAGTGTGAAAAATATTTTTCTTTGGTTTTCTTTCATAGGTTTCAATTGACTATCAAGTAATCGCCTAATCATCAATAAATCTCCCTTTGGAATCTCTTCTTCCTCCTCAGTGTCTTCACTCTTTTCTCCCTCTTCAACCTCAGATTCACTTATATATTCTCCCTCTCTAAGAATCATGGTCTTTGTGTTAGGACACTCATAAGCATAGTGTCCTAGGCCTTGACACTTGAAACACTTCACATCTCTACTTTTTTTAGAGGGTTGTTCTTCATATTTTGAATGAGTCTTTGTAGGAATAGGTGTGGAACTACTAGAAGTAACAGTCCCATCTTTTTTGCCTTTGTCCTTCCAACTTGAAAATCCAAAGTTGGTAGAACTCTTCTTAGTCACTTCTTTTCTTTTGAGTTGTTTCTCCACTCGAATTGCTTTATGAAGTAAATCCTCCATATCAACAAACTCCTGCAACTCAACAATATCACATATATCAATATTCAAACCACCAATAAATCGGGCCATAGTTACCTCTTCATCTTCTTCAATCTTTGCTTGAATCATGAGCATGTCCATTTCTTTGAAATACTCCTCAACCCCTTTGTTGCCTTGAGTAAGTTTTTGGAGTTTAAATTTCAAGTCCCTTGCATAACTAGCCGGCACATACCGCTTCCTCATGATCCTTTTCATCTCAGTCCATGTATTAACCATTGGCTCTTCATTTCTATTTCTCTCCTTTTGTAGCTTGTTCCACCAAACAAGAGCATAGTCAGAAAATTTTGTTGTTGCAACCCTCACCTTTTGGGTCTCCTCATAATTGTTGCATGAGAAAACATGCTCTATTTTCATCTCCCACTCCAAGTATGCTTCTGGATCACTTTTTCCTTTGAACGGAGGAATGTTAAGCTTGACTCCTTCAAGCCTACTTGGTCTTGTTACTCCATCATTCATTCTCTTATTTCTCCTTTCTTCTTCGTCTTCAGCATTTCTATTCTCCAACCGGTTCAATCTTTCATGGAGCTCATTGTTATGTCGTATTATTAATCCTTCCAAATGTTGTACCAATACTCTCATTTGAATTGGACTAATTCCTGCTTCTTGATTGTAATTTTCCTCTTCTGCCATCAATATGATGTTTAAACCCTTAAACCAGAGCTCTGAATACCAAATGACGTGAATCACAAGGGGTAGTTTAGGATCTTTAGGGTTAGAATCTTGTAAGAAATTTAGGAATTAGAAAGAAGGTGGAAGGAAAGAATCACTCTTCCCAAGGAAGACAACACACAAAGGATGTGAAAGTACTTTGATACAGCCAAGGGTTCTTGAATCACTCAAGAATTTAGGAGAATCACTCTCACTAAGATAAAAGAGATAAACTCTAATATTTCTGAACAAAATTCAACTTGTTATTTCTGATAAGAATGGTTCAGCTGATATAGAAGCGTTGCCATCAGAATTACAAAAGACTCAATAAAAGAAAATAAATATTAATAATAACCCATTAATCTAGGAATTGAAAACTATTTAATGGAAACAAATAAAGGCTAATAATGATCCATTAACCTAGGAATTTAAACTACTTAATGATTGATTGTATCTGAAACTGTGACAACCAAAAGTCAATCAGCTATGCACCCCTTGGTCTCCCAAAGGCTGATGACTAAATTTTCAATTGGGCCCTTATTACAACTTAAAACAAAATCAAACTAAAGCCCATTAATTGATTAATCAAAAACACAATTTGGTCAACCAACAATACTTGTTGAAGAGCTTCCTTTGTTTCCCTTGCTCTAGCCCTTATCATAGGTCATGTTCACATCAATGTTGATGAGAGTTTCTCATCTATCTGGGTTTGCTTCAATGCCCCTTTGGGTAATCATAAATCGTAGGAACTTGCCGCCTTCGACTCTGAAGATGCATTTTGCAGGATTCAATCTCAGATTGTGTCGCCTTATTTATTCAAAAACTTGTTCTAAATGTAGGAGATGATCAGCAGCACTAGTGGATTTGACCACCATATCATCCACATAGACTTCCATGCAGTGACCGATGAGGGTCTTGAAGACCATGTCCATCAAATGTTGATACGCTGTGCCTGCATCTTTTAAGCCAAAGGACATAACTCGGTAACAATAATTAGCTCCATCCATCATGAAGGTCATTTTCTCTTCATTTGATGGGAACATTCTAATCTGATTATATCTCGAATATGCGTCTAGGAAGCTAAGTAGTTGATAACCCGATGTGTTGTCAATAAACCCATCTATATTCGGCAGGGGATATGAGTCTTTCAGATATACTCTGTTCAGATATGTGTAATTTGTGCACATTCGCCACTTCCCATTGGATTTTCTGACCATAACCACATTTGCTAGTCATGTTGTATAAGGTACCTCTCTAATGAACAGAGCTTACAGGAGTCTCTCAACTTCATGCTGGATGACTACGCGTTTGTTTCCTCATAGCCTTCTCTTCCTCTAAGTTATGGGCTTTATGTGGGTGAAACATGCTAACTTATGACAAATTATGTTTGGATCAATACCAGGCATATCCGAAGGGTTCCATGCAAAGAGATCACTATTTATTTTTAGTATGTTAATAAGTTTAAGCCGATCTTCTACTTGTAGCGTTTGTCCGATTTTGGTTACTTGTTCTTCTCTTCCTATTTTGACTTCTATCAATTACTCGTTGAAGGTCGACCTATCTTCATTGAATTCATCTTGGGGGTCAAGGTCAACTGTTGCGTGTGTGGTGCAACATTCTTTATGGTTTGTTTCTTCCTTTGGTTCATCCATCTTGGTCTTTAACGAGTAAGGAGTGACCTTTAGGCTTTTAATGTAGCATGCTCGTGCTTCCTTGGGATCTGCTTTGACCATCACAATTGTTCCATCCTTTTTGCTGGAAATTTCATTGCCATGTGTATTGTGGAAACGACTACTCCGAGATTATTTAGTGTTCGTCTTCCTATTAGGACATGCAAGACGTTTCTGCTTCTATGAGTATGTACTGGACCATGACTCGTTTACTATGCTCAGCCAAACCAAACGTGGTGATTTGGTCCACATATCATCTGGTATGTATGCGTTCTCCGGCAAAGCCGAGTAGTGGTTCAGGATAGGGTTGAATTACTGTAAGAAGGAGTCGAGCCTGAGGAAGGTCGACCAATGTAAGACATCCGTCGAACTCCCTTGGTCTATTAATGTTTTCTTTACCTCCCAATTAGCCATTATTGCAGGTAGCATCAATTGTCCTGTGGCGAAGGCCAGGTGGGCCGAGTCACAATCGAATCGTGGTGCTTGGGTTGTTAAAGTAAAGAGAGTTGCACTCTGACTAATGATTTATAAAGCTTTTGACCTAGTGGTAAGCGCTCAATCCTAACAATTGGTATCAGAGCCAATGTCACGAGTTCGATTCTTGATGGACAATTGTTGAGGAGGAGATTGTTGCGGGTTGCACAATTGTCTCGTGGCGAAGGCCAGGTGAGCCGAGTCACAATCGAATCGTGGTGCTTGGGCTGTTAAAGGAAAAAGAGTTGCGCTCTGACTAATGACTATAACTTTTGGCCTAGTGGTAAGCGCTCGATCCTAACAACCATTAGTACTGTGACTACAACTGGGTCATCGAGATTTGACTCATGAGATTTGAAGTCCTCGTCGGAAAAGGTTATAGGTGGTTGTGCCCTTCTATGTGAGGTATCAACGTTGTGGACAACCCTGAGATGTCTTTTTTGGGCGGAATTTGATGATCCTCCTCCTGCAAAACCCCCTGCTATAGTATTGATGACACCCCGAATGACGAGCGTTGGGTTGTTCGTCCTTTCATCCCCGACTTCTTGACGTTCAGCATGATTTTGTTGATTTTATGGGGTGTTGGTAACGGAAGAGCGTCGCGACCACGACTTGTCCATAAAATCCTCCTCATCTTCCTCAGCCTCGTCCCCTAAATCCACCGTGGCCACGACCTTGTCCCTTATCTGCTTCATTACTTATAAACTGTGTTAGCGATCCTGCCCTCATGGGTTATTCAATAAGGTCTTTAAACTTTTGACATTCTTCTGTGGTATGTCATAATTTCAATGAAATCGACAATACTTGTCGTATCCTCATGAACCGGTGTGGGTAGTGGTGGAGGGGGCATGTATGAGTTCCAAATTAAACACTTCTTGAAGGATTGTTTCCTGATTAATGTTTAAGGGTGTATGTCGCTCATATTTTGTGGTCCTAGGCTTTTTAAAAGGTTGAGTAGAAGATGCTCAAGAGTCAATGCTATGCTTTTTCTTGTATCGGACATTGTTATCTTCCATTCATGTATAATTGGTTGCTCGGGTGCGTAACTCGTCAAGGGATTAATCAAGATTTTGAATTGTGTTAACCAACTATATTTGGTCACATGCGACACTTAACCTAGTGATACCAAGGTACTATGTCATGCCCTCATGTGTTAAAGCAGGGTTTGAAAGCCTTGAATCAGTCTTGCGGATTCACTACTGAATGCTCTCAAGTTAGTTTCACATGATAGTTGGCTTAACGAATTTTTTGAAGAATAATCAATGCTTTAAATTGTGTTTGGTGAGAGAGGACACTCGACCTAGTGACTCCAAGGTGCTATGTCACACCCCTATGTCCTAAAGTAGGTCTGAGAGCCTTGAAAATGCATTTCTTACATGCATTTACTAATGAATGGCCTTAGGTTAATTTTTCACATGACCATTGACTTAGTCAATTTTGTGAAGGATTAACCAGGATTTTGAATTATGTTAACCAACTATATTTAGTCAAATGGGACGCCCAACCTATACCAAGGTGTTATGTCATTCTCCCTTGTGCCAAATCAGGGTCTAAAACCTTGAATCAACGCATTTGTTGCATGGATTTCTACTGAATATTCTCAACTTAATTTTTTCTCATGACCACTAACTTAACCAATTTTGTGTAGAATTATCCAGAATTTTGATTTGTGTTAACTAATTGTATTTGGTTACATGCGACACTCAACCTAGTGATACTAAGGTACTATGTGCCAAACCAAGGTTGTTGCATGGATTCGCTACTAAATGCTTAAGTTATTTTTTCTAAATGACCATTAACTTAACCAATTTTGTGAAAGATTTACCAAGATTTTGAATTATGTTAAACAACTATGTTTTGTTAGATAGGACACTCAACCTAATGATCCCAAGGTGTTATTCCATACCCCCATGTTCCGAAATAGGGTTTGAGAGTCTTGAATCAATGTACTTGTTGTATGAATTTATTGTTGAATGTCCTCCAGTTAATTTTTCCACATGACCACTACATTAACTAATTTTGTGAAGAATTAACTAAGATTTTAAACAATGTTTACCAACTTTATTTATTCAAATGAGACATTGAATCTAATGACACCAAGATGCTATGTCACGTCACTATGTAGCAATGGAGGATTTGAGAGCCTTAAATAAATACATTTGTTGCATTAGATAAGTCATATTGAACATTAAGAACCGTATTTACGTCCATATATTTTTAGGATAATATAGACAAAATGTTGTTATAGTATTACAATATTGTGTTTTGATCATCAAGGGAGAAACAAAAATTACTATTATTTATTTAATGATATATTTATTAGTGTCCGCTGAAATCAATACTTCTTGTTATATATTCAGTAAAAGAACCAACTTACTTCCATAACCATTACAACACCACATTTTTCCAATTAGGACCACCATAATATAAATATAATAAATATAGACAAGAGTTACATAAAGTAGTTTTAGGTCAACCAAGATAGCCCGTTAACAAACTTAATTCATATAACTTAACTAAATTGAAAAATCTGAAATTCAACAAAATTACATTATTGTATTAAACTAATTTAATTTAAATTGTCATTTGTCATTTTTTTTACATCAATCCCCTCAAATCATCGTTTGTCTACTCTCTTCTTCCGTTGTTCCATCATTGCCTCCATCTAGTGCAACTTCAACTATTCCATCATTGCGTCCATTTGTTGCAATCCCATGTCCTTTACCACCATTGAATTGTCTCCATGCCATGCCACTACTTGGAGAAACTGTTTCCGAGAGATTCAAGGAAACTACTTAGTCGGTTGCTTGTATTGATGAATGGTAAGTCTATAGAATGACTCATTCCTTGTGCTGCGTGACCATTTGTTATTGTAAGTTCTTAAAATGAGTAGACATATAATTTTGAAATGAAGACACATCAACAACAGAAGCAAATAATTAAATACAAACAAACAAACTACAATTCATAAACTTTAAAATCATAATAAGCAAGTAGGTTACTACTATCTTTTAGTTCCACCTGGTATACATAAAGACACGGAAAATTACCATACAGTTTTAAAAACAAAAAAGGAAATAACTGTATAAAGGTAATATGGCAGAGAAAAGAGAAACAAACATGACTAGCCAGCTTATCAAGGTCTGTGACTGCATGCTTGTAGTACTTAACAACTTTCCCACCCCAAAGACCTAAATATCCATTCTAAAAATAAGAAAAATAACAATGTCAGATTCAGGGTCCAAACAGGTTATTAGTCACATATTGTACTTGCGTACATTCCTAGTAATTACATACCCTGACTGTGGGCCTCTTGTCAGGATGTCTCTCGAACTTAAGCTGGTAATAGTCCAGCCAATATTGAAGTCTATCTCTTCTTTTCGCATATTCAACGAATTTCTTCGCATTGTAGCAGCCCGAAGAAATATTAATTCATAACAATATGAATCATTTAATGTAAAGAAATATTCTGTTGAGTTAAAATAAATTAACATTACACTATATATAAATTCCCTGATTAGTTTATCTTTAATAAACTTCTCCAACCAAGAATGAAATAAAACTATTACCTGGTGTCCAATATAATGGTCAAGGTGGCTTTTTTGAAAGAAGCCATCCACAAAATCTGATATTGAGTGAGCAGGCATATGAGGGATATTCCTGACAACTACCTACAACAAGAATGTAAAACGTGAAGATTTGAAAAGTTCTTAAAGATTAGAGGGGGGAAAGCATTTATTGGAGTGACAATCCAAGCTAAAAAGTATTCTATTCTAAAGCCGTAGCATCTATGTTTAAGAGTTCAGCATAGGTCATAGCATCAATCCCATGCAAGGCCACATTATTCAAGTACCAAGAATAGGCTCAAAGCTAGAAACTGAAAATTAGCTCCTTGATAAGAAGAAGTACAAGGAATCATAGCTAGAGTTGCATCTCCCACATGACCTTACTTTTACAAGCCTAATGAAGGACTCAGGAAATGAGGGTAATTCTATTTACAGAGTGGCCAAGAGTACTTGGTGATTTTTTAAGCAGCATTAACAATATGACAATGGGCCTAATGATTTATTTGCTAACTCGTGAAAAATAAATTGATCAAATGAACAATTTAAGCCTTATCATAATACACAAAAAAGGGAAACAGACACTTCACTGCAATTGAATAAATGGTGAGGACTGAGCAACTCCGAGAAATGCTTTCTTCCGGTTTATAAAGTGTTATAAAAGTTACAGAATAGCTTTAGTATAATAAGCAATCATCAAAAGAAACTATTGCAACATTGTTGATTGCACAAAGCACGTCATCTAGTCCGAAGAACCTACTCATTCTTTGTTCTTTTTGTATTCATTTTTTAGCCATTGGATAGTCCACTAAACATTGATTATTACAGATGTGGTTTCCAATACACATTCATGTATATTCTTATTCCAGGCACCAATTTAGTAATAAACTATTTGACAATGTCATTAAAGCATTGAATCAATAAATAAAAAGCAAGAAAAGCTGGAGCCAATCCATCACCATCACCATCCGCAAACCATCAATCTTCAGTCACCATTTGAAAATCAAAACAAAAGGACACACAAAACTGTTACTATGCAAGTGTATGTGATAGAGAACCACTCATGCCTCAAGAACAGATTGGACCTTCAACTTAAAGCGTTAAGGCACTTTGGCTTGGTTTTTGGATTGGTTCCCCGAAGAACACCTTGGCCGTGAGGTGGGGGCAAGGTATGAATGAATTCTTGGTTGGTGAATGGTGGTTCTTGGTTGTTATGAAGGAGGTATGCTTGCACTAAGATTAGCCAAGAGAGGAGAGAAAACCAAGAATTGAAGACAGAGTAGGAAGGAGGAGGCCAACATAGAGAGGACACCTTTAGAAGGAAGAAATTACTCTAAAAATGGAGCACGCACTATGCCATTTGAAAGGGGTAGGCATCACTCACAAAGGAGATAGGCCAAGATTATGATATTTGAAGAAGCACCATGCACCACTCCCTATGGAGATAAGCAAGGCCGATCATGGTCCTAATCTTCATTTCTAGTTGATCTTCTTGAAGTGAAATTTTTCTATCCAGATCACATCAGTATGTAACCCATTAACTGAGACTATCACTACTATTTCTTTCAACCACAAACAAATCTTCACTGTACATTATGTTCTTATGGTCTTATCCTCCAACTAAAATTATAATCTTTATCATAATTAATAACTACATCAACCTTCATTGCACATATTACCAAGGAAAATTTTCAAGACATACACCAAAAAACACATTAGATTCAACACCTAAGTTTTGTCCTTTATGAAAAGACAATTCCTCATGTGCTTTTGGTAATGTTGTCTAATCCTAACTAAAGTTTTAAACCCGTAATGTCTATAAAGGATTGCATTAAAGATATACCATCCATTATCAAGGTGAAACTCCAACAAACAACAGGGAAGTTCATGGAAAATGCTCAACATTCAACTAGTTTCTCTTCAAATTGAATTCCACCCCATTCCACCCAATTCAGATAGAAAATCACCAAACTTAATTATCGTGCATAAATTAAAAATAAAATTTTAAACAAATTAGCTTATCCGAATACACTCCAATAAGACAACTATTTCATTTAGAATATGTTTGGAAGAGTTTTTCCATAACAACTTCTAAGAAAAAAACTGCAAAAAAAAAAAGAAGTTAAAATTAGTTTATATATAACTTAAAAATGAATAAATTATATGTACACAAGCTAATTTTACTTATAAAAGTAAATTTTTTTCCCGTATTTTTTTCTCTTTTAGAAGTTCGAACTAGTAAAGAAAACACAACACTCCTCCCTAGCGTGAATTACAGCCTCACAATTCGAATTCTTCGAAAAGCGTAAGAGAAAATCGTAAGGGAGGCACCTTGGTTTCGCGCTGGCGAACGATGATGGAACCGGGCTTGGCGACCTGCTCGCCGTAAATCTTGACACCGAGGCGCTTGCTCTGCGAGTCGCAGCCATTCTTGGTGCTTTCCGCTCCCTTCTTGTGCGCGTTCTCGATGGTGAGCGGGTGACGGCACGGGAGGCAGACCAAAGAGGTGGGACCTACGCAGAGAGAAGCAGCGCCGAAGAAGAAGGAAGAAGATAAGGAGAGGCCCTTGAATGCCCGTTCATCGCTTCCTTTGTTTTAACAAAATTTGTTGCAATTAAGACTCACCGAGAACATAGGGAGGGTAACGTAAGCCAACGAAGGTGCGACGCAAGTGGAGAGTCGTCTCTCCGACGACAATGATTTCTTTCTTCCCCGTTTCTTTATTTTGATTTCCTTGAGTCCCGATTTCCTGCTACAAAGGGAGTCTCGGTTTTTTGAGTTTCCATTTATTTATTTTTTTACTTTTTTTCTTTTTATTAGAACCTGATTTGCCATCTCATCAAAGAAATAAATAATAAATGACGTGTAAGCTGGTGTGGATGGAAGGAAAAGTTGTACGAGAATCAGTAGCATATATTATTATTTTGTATGTAATTGACAAAGAACGAGAATGATATTTTAATGCATTGATTCATCGGAATAAAATAAATTTGAGAACAACTTAACAATGACACGTCTTAATCACAGTCAGTGGTGTGGACCTCACACTCTGTACCTTCTCAATCTTCGAGCTTATTTTGTTATAATTCTCATCCACAAACATTCTCCCTCATCCACGAACCTTCTCCCTCCTACATTTTATTTTTTATCTGACAATTCTCAAACAGCACTCATTGAGGTCAGGCATTTCAAGTCTTCGTATAATTGCTTATTCTGTATTTTCTGTATCCTTTTCCTACTGTTAATTCAAAGTTATATTATTTTTATTGAACAATTTTGTTTATGAATAGAAGGTAGTGATACACCGTAACAAAAATTGACTATTTGTTTTGGTTTTGGTTTCTAACACAAATAGGATATATAAATATGGATGGTTCAACCTCAAAGCCCAGTGGTAACACTACAAGCGTTGGTTTGGTTAAAGCTGTTGTTAACTTATATGGTATCAGGGTTGCAGATGTTAACACTCCTATGCTTAAACCGGATTTCTCAATTGTATGTCACTCATTCATCTTCATTTACATGAAGTTTACGTCATTTACTATACTAGACTTTTTTTGTAAATTTTTTTTTTCTCAATAACAGTGTTAACAAGTGAGTTTGACACTGTTATATTATAACCTAGATTTAAAAGATTTTTTGAAAAATCACATCAACACACAATACTAACAATTATAATCTTATCCGTGACGTCTTTTACATATATTACAAGACATTATTTACTTCGGTTAAAGACTAAATTTTGTGATGTTCTTCTTAACCACTTCTTAACCACATCAAAACATCATTCAATCTATTTTGCTCACTTGTGTTAATTGTGACATTTTCAAGGCACCGTTGTTTTTATTTTTAAATAAAATAATTCAACATTTTGTTTCTCTATGTATCCTTTGAGAGAGCATGTGGTAACAACATTATTTATTTTATTGAATATTTATTAGAAGAGCTCTCCAAAAGTAAAAGAACTACACAGAACAAGAAGGGATATTGTCTTGTACAGAGAGAGGAAACAAAGTGCAGAATCTGTAAAAGCTCAAGCAGAAACTGAGCTTTCTACTGCTAAAAAGACGGTGAAAGATCTTTTCTCTATGATCAGGGAATCTAGCTTCAAGGGAAAAACCCAAATGAGAGACATGACATCACTAGTGTATAAGAACCCAAGCAAGAATGATAGTGATAATAAGTATTCACGAGTGATGAGAGAATTAGAAATTGCTAAAAAAGAATTGTTTCAACTTAAGCTCGACATGGATTCTATTTTGGAAGAGAAATTGAGAGCAGAGAAGGAAATTGAAGCATTGAGATCCAACATGTTGTCATGCTCAAGAATTGCACAAAAATTGATGGAGGAGATTGAAGCAACCAATGAAGAACAAGTAGTAGTTGAATTGGCCCGGATGGACGCTTTGAAAGAAATAAGAGACATCGAAGCCCTTGAAAATGCAAGAAACAAGTTGAAAGAGGCCATCGTGGAAATAGATGAGTCAAAAGATCTTGAAATTAAATTGGCCACAACATTGTCTGATATTGATATCATGAAGAATAAATTGAAGTTGGTGAATAAAAAGGTTGAAAGTGGTGAGAGCATGGAGCATATGGAAGGAGAATCAAGAGATGTTGCTGTTTTAAAGACTATAAAAGAAGAAATAGAGGCGACAAAGAAAGATTTAGCTTTGATTAGAGATCAAGGTTTTAAGTTCATGGCCTCTATGGATGTTACAAGAAATGAGTTGAAGCAAATGAAAGCCAAAACTGTTCAATCTAAGAATATAGAATCAAAAATAGGTACAAAAGTTAGAAATGTGAGCTACAAGCTTTTGAGAGCAAAATCTAAGCTAGAAGCGGTGTCTGCTAGTGAGGAAAGGGCCAAATCAATAGTTATTAACTTGTCACAAACTCTTGATAAATTCATGTCCGAAATAGAAGTAACAAAAAAAGAGAAAGAGCTTATAAAAGAAGAGATTACAACCACTAAAGAAGAGATAAAAAAGGCTTTGTTGGAGATAAACGAGAATGAGGAAAGATTACAAGGTGCCATGCAAGAGTTAGAAATAGTGAACTCATCGGAAGCCTTAGCCTTAGAGAAGTTGAAGATTTTGACAGAGAATGCCATGAGAGAGAGAAGTTTATCAAAGCATAACTCCTTGATTATGATATCAAAGTTTGAATATGAGTATTTGACTAACCATGCAACCGAGGCAAAAGAAATTGCTGACAAGAAAGTTGAAGCAGCTAAGGCGTGGTTTGAAGCTATGAAGGCCAAGGAGAAGGAGACAACGATGAAGACCAAGATAGCTGCGGCAAAGCTGGAAGTGTATGCTAAAGAAAAGATGGTTCCAAAGAGAGTTAACAATGAAGAGTTGCAACATGTCTCGTTAAGAAAGAGCAAAAAATATGAAGGTAGTATGACACCTTCTAGGGGATATAAGTTTCAGAAGGCATCTTCACCTGGATCTCGTCCTGTGAGTCCTTTCATTGTTAAGAAGAAAATGAAGGTAATACCAAATTGGACCAAGATTTTTAAAGGGAAGAAAGAAAAACACTAGCACACTTGTATATTTCCAAATATAGTAGCATGACGTAACTACCAAAAAACAAAATGACATGTGCATTTGTGACTAACAGAAAACTATACTATAGAACTCATGCTTTCCCATATCTCTCCCCTTCTTCATTCCTTCATGCCCATGTTCTTTTCTTTTCCAACTTTGTTAATATATACTATACAGTTATGTCAAGGATTGAATATAATTTTCATGTAATGTAGTTTATTTTCCGTCTCCCAGAAAACACACACACACACACACACGAGAAACCAATTATTGCACTACTAACTTGTGATATTCATTGTGGGTTTTGACTTTGTCAAAAAAAAAAACGAATTTAAGCGATATTGAAGGATTCATAATGAATATTCTTGTGTGCATGTTATATTAATTAAATAAAAATATTTTATTAGCACACTTCCATAATGAACAATACTAGTTTCTCTTAACAACTACTTGACTGATGAAAATCATACTAGATCTGTTAGGACATGTTTAACTCTTTTCATAGAAATGTTTTTATTATAAACTAAAGTATTATTTTTATCCTAGTTTATAAGTGATTAGGTAATGAATCACTCTCCCCCAATTAACCTCTCCCAATCCATAATATACTTTTATGATAGATTTTTTTTTTGTCAATAAATTATAAAATAAGATAAAAAAATACACATATAAACTACTATTTATATTGTTCCATATATACACAAAGTACAAAATAATGAACTTCTAACCTTAAGAAGTGACAAAAGTATAAGGTAGAGAAATATAATAATTAGAAAAATAAAATAAAATAATGTTATATGTTTATCAACATTTAGTGTTTGAGCAATGATACCATTATGTTTATCTATAGAAATCGAAATATTTGACAGTATCCTTCAATCTAAATGTATGGCTTAATTTTTAGTGTATTTGGTGTAAATACAAGAAATAAGCCAAGTGTCAAATGGTGATGGGTGAAATCAAAACCGGTACCACAAACACACCACCAAATATGGAAAAAGCGATAAGATAAGCCAACGCCACTCCACAGTGCCATCCATCTTTCTCCCATTTCCCAATTCCCACCATGGAAACAGCTGCCTCTGCGATCACCTTCGCCATTTCCTCCACCAAGCCCCAAGCCCAAGCCCAAGCCCAAGCCCGATACCAACTCCTAAACCGACCCGCCAATCCATTCACCCTCCCCTCCCAGGGCCTGGTCCACCGCGCCCCCGCGCGCCTCCCCTCCATCCGCGCGGCGATTCCCCGGACGAAGAAAGAGGAAACTGTGGAGACGGTGCGGGAACAGTTGGAAAACTGCTACCTCCTGGCCGGCATCAACTACAAGGGGTTCACAGTGAAGCAGTTCCAGGAGCTTCGGAAGACGCTCCCGGAGATCACAAAGCTGATCGTGGCGAAGAACACGCTGGTGTACAAGGCCGTGGAGGGGACCCCCTGGGAGACGCTCAAGCCCTGCATGAAGGGCATGAACGTCTGGCTCTTCGTCCACACCGAGGAGATCCCTTCCGCCATCAAACCCTACAGGGACTTCCAGAAGGAGAAGAAGCTCGAGGACAACGACTTCACCGGCGCCGTTTTCGAGGGCAAGTTTTACGGCCCCGACGAGTTTAAGAAGCTTGAGACTTTACCCACGCGCGCCCAAATTTATGCCACTCTTTTGGGGGCTCTCCAGAGCCCTGCTTCTGCTCTCGTCGGAACCCTTCAGGCTCCTGCTAGAGAACTTCTAATGACTCTCAAGGCTCATGTTAAGAACCTTGAAGAACAACAAGGTGTTGCGCAATAGATACTCCTACATCAGCTTGTATGTCTATGCCTCTTCTTCATTGCGTTTATTTGTTTTCTTCTGTTCAATTATTTATGGCTGTGTAGATTATGCCTTGTTTGCTGAAGGAAAAGCAAATTTAGAATGGTGCATAGGAATTGAAGCTGGTTTTCTTTGAATCATGCAGTTTCACTATTTTCTACTATGGCGCCTTGTTTTATTTCACACTTGTTCGTTGATTTAGTTAGGATTCATTATGGACCTTGTAGTTCATACTGAGTGTGTTATCATCAAATGAGTTTGTAACAATTGTAGCCACATGTGGAGAGGTTGGGCTTTAGGAATTGAATACTGTGAAAAAATAAAATGGGAAATAGGGAATAGATCATCTTGGAAAAGAACAATGTTGTGGAAACCGCATATCTGCTAGTCTAAGCAGAATTACACGGATCAAGAACACCTTAACCCCCTCCCTTATTATGTTGAATCGCGACATGTAGCCAAACAAAACTTGTAAAAAGATGAAATCTCTGCTATTTTATCAAACATTTGGAGATTCTACCGAGTTCTCATATCAATAGTTTTTCTTCAGCCATGGCAATAAAATTTAAGGGAATCGAAGTTTTTAACTAGAGTTGCTTAAGAATAAAATTGAATATTTTATTATAGATTTCATAGTTTAGTTGTTTAAAACATGGTCAAAGTTGTTTATCCAAATACCTTTCTTCCAATTTTAAGCAACTTTCTCCATTTTTAAGCAACTCAGATGTAGGATCCATAATAAAATATTCACTTTTATTCCTAAGCAACTTTTGGTAGCAACTTTCATTGGAGATACTCTTATAATATAAAACATTAGTGAAAAAACCAAAAACCAGTTGAAATACATAAATTCACTTCTTACATCTAAATGGTAGGTAAGATTCCACATGATAGGATGTTAGTAAGCATCAATCTCATCCCGAAACAGCCAATTCCCCATATTAACAAGCACGGAAACAAGATAACGGACATTGGCATTTCCTTATTGACATTTTTCCGATTTAGCAATCCCGTATGAACTTATATTTTGTTATAAACGTTTTATCATGTGATTCATTCATTTGCACCAAAATTATCTCGTCAGACTCATTTCTGCAGCTGTACTATTTTCCACTAAGAGAAAAAAAAGAGACATGGGATAAGTTTCTCACTCTCTCCCTCCTTAAGGAGGGTGCTGTCAGCTGGAGATGATCTGAGTGTAATTCGTAATTTGCCTGTGATCGTAGTTTGTTCTTACCAACGCACCTTTCACTCCATTCCATCAAGGCCTGTGCACTTCCCATATTAAGATATGAAAAAAAAGCAAAGTGTTCTATTAGCTGAAGGCCTTAATGAGGCAAAATCAAATACTTGAAAGTGGCATGTTGCATACTTTTATTTTTTAATAGAAACTGTTAGATATGATTAGATATTAGTTGATATTGTTTGATATTGTTGAGATATTGTTAGATATTGTTAATCACAATATCAAATAATATCTTTTTATTTAACCTATTTGTATTCTGTTACTCTTTTGAGGAGTACCTTTCTTTATTATAAATACACTGCCCTATGTGTGGTAAACACATAAGGGAAATTAACCCTATACAGTTTTTTCCTATATTCAACATGGTATCAAGAGCTTAAGGTCTCTTGGGATTTTTTTTTGGCTCTGCCACTGAACCTGCAGCTGTCGCCGCCTCCATCGCCGCCGCCGTCGCCACCGCCGTCCGTCGCCGCCGCCGTCGCCAGAGTAGCAGTTCGGACCGCCGAGCACAGGGTTTTGCTCGCCTCCTCCGTGCGACCTCCACCGTGGAAGTTTCGCGGTCATCGGAGCAGCCACGCTCCCTCACGCGCCTCCCGAAGCCGCGCCACCTTCTCCCGTTCCGCCGCGCGTGGCGGCGCGTCTCGCCGCCGTTCAGGCCGCCGATCTTTGCGCCGGCGTCGCCTCCTTCTCCTCTCTCTGGATCTGTCCTCGCTGCTCCAATCGGACCTCTTTGGTGTTTTAGGGTTTTTCTCTCTCTTCCTCCATGGCATCTTCCGCTGCCACTTCCAATTCTGAAGTTACCTCCGTCGGCTCCGGTGGGTCCGAGCAATCTGTTTTTACTAATTATGTCAATGTGAATTTACCCATTGATAAATTAGATGGTACGAATTATGCAACTTGGGCATCCGATATTAGACTTTGGCTTGAGAGTCGGGGTATGTTGATCATCTTACTACCAAGGTAGATGATGTTCCTTCCAATGATCGTGTCCGTTGGAAGAAAGTTGATGCTCATATATGTATGGTTCTCAAGAATACCATCCAATCTTCTTTAAAACAAATTTTTCGATCGTATGGCACATGTTATGACGTTTGGGAACAAGCCAAATTATTATACACCAATGACACTCAACGTCTTTATGGTGTTTGTTACAATCTTCTTGCTTGTTATTGCTCCTCGAGATAAGGATCCTGTGGCGGATTATGTGGGTAAGATCCATGCTCTTCTCCATGAATTTAATGAGTTATTACCCCCTGCCTCGACTCCTGCCCAAGAATTAGAGCAACGATCAAAGTTTTTCATGGTTTTGATGTTACACGGACTTGCTCGATATATATGCCCCTGTTCGTGATCGGATTTTGGGTTCCCCTGTTACACCCAGCTTTACCGCTACCAGTTCCTCCCTTTGCGGGTGCCATGTAAACCTCTCAATATTCCCCCTGTAGTTTCTAATGATTCATCCGCCTTGGCCTCTCACCGTGATGATCGTAATCGCTCTCACAAGCCGGGCAAAGGGCGTGTCAAGTGTGACCATTGTGGCAAACTAGGCCACAAAATTGACAAATGTTATGCTTTACATGGTTATCCTCGCCGATCTCGCTGCAGTTGCTCGGGCCGATTCTTCCGCACAATCCTCTGCTGTGGATCCTCCTTCGTCTCGTACCTTCGGACAAATCTGCTATCTTCAATGATTTTCTTCAATGGTATGAGGATCGAAAGCCCTCCGGTTCCACTACTTCGTTGCCCACACAGGTACATCTTTTCTTGGTCTGACTCACTCTTCTTCTATTGGCCCTTGGGTTCTTGACTCAGGCGCCACCGATCACATCACTCGGTAACAAATCCTTATTTTCCTCTTTCACTTCTCATAATTTACCCTCCGTTACAATGGCTAATGGGTCTACAACTTTAGCTCATGGTGTTGGAACGGTTACTCTTTTTCCTCGTTGTCCATTGATAATGTTTTGTATGTACCCGGGTTCCCCTTTAACTTATTATCCATTAGCCGTCTAACTCGATCTCTTGATTGTGTTATCTCTTTGACCAAAACTACTGTTTCCCTACAGGACCGGAGCTCGCAAAGAGTAATTGGCACCGGATGTGAGTCACATGGACTTTATTATCTTCAACCTTCTCCACATGTTGGCACAGTTATGGAGTCTCCTTCTCTCCTTCATGCTCAGCTTGGTCACCCCAGTCTGAGCAAATTACAACAACTTGTTCCCAGCTTATCCCAGTTGTCCAATTTGGTGTGTGAGTCCTGTCAGTTAGGCAAACATAGTCGTACTTCCTTTTCTCGTAGTGTTTCCCAGCGTGCTTCATCCCCCTTTGCCTTAGTTCACTCTAACATTTGGGGACCCAGTCGTGTTAAGTCTAATTTAAGTTTTCAATATTTTGTTACTTTTATTGATGATTTCTCTCGTTGTACTTGGTTATTTTTAATGAAAAATCATTCTGAGTTGTTTTCTATATTCCAAAACTTTTATCATGAAATTAAAAATCAATTTGGTGTCTCTATTCAAACTTTTCGAAGTGATAATGGCCGTGAATATCTTTCAAACTCGTTTAAACAATTTATGGCTTCTCATGGCATTCTTCATCAAACTTACTGTGCTTATACCCCTCAACAAAATGGGGTGGCTGAGCGCAAGAATAGACACCTTATTGAAACAACCCGTACTCTTTTAATTCATGGTGAGGTTCCTCAACATTTTTGGGGTGATGCTGTTCTTACTCGCTCGTTATCTTATTAATCGTATGCCCTCTTCGGTTTTAGATAACAGAATTCCCCATTCTATTTTATTTCCTCATGACACTCTCCATCCTTTACCTCTCGAAGGTTTTTGGGTCTACTCGTTTTGTCCACAATTTTGATCCTGGTCATGATAAGTTATCTCCTCGATCACACAAATGTGTTTTCTTAGGATTTACTCGATCCCAAAAGGATACAAGTGTTTTTCTCCTTCTCTTAATCGCTATTTTGTGTCCGTCGATGTCACCTTCAATGAGTTTTCCTTTTACTTTAAGGACCCTTCCCTACTGCTCGAGTCTCCATCTGCTACGGTTCCCATTCCTGTTCTCATTGATCCTTATGTTGAGGACCATCCACCATTAGCCCCTCCTCCTCCACCACCCCTTCGGGTTTATAGTCGCAGACCTCGCCCACAACAGACGCCACATGACTCACTCCCAGTGCCAAATACTCTGCCTCCTCCGGTTCCAGTCCACGAGTTCGACCTTCCTATTGCCCTTCGTAAAGGTATGTGTTCTACTCGTAATCCTTCTCCACATTATACCGCTTTAAGTTATCATCGAATTTCTTCACCATTTTATACCTGTCTCTCGTCTATTTCTTCTGTGTCTATTCCTAAATCTGTCTCTGAAGCCTTAGCCCACCCTGGTTGGCGTCGAGGCCATGCTAGATGAACTCGGTGCTCTTCGGACTAGTGGAACCCGGACGCTTGTCCCATTACCATCCGGAAAATCTGTTGTTGGTTGCGGGTGGGTCTTCGCTATCAAGGTTGGTCCTGATGGTACTATTGATCGCCTCAAAGCTCGCCTTGTAGCCAAAGGCTATACCCAAATTTTTGGGTTGGATTATGGTGATACTTTCTCTCCAGTGGCAAAGATGGCTTCCGTTCGTTTATTCATTGCCATGGTCGCTATTCAACAATGGCCTCTTTATCAACTGGATGTCAAAAATGCTTTCTTGAATGGCGATTTGCAAGAAGAGATTTATATGGAGCAACCTCCCGGATTTGTTGCTCGGGGGAGTCTTCCGGATTGGTATGTCGTCTTCGCAAATCTTTATATGGCCTAAAACAGTCTCCTAGGGCTCGATTTGGAAAATTTAGCGACGTTGTTCAACAATTTGGCATGACTAGAAGTGAGGCAGACCACTCGGTCTTTTACCGTCACTCGAATGCTTGGATGTATCTATTTGATAGTGTATGTCGATGACATTGTTCTTACGAGTAGTGACCATCATGGCATCTCTCGGATGAAACAACACCTTTGCCACCATTTTCAAACCAAAGATCTTGGCAAACTCGAGATATTTCTTGGGTATTGAGGTAGCACAATCTACCGATGGCATTGTTATATCTCAAAGAAAGTATGCATTGGATATTTTGGAGGAAACTGGGTTGATGAATTCAAAGCCTGTTGACACACCCATGGATCCTAATACCAAACTCTTGCCAAATCGGGGGAGCCAATGTCGGATCCTGAACAAGTATAGAAGATTAGTTGGAAAATTAAATTATCTTACGAGTTACTCGCCTTGACATTTCCTTTGCGGTCGAGTGTGGTGAGTCAATTCCTCAATTCTCCTTGTCAAGATCATTGGAATGCGGTCATCCGTATATTGAAGTACATCAAAAAGTCTCCTGGAAAAGGTTTGGTGTATGACTCCCATAATCATACAAGAGTTGTCTGCTATTCGGATGCTCGATTGGGCGGGATCTCCCTCTGATAGAAGATCTACATCCGGGTATTGTGTTTCCATTGGTGGTAACTTGATCTCATGGAAAAGTAAGAAACAAAGTGTTGTGGCAAGATCCAGTGCAGAAACAGAGTATAGAGCTATGACCTCAGCTACCTGTGAACTTATTTGGCTCAAGCAATTGCTTAAAGAGCTACAATTTGGAGATGTCACTCAAATGACACTAGTGTGTGACAATCAGGCTGCTCTCCATATAAGCTCTAATCCTGTCTTTCATGAGAGGACTAAACACATTGAGATTGACTTGCCATTTTATTCGGGAAAAGATTATGTCTGGAGACATCAAGACTGAGTTCGTTAACTCATGTGATCAATTAGCGAGATATTTTCACTAAGTCTTTACGGGGACCTAGGATGGATTATCTTTGTACCAAGCTAGGCACATACGATTTGTATGCTCCAGCTTGAGGGGGAGTGTTAGATATGATTAGATATTAGTTGATATTGTTTGATATTGTTGAGATATTGTTAGATATTGTTAATCACAATATCAAATAATATCTTTTTATTTAACCTATTTGTATTTTGTTACTCTTTTGAGGAGTACCTTTCTTTATTATAAATACACTGCCATATGTGTGGTAAACACATAAGGGAAATTAACCCTATACAGTTTTTTCCTATATTCAACAGAAACTGTTGGAGTATATTAGAAAATATATGTAATCATTATACCTAAGGTAGGAGGTTGAGTGTTAGATAATCTCTGCAGGGGGTTGAGTGTTAGATAATCTCTGCACCTAGTTCTGAGGAGTAATCTAGGACTGTGCATTTAATGTAATCTCCCTATTGTATCATTTTTTATCTATATAAATACAGAACTATGAGAGGGGTTCTTCAAGCCCTCTAAAAACACTTTTTCTCAATTTTTGAATATCAAGATGGTATCAGAGCCAAAGCCTAACATCTTTCCGGTTATTGTCATGGGCCAAAAGTTGCCCTTTAGTTGGGTCAAAAGTACCCTTTGCCTGGTCCGGCAGACTTCGTTGGAGAGGGCATGTTGAAAGTTCCACATCGCCTACCTCATATCATTTGGTATGGTTTAAATACATGTTAGGCTACTCCACATATTGCCAATTGGTTTTATGTTGGAACCTTAACATGGTATCAGAGCTCAGGAAGCTCTGGCTCTAGTAGAACCATCTGTCATGGTTGCCACACGAGGAAGAGGAGGACGTGGCACCAGAGGAGGAGGACGTGGAGGTCGAGGATGTCCCCAATGCACCTACTGTAAGAGGATGGGTCATACACAGGAGAACTGCTACTCCTTGCATGGTTTTCCTCCCAAAACCGCCAATGTCTCGAAGGCTGAAACCGTCAACTCCAAGTTCACTGAGGACGAATACCAAGAGTATCTACGTTTAAAGTCTAATAGCTTGGCACAGACCTCTCAAACTGCCAGCACATCAACTGCTTGTATTTCTCAATCTGTGGAGGGTCAAAATTCATGGGTAATTGACTCTGGTGCTTCTGATCATATATCTGGTAATACCTCCTTATTCTCAACCATTTCCTTTCAAGAAAAACAACATTTCATAACCCTTGCAGATGGCTCTAAAGCTTCCTCAAAGGGAGTGGGCCAAGTTTCTTTATCTCCCTCCATAAGCCTAAAATCTGTCCTTTTTATTCCTAATTGTCCTTTCAATTTAATTTCCTTAAGTTAGTTAACCAAAACCTTAAATTGTTCAATAACCTTCGATAACAAATCTTTTGTTATATAGGAACGTGGTTCGGGGAGACAGATTGGAGAAGGATATGAAGCTGAAGGATTATACCTTTTTGGCCCTCGTCCACGTGTGTCCTGTGTTGCTACTCCGAGCCCTAAAATGTTACATGATCGGCTTGGCCATCCTCATTTGTCAAAATTAAAAAGAATGTGTCCTGAACTTAGTGGTCTCCAGACCTTAGAATGTGAGTCATGTCAGCTAGGGAAACATGTTAGATCTACCTTTCCTAAACGATCTCAATCACAGTGTACTTCCAGTTTCTCTATTATCCATTCTGATATTTGGGGACCTAGTCGCATCTCATCTTTTGGTTTTCGGTATTTTGTTACATTCATTGATGAATATTCACGATGTACTTGGGTTTATCTTATGAAAGATCGCTCTGAATTGTTACCCATCTTTACATCCTTTTTGAATGAAATCAAAAATCAATTCAGTCAAGTAATCAAAATTTTAAGAAGTGACAATGCTAAAGAGTACTTCTCATCCACCTTTTCTGCTGTTTTGAGTTCACATGGAATATTGCATCAGTCCACCTGTCCTCATACACCACAACAAAATGGTATAGCGAAAGAAAAAAATAGACATTTGGTTGAAAGCTGCACGTACTCTTTTGCTTGGGTGCTCATATTCCTGTCCATCACTGGGGATGCCATCTTAACTGCATGTTTTCTTATTAACAGGATGCCATCTTCCTCTCTCACTAATAAGATCCCTTTCTCCATTCTATTTCCAAATAATCCTCTCTTTCACACCTCTCCTCGAGTTTTTGGTTGTGTATGTTTTGTTCATGATATGTCTCCCGGGTTAGACAAGCTTTCTGCTCGTGCTATCAAATGTGTCTTCTTGGGCTATTCCCGCCTTCAAAAAGGGTATCGGTGTTACTCTCCTGAAACCAAGAAGTACTACATGTCTGCCAATGTTACATTTTTTGAACAGATTCCTTACTTTTCTCCTTCTGTTCAAGATGTTCATGTCATACAGCAAGTTCTTCCCATTCTAGTAGTTGAGTCTAATATTTCCAATGTCTCTATCGATCTCCGTAGTGATCCAAGTCTTCCTGAACCATCCTCCCCTCAAATTGATGTTGTCAATCATAGGACCCCGATGGCTAGTCCTGTTCTCCAAGACGAGGGTGAATCCCCCACTTTAGATTCTTCTCCAACATCGCTTCCTACCATGACTCCTGGTGGAGGTGATTCAGGATGACCCATTGTTCTGAGAAAAGGTACTCGTTCCACTCGAAATCCACATCCTATTTATAATTTTCTTAGCTATCACCGGTTGTCGCCTTCCTATTGTTCCCTTTTATCCTCAGTATCTTCTATTGCTATTCCGAGAAATGTGGAAGAAGCACTTGATTACCCTGGATGGCGACAAGCCATGATTGCAGAAATGCAGGCTCTTGACCATAATGCTACTTGGGAGCTCGTTCCCCTTTCACCGGGCAAAAAGGCGATCGGTTGCCAGCTGGGTATATCGTTGTTAAATCGGCCACGATGGTGCGGTTGATCGGCTCAAGGCTCGATTAGTTGCAAAAGGGTACACTCAGGTTTATGGCCTTGATTATTGTGACACTTTCTCTCCTGTGGCCAAGATGACCACTATTCATCTGTTCTTCGCAATGACTGCCATTCGTCACAGGCCACTTAATCAATTATATATCAAAAATGCCTTCCTACATGGTGATCTTGAGGACGAAATTTACATGGAGCAACCTCCTGGGTTTGTTGCTCAGGGGGAGTCTGAACTAGTATGCAAATTGCATCGTTCTCTATATGGCCTCAAGCAATCACCACGTGCTTGGTTTGGAAAATTTAGCTCCATTATTCAAAAATTTGGGCTAAGACGCAGTGAAGCAGATCATTCAGTCTTTTATTGTCATACATCTCTGGGTAAATGTGTTTACTTAATAGTATATGTTGATGATATAGTCATTACAGGAAATGATACTGTTGGAATATCTCAACTGAAGGAGTACTTGTGCAGACATTTTCAAACCAAGGATTTGGGAAGCCTAAATTCTTCTTGGGTATTGAAGTAGCTCAATCAAAAGATGGAGTTGTAATCTCTCAGAGAAAATATGCTCTTGATATATTACAAGAAACAGGTATGATTGACTGTAAACCTGTAGAGAGTCCTATGGACCCAAATAAGAAATTAACAAAAGAAGAAGGTGAAGTATTCTCTGATCCAGAGAGATATAGGAGGCTGGTCGGAAAACTGATTTATCTCACTATTACAAGGCCTGATCTATCTTTTGTTGTTGGAGTGGTTAGTCAGTTCATGCAGACTCCATGTGCTGGTCATTGGAATGCTATCATTCGCATTCTAAGGTATCTTAAAAAGGCTCCCGGACAAGGATTGTTATATGAAGATAAAGGAAGCATTCAGGTCACTGGGTACTGTGATGCAGATTGGGCAGGACCACTGGATATTGTGTCTTCCTTGGAGGAAACATTATTTCATGGAAAAGTAAGAAACAGAATGTAGTGGCTCGATCGACAGCTGAAGCCGAATATAGGGCAATGGCATCACTAACTTGTGAACTTATATGGGTAAAGCAGTTCATTCAAGAGCTTAACTTCTGTGATATCCAGACTATGAAGATGTATTGTGATAATCAAGCTGCTCTCCACATTGCATCAAATCCCGTATTTCACGAGAGAACTAAACATATAGAAATTGATTGTCACTTTGTTCGTGAAAAGTTGTTGACAAAAGAAATATGTACCGAGTTTGTTGGATCAAATGACCAACTCGCAGATGTGTTTACCAAGTCCTTAAGGGGACCTCGGATTGAGTTCATTTGTTCCAAGCTTGGTACATACAACTTGTATACTCCAGCTTGAGGGGGAGTGTTGGAATAGATTAGAAAATATATGTAATCATTATACCTAAGGTAGGAGGTTGAGTGTTAGATAATCTCTGCAGGGGGTTGAGTGTTAGATCATCTCTGCACCTAGTTCTGAGGAGTAATCTAGGACTGTGCATTTAATGTAATCTCGCTATTGTATCAGTTTTTATCTATATAAATACAGAACTATGAGAGAAGCCCTCTAAAAACACTTTTTCTCAATTTTTGAATATCAAGTGAAACCTTTACTCTCTGTGTGCTTCCTATGCTGGACTGTTGTCGCCAATCCACAGATGAGGAGGGATTTGCGCGGATGAGGTTCATTTACATCAGTTGATGAAGAGTGATTTGCAAATGGTGAGATTTTTTTGGCGCAGAGAAGGTGAGAAAAAGGAGGGAGGTTTCATGATAAGCTGTGGTTATAAAAGGAGAAGGAAGTGGCAACACATTCAATTCAAGTATTTCTCACCATTGACTTGTTTTGGTTTTGTGGTGTGAATTAACTATTCAAAGTCTTCATCTTATTCCCCTAACGGATGGACAGCTGAGGAGAACAGAGCGTTTGAAAGAGTTCAAGCAGTTTATGACAAACTGTTGGTGCAACATTGCAAGGGCTGTTGGTGGAAAAACTCCAGAGGAAGTTAAGAGGCAATATGATGTCCTTGTGGAGGACATCAGGCGTATTGAATCAGGCCAAGTTCCCTTTCCAACAACCTATAGGAACCTCCAAGATGGAGCATGGCATCACATCACATCATCATCATCATCATATCTCTCTTAATTTCCACCACCCATATCCCAAATCAATCACTACGACAATACTATATGTACCCTTATAATATAATATATATATATATCTCCCCAATGTTTCTTATGCAGCATTGGTACTTTGTCAGTAGCTATCTAAGGCAAAAAAAGAACGAGAATGCGTATTACAAAAGTATATATGTCTATATATGTGTTTCATTAGCTAAAAAAAATAATGTGGAAAGGGGGGGTATTGTACAATATTGTATGAGTATGGTTGTATTATCAATGTTACTGTAGTTGCTTAAAGTTAATAGCCACCTACTGATAGAACATAATGTTATATATTTATATGTCTCACAGTGCTTTTGTTTTACGAATCCTATACTTTCTGATATGCATGCAATTCAGTAGATAAAATAGATATATGAACACATGGACTGAAATTTAATTACAAGCTTAATGTTTCTAATGGGCGTTTGCAATTGTGGATACTGTTCATTTCTAATGGTCCATTCTATGGAATAATTATGATAAAAATAACTTTCTCCTTTCCTTAACAAATATCGCCAAAATAATAGTAGTATTATTACCCCTTGCATTGATCTTCAGAAAAATTCCTTGACTAGTGTGTGGCAAGACGAGTTATTTAGTTGAACAAACCTGTAGAGCATCCAGAGCACGAATTGCCACACAAACAGCATTGTCTCTCTCTCGCCGACGCGTCAAATCACTTGAAGTAGTAGCGGGCACGGCTGTAAGTTGAGAAATCTTGGATAAAAGATGTACATCAAGGGTAAGAAACAAACGATACAATTTAAGAATAGAAAATGCAAATAACTAAAAATGAGAGATCTTATCAGAAAGCTAGGCACATTTCCTTTCCACACAAAAAAGTTAAGGATATATAATCTCTAAGTTGCTCTGCTGTATTTGGTATTGCAACCACCAATGCACGAATGACGGAAACAGTAGCTTCATGGGATCCATCTTCAAGAAAAGCACCAATTTGAACCCGTATCTGGTCAATTATCTGCAAGATGTCATCCTTGGTCAGGAATTTGAAATGTGTAGCAGCACCAACTTTTTACCAACAAAACCAAGGTTATGTACTAGCAACATATACCATCTCATTTTTAAAGCGTTGAGCCACGACACCAAATGCATCAATGCTGGCACACTTAGCATTGACGTTTTTGTCAGATCCAAGAGTAACTAGGGCAGGCAAAGAATGCGTTGAAGCAAGTATTGCATCAATATATGGCACCTATTATTGAAGAACTATGTCAGTTTTGGCATCTCGGAGATCTAACTACAGAAAACTGAAAAAGTAAAACATTAAGCTTACAATAGCTTTTAGAAGCTTGGCAGCTCTGATTTTCATGTTCACGTCAGTGTTAACAACCATTTCCCACAGTATATTAAATATCATACCATGATTTTCTTCATATATGCTGTATTATAGGAAAGCTAATTACTAAAAATGGTAAAATACTACTATCAATTTTTACCGTAGAGGTGTTATACACAAACCAAATGAAGCGGAAAGATTTAATGACCTCGGGAGTTTGCTTTGCTGGCAAATTCTCCTTCCAATTGTCTTTTACTAACAACTTTCTTATGTAATCTTCTAACTGATAACGTTTTCCAGGAGCACTCAAAATACCAGCCAACAGAAGCGGTAGGACACATAATGCCGAGAACTTCTCCGCAACAATAGATCTTGGCCTCAAACCTAGAAGTGAACTGTCAAACATAAACCAGTTACGCAAAATTTCACAGAATAATTGAAGAATCATTACCTTGAATTCTTGAATGTATGGCAGTAGGAAAAAATGTCAAATCAGCATCATCTCCCACTGCTGTTAAAAATACAGGTAGCATGATGCATGTCATATATGAATCCCCAAACCTTTGAGAAAGAGATAACAGAAACTTCAATTTCATAATTTTCATCAGAAATTACTTAGTTGCTTGCTTATGCTACAGAACATACAAAAAGAGTAAGAAAAAAACAGAAAAGATAAATGACTGACCTTTGAAATTCGGCTCCTTAGATTATCTTCTTTGCAGGGTAACAAGCACGCCAGCTGTATCAATTTGGGAAAGCACTCAACATGCATCCATTCAAATGCATCCCATTCAACATGCCCCCTGGAAAAAGTGGAAACCATTCAAGATCAAACACTGTTTTGGTACTGCATTCAAGCATAGTTTGCCTTTCTACATATGCATGCCTACAAAGCATATACAATACAATAAGACAAGCATATAACTCTACTGGGCTCTGGAAACCAAACTTTACCAGCTACCTATTCGTCCATTTCCCCTCTTTCCCCATCTTCCAAGCAGGATCTCATGTATGGAAGGGTGTGACATTAAGTCCAAAAGATCAGTTGCATCAATTTTTTTACTGGTGCTAATGATATTATTTCAAAGTGAACATTTCGTGCCAAGTTTACCTCGCATACAATTCAAGCAATGTGGTAGAAAACACAACTTGCCTAGATTCTACTGTGGACAAGAAAGGACGCGTCTCAATTGCTTTCTGAGGCACAAAAGGGATCAATTCCTCTAGCATTCTCAATAGAACATCTACATATTCCAGCGCTCTCTTTCACCCAATACATGTAGATGTGACTCTATACACCCTTCAATTACAGAAAGAGGTGGACAATGCTGCAATGCAAGGGAGGAAATTCGACTCAGAAATAATCGCCAACAAGAATTACGTTCAGTCACAAAGGACAACTGAATGCACATAGGAAAAAACAAAGACCTGAGCAGCACTCAATATGTGAGAACAAAACTCTCAGAACGTGGTCTAATTTGTTTCCCCACTTTATAACTGCAGGAACCAATTCCTTGAGAGTAGTTTCGACCACCACTCCTGATGGATCACATATCAATTGGAACATCAACTCCTCTACCTAACAACAAATAAAACAAAGATTTAGCCCAACTCTTTATCTCTATTCTTTTTTTAAGTCGTCATATATTATCACAAGGGTAAAAGGCTCCATTTCCTGTACTGTCCCGTCAACCTGCTGCAGAGCATACATTGCAGTCAATTCTTTAAAGTCAGAAATCTTCTCCATGATTGCCTCGAAGCATATATATAGTGAGGCTGACCTTGAAATATTTATCCATGTTTTGAAAAAGATGAAGCAGCAAAGGCAAATTATGAGCAGCAGCCTCTCGAATAATGATGGCAGCATGTTCTATTAGCTGCTGCACAATAGATAAAATAAGAGAATCCCGAATCTCAGGCAGCACAAATTCTGCAAGCTCGCCACATGATTGAGCAACAGGTAGTCTACGCTCGTCGTACATGTGATATATCTAATTTCCGTAACAGAAAAAACCATAAAACTTGGTTTCTAGGGCAGAATGACAAATAAAGTGAAAAATTGTGGCCAGAATATACTTGTTCCCATCATTGAGGAAGCAACTCTGTTTCTGTTCTCATCTCTCCAACATTCTTTGCAAGGCTGACACATGCCTGAAATTTGGAAAATTGCATTGAAACCAGAATTTTTAAACTGACATAAGTAACCAATATAACTTACCTCCATTATTCTTCTTCTCTGTTGTTTATCAGGGCGCTTGATTAAGTTGAATAATGTATGGGTCAGAGAATCTCGAGTCCTGCTATCTGGGCGGTGCTCAATTGCACACATCATTAGAGGAAGAAGTTCTTGGAACCAAGCAACATTAATGCAACATATGTTGAAGATTGCATAAGCGTAATTAAAAAAATAAAAAAGTGATTAGCCACCTCATGATGATCGATCAGGACGTAAGGAACAATTTTAGGCAAAGGGTCTGCAAGTATCTGAATGGTTCTTAATACCTGTCAAAGCATAAACACCTATAAGAAACTAAAAAAATAGAAAAAAAAAAAAAAACACTTTTTGTTTAAAAACTCGTCAGTCTGACTTTCATTTATTCCTTCAGTTGGGGAGTGGGGTTTTCACTCTTTATATTAACACAAGCACTTCATTACTGGCAATGTAGGTCATGTGATACTGCTAATTTATTATTTTTAAGAAACGAACATGCCATGCTAAAAACAAATCCTGACCTCTCAGTTTCACTAAACTCAGAGAGATTCATTTTTATCCACAACCAGTGTGATACCAAACAAGTTTTACCATATCATTAGAAGAATTTGACTTGTTATCATAACCAAACTCTGATAAGAGTGGTGCAAAAATAGTTGGATGATTAAGTTAAAAAAGCTAGACAACTAGAAGCCAAAAGGTAAATGAGGTTTACTTTCTATAGCAAAAAGGTAGGATGGACTTGCCATCTTCTCAGATTTTGCTTCATCATTTGCACTTGTTGGAAGAGTGCTTCAGGACTGAAACATGTCCACGTATTTTTTTTAAGTTGATTATGTCAAAGTTTGTTCCTGTTTTTTAGGAAGTAGTTTTCCATGTTTTGTAATCATGGAGAAAGTTTAGGATCATGTTGTTAGTGGTCAGTTATTTTTAGGCTTTAAATATTGCAATGTTTCTAATATTGAAAAATGAATTATTCAGTTCTTTGCCTAAAAAACCAACAATTGGTATCAGAGCTTTCTTCTTAAGGGATCTGTGAGTAAGTGTGTGAGGTTGCTGTGTCATGGACGTAGAAGCAAGTTCCAGTTACTCTTCAATTTCTCCACCGGTGTTTGATGGAGACAACTACCAGGTTTGGGCAGTTCGTATGGAGGCATATATGGAAGCTTTGGATATTTGGGAAGCAGTGGAAGAGGATTATGAAATTCCTGCTCTCCCAAACAATCCTACCATGGCGCAGATCAAATTGCAGAAGGAGAAGAAGACAAGGAAATCCAAGGCAAAGGCATGTTTGTTCGCTGCAGTCTCATCTACTATCTTCACTAGGATTATGACACTGAAATCAGCATATGAGATATGGAATTATCTCAAGTCAGAGTACGAGGGAGATGAAAGAATCAAAGGAATGCGTGTGCTAAACTTGATTCGAGAATTTGAGTTGCAGAAGATGAAGGAAACAAAATCAATTAAAGAGTATTCGATAGGTTATTGGACATTGCAAACCGAATCGGATTACTTGGTTCTACGTTCGAGGACTCAAGAATTGTTCGGAAAATTCTTGTAACGAGTGCCTGAAAAATTTGAGGCATCTATTTCGACCTTGGAAAATACCAAGGATCCGAGTTAAATCACTCTTGCAGAGGTTCTCAATGCTTTGCAAGCACAGGAGCAAAGAAGAGCCATGAGACAAGAAGGTGCTATGAAGGAGCCTTGCTAGCCAAGCATCATGAGAATGCAAGAAACAACAACAAGAAGAAGTTTTTCAAGAAGAATCAAAATTCTACTGGAGAATCTTCAGCCAACAACAAATCAGGAGTCAAGAAGGGATCCTACCCTCCATGTCAACATTGCAATAAAAAGGGTCATCCTCCTTTCAAATGCTGGAGAAGACCAGACGCCAAGTGCACCAAATGTAACCAATTGGGGCATGAAGCTGTAATTTGCAGGAGCAAGAATCAACTACAAGGTGAAGAGGCTAAGATTGCTGACCAAGAGGAAGAGGATCAACTCTTTGTGGCTACTTGTTTTGTAGGTGTTGCATCTAAAGAAAGTTGGCTAATTGACAGTGGCTGCACCAATCACATGACGCATGACAAGGAACTTTTCAAAGAATTGAGGCCCACCAACATCACCAAAGTCAGAATTGGTAATGGTGAATATATTTCAGTTAAAGGAAAGGGAAAAGTTGCTATAACAAGTTGTTCAGGTACAAAACTAATTCATGATGTTCTCTTTGTCCCTGAAATTCAGCAAAACTTGTTAAGTGTTGGTCAACTAATTGAAAGAGGCTTTAAGGTTGTTTTTGAAAACAAATATTGCCTGATTAAAGATGCAGCAAATCAGGATATTTTCAAAGTGAAAATGAAAGGGAAAAGTTTTGCTTTAAATCCATTGGAGGAGGAGCAAACTGCTTTCCCAATCAAAGAAAACATTACAGAAGTGTGGCATAAAAGGCTAGGGCACTACCATCACCAAGGGCTGCTGCAAATGAAGTTCAAGATGATGGCAAATGACCTTCCAGAACTTGATGATCAAATTTCAAGTTGTAAAGCGTGTCAGTTTGGGAAACAGAACAGGAAACCTTTCTCAAAGATGACAGGAAGAGCTATGAGGAAGCTACAATTGATTCACACGGATGTCTCAGGTCCTCAAAGAACACCTTCCCTTAAAGGTAGTCTTTATTACATTGCCTTTATTGACGACTTCACCAGAATGTGCTGGATTTTTTTCCTAAAGTTTAAATCAGAAGTAGCTCAAGTTTTTTGGAAGTTCAAGGCAAGAGTTGAGAATGAAAGTGACTTCAAAATTCAGATCTTGAGGTCTGACAACGGAAAGGAGTACACTTCAACAAAATTCAACAAGTTTTGTGAAGAAGCAGGCATTGAGCATCAACTAACAGCCCCGTACACTCCTCAGCAAAATGGAGTCAGTGAGAGGAGAAATAGGTTCATCATGGAGATGTCAAGATGTATGTTGCATGAGAAGAATTTGCCAAAAAGGTTCTGGGCAGAGGCAGCAAGTACAGCCGTATTTCTTCAAAACAGGCTACCCACAAAGGCAGTAAAGGAAAAAACACCATTTGAGGCATGGTATGGCTATAAACCTTCACTCAAGTTTCTTAGAGTGTTCGGTTGCCTGTGTTTTTCACATATTCCTCAAGTCAAGCGTGATAAACTTGACAAGATGGCTGAACCAGGCATCTTCGTGGGCTACAGTTCTTCCTCTAAGGCCTACAAAGTTTATCAGCCTAAAACTGGGAAGCTAATTATCAGTAGAGATGTGTATTTCATAGAAGATGAAGAGTGGAGCTGGAATGATTCAGAAAAAGGAAAGCAGACCATGACAGAGTTGAGGTTCAAACTTCCTATTTCAGACACGGAAGAAAACAGAGATGAAAACTGGCATAATGAAGATGTAGATGATGTTCCTATAAGAGGCACTAGACCATTATCTGAGATTTATCCAAGATGCAACATAGCTGTTTGTGAACCTGCAAATTTTGATGCAGCAAAGACGAATCAGCATTGGATGGCTGCAATGGAGGAGGAGTTGTCCATGATTGTGAAAAACAACACTTGGGAGTTGGTTGATCGACCCAAAAACAGGAAGGTGATTGGAGTCAAGTGGGTGTACAGAACCAAGCTTAATGCTGATGGCTCAATCAACAAGCATAAAGCTAGGCTCGTGGTTAAAGGGTATGCTCAAGTGTTTGGTGTGGATTATTCCGATACATTCGCACCAGTAGCAAGACTTGACACCATCAGACTTTTGCTTGCTGTTGCAGCACAAAAGAATTGGAAAGTGTATCAGTTAGATGTCAAGTCAGCATTTCTGAATGGTTTTCTGCAGGAGGAGATTTATGTAGAACAACCAGAAGGCTTTGTGAAAAAGGGAGAAGAAGATAAAGTTTTTCTTCTCAAGAAGGCTCTTTATGGATTGAAGCAAGCTCCGAGAGCTTGGTATAGCAGAATGGATGATCACTTGCTGAATTTGGGGTTTAAGAAAAGCTTATCCGAATCAACCTTGTATGTCAAGCACAATGGTACTGACATTATTATTGTTTCACTGTATGTTGATGACCTATTGGTTACAGGAAACAATACAGATCATATTCAAAATTTCAAACAGGAGATGATGAAGGTGTTTGAAATGACAGATCTTGGGTTCATGTCCTACTTCCTTGGTATGGAGATTAAGCAAGGGCAAGGTGAAGTCTTCATCTACCAAAAAAAGTATGCAAAGGAAATACTAAAGAAGTTTCAGATGGAGGAGTGCAAGGCAGTAAGCACACCAATGAATCAAAAGGAGAAGTTGTGCAAAGAAGATGGTGCTGACAAAGTTGATGAAAGATATTTCAGGAGTTTGATTGGCTGCCTGATGTATCTCACAGCAACAAGACCTGATATCTTGAATGTTGTAAGTATTTTGTCTCGATTCATGCATTGTGCAAGTGAACTGCATCTCAAGGCTGCAAAAAGAGTGATTCGATATGTCAAAGGCACAAGTAATTTTGGTATTAAGTTCACAAGGAGCATGGAGTTCAAGCTGATTGGTTTTTCTGACAGTGACTGGGGAGGTTCCACTGATGATATGAGGAGCACTTCAGGCTACTGTTTTACTTTTGGATCTGGTGTTTTTTCATGGAGCTCTAAGAAGCAGGAAACAGTGGCTCAATCCACTGCAGAAGCTGAGTTTGTTGCTGCCACAACAGCTGCTAACCAAGCATTGTGGCTGAAAAAAATCTTGAATGATCTTAATCTGAAGCAGAAGGAAAGCACGCAGATTCTTGTTGACAACCAAGCTGCCATTGCCATCTCCCACAATCCAGTGTTCCACGGAAAGACCAAGCACTTCAACATCAAGCTTTTCTTCTTGAGGGAAGTGCAGAAAGAAGGAGATGTTGTGCTAATTTATTGCAGAACAGAGGAACAAGTTGCTGACATCTTCACCAAGCCATTGCCAGTGAGCAGATTTGAAGACTTGAGAACAAAACTTGGTGTTTGCAGCTCCTAAAGCAAGGAGGAGTGTTGGAAGAGTGCTTCAGGACTGAAACATGTCCACGTATTTTTTTTAAGTTGATTATGTCAAAGTTTGTTCCTGTTTTTTAGGAAGTAGTTTTCCATGTTTTGTAATCATGGAGAAAGTTTAGGATCGTGTTGTTAGTGGTCAGTTATTTTTAGGCTTTAAATATTGCAATGTTTCTAATATTGAAAAATGAATTATTCAGTTCTTTGCCTAAAAAACCAACAGCACTTTTTGTTTTAGCATTTATCTTGCTATCCCCATCTGCCTTGCTAACATTTTGTTCAGAGACATTTTCAAAAGCATTATTCGCATTGGCAGGATTGAATAATGCATGTTGCGCATCTTCATGTTTATCAGTATATTTGCTCAGAGTTTGAGAAGTTGTTGATTGATTATTCTCGGTTCATATGACATCCTGGGTTGCATCATCGAGGTAAGAAATTGCACCTTGGCCTCATGACTCTCTATCACTTTGTCTTCTATCTGTAAAGTTTCATTTTCAGAACCAACAAAATGTCCAGATTCAGGAACTCCTATACTCTTTTCCTTCAAGCATTCAACTTCCATTCACAATTTCCTAATTTCTTCCTTGTACTCATCTAAAGACTCGAGTTCAAATTTGTCAATATCACCAACAACCAGATTAAATTAAAAAACATAGAATTCATTCTATAATTTTATTCATATTATTTTTGTACACAGATACTATGATCTTATAGTATTTTATTCTAACAAATCAGGACTAAATAAAGAAAGTCCTGATTATACAATATTTTGTACCGCTATACAAACCTATAATTTAGCTAATCAAATATCTTTATCCCAACACTCCCCCTCAAGTTGGTAAATGGATGTCATACATTTCCAACTTATCCAATAATCTCCTAAAAATCTGACTTGTCGTAGCTTTGGTAAGAATGTTTGACAGCTGATCTTCAGATCGAATATTTGGCATTTCCATAATATTTTTATCAAGTTTTTCCTTGATGAAAAATTTATCAACATTCACATGTTTTATCCAATCATGTTGGACAGGGTTGTGAGCAATGTCGTGCGCAACTTTATTATCACAATACAATTGAATTGGATGTGTATGTGCATACCCTAAATCTTGGAGAAGTAGTCTGAGCCACAAACCTTCACAAAGTCCAAGAACCATTCCTCTAAGTTCAGCTTCTGCACTGGATCTAGCTACAACTTTCTGCTTCTTGCTTTTTCATGTGACAATATTACCTCCTACAAATGTAAAATATCCAGAGGTTGATCTTCTATCATCAAGAGCACCTGTCCAATCTCCATCAGTACAAACCATCACATCCTTGTAGTTGGAGTTCTTCTTGAACATAACTCCTTTTCCATGAGCAGCTTTTATGTACCTTAAAATTCGTATAAGAGCATTCATGTGTTTTTCACCTGTATTGTGCATTAACTGGCTAACCACACTAAGAGCATAAGCTAAATCTGGCCTAATGTGTGAGAGGTACATCAATCTCTCTACAAGTCTTTGATATCTTTCCTTGTTAGTTGGATTTTGATCTTCTTCAATGCACAACTTCAATCCTTCTTCAATTGGAGAATTTTCTGGTTTGCATGCTGTCATTCCAGTTTCTTTCAGTAAATCCAATGCATACTTTCGTTGTGAGAGAAAAATACCTGACTTTGATCTTGAGACCTCAATTCCAAGAAAATATTTCAAAGGACCAAGATCCTTCATCTCGAATTCTTTTGCAAAGTACTTTTTCGATGCCTTGCGTTCCTCTAGATCGTTTCTCGTAACTATCATATCATCAACATAAACAATAAGAATTGTAATCTTTCCTTCCTTTTTCTTTAGAAACAAGGTATGATCTTGGTTGCTCTGTTGATATCCAAAATCAAGCATTGACTTGGTGAATCTACCAAACCATGCTCGTGGCGATTGTTTTAGTCCATACAATGACTTCTTCAACTTGCATACCTTCTTGCTATGTGTATTCGAGATCCCACATCCTTCTGGTAGCTCCATATAAACTTCTTCAGACAATTCCCCATGTAAGAAGACATTTTTTACGTTAAATTGTTGTAAGGACCAATCAAGATTTACAACTAAAGATAATAATACTCGAACTGTACTAATTTTGGTTACGGGAGCAAACGTTTTAGTGTAATCTATTTCATATGTTTGTGTGTACCCCTTTACCACTAATCTAGCTTTAAATATCTCAATTGTGTCATCTACATTAAATTTCACAGTATACACTCATTGGCATCCTACTGGTTTCTTTCCAACTGGACAATCTACTAATTTCCATGTTTTATTTCTTTGCAAGGATCGCATCTCCTCATTCATAGTATCCTTCCACCTGGAGTCAGCTAAAGCTTCCTGCACACTGTTAGGAATAGATACAATAGATAATTGACTTATAAATGCGATATTTGAGTTAGACAAATTATGGTTACAAACATTATTACTCATAGGCTATCTTGTCTTACTGGTGATGTAAGGATCATAAGTAGGCTTAGGGATACCTCTAGTAACACGATCTGGCAGAATTTTTTTTTTGTATTAGGTTCTTGAGGAGACGATTGGTGTGGTATATCATCAGCATCAATAGGAAAATTTTCGATCTCGACATGCTCAAAATCTTCCTCATTATGTGGTTGTTGATCATAACATTTTTTCATATTTTCATTATCTCCTAATACAACTTTGTAACTTTCTTTCTCCAATCTGACCTCAATATTAATTTATTGAGGAACAAAAGTCTGAACTTCATCACAATTCTCCCCCTAAATTTCAGACTCGGGGGAAAAATATATCAAGGTTTCGTGAAAAACTACATCTATAGTAGTAAACATTTGCTTGGTTTATGGATTGTAGCATCAATATCCTTTCTAGTGATCCACATAGCCAAGGAACACACATCTTTCAGCTCTAGGAGACAACTTACTTCTCTGATGTTTGTGTAAGTGAATATAAGCAACACAACCAAAAACTCTGTGTTAGCTCAACAATTTTAGGACTTACTATTGCATCTGTAAGTGATTGAAGAGGTGTTTTATACTCAAGAGACCTGGACGGTGTTCGGTTGATAGTGTATACTGCATATGTGAGAGCTTCTCCCCAATATATTGCTAGCATGTGAGCTCTAGTCAGTGCAGCTTGGACCACCTCCAATAGATGACGTTTCTTTCATTTTGCCACCTCATTCTGTTGTGGAGTATTTGGACAAGATCTCTAATGAACAATTCCTTTGGCTACTAAAAAATGTTGAAGTTCTGATTGCATATATTCTCCTTCGTTGTCACTGTACAGTACCTGAACTTGTGTTTTGTATTGGGTTTCAATCATTTTATAGAATTTCTGAAATAGTCCTCTAACTTCACTTTTAAACTTCATCAAACACAATCAAGTCATTCGAGTACAATCATCAATAAACGTTACAAATCACGTTGAGCCACCCAACGTTGTAACCTTAGATGGACCTCATAATCAAAGTGAATGATCATAAAAGGAAAAGAACTTTTATTTGAAATTAAAGGAAAATATGTTCTATGAATCTTTGCAAGCTCACAAACATCACAATAAAAAGTTGAAGTGTCTACTTGGTCAAATACATTTGGAAATAATTTCTTTATGTAACCAAAAGATGCATATCCTAGACGCTTATATCATAACCAAATATCCTCGTCTTTTCTTACTTCTTGAGACTCTTTTGTTGCTAGCACTTGACCAAGTCTCTTTGAATCTTTTTCTGTCAGGTCCAGGTAATACAACCTTCCTCGCCTAATACCACAACCAGTCGTCTTCCTCGTTTGAATGTCCTTAAAAACACAAGAGTCAGGCCCAAAAATTACAACACATAAAAGAGCTTTGATTATTTACGAGACTGACAATAGGTTATATTTAAGAGAAGGAACAACAAGGATAGTATCAAGATTCAAATTGTTTGAAATAGAGATAGTTCCTTCTCCAATAATAGTGGATTTACTACCATTGGCTTTAGAAATACTTTTTTGTGAGGAAGGTTTAAGATTTTTAATCTGTCTAACATCAAAAGTCACATGATCAGAACATGCAGAGTCAATTATCCATGCATTATTCAGAACGGTAGATGTGCTTATTAAAGCCTTACCATTGAAATTATCACTACCTGCGATTGTAGCAAACATCATGTCTTTGTCGTCCTCTTTGTCAATGAAAGTTACAGCAGCAGCAGTTGGATTTCTTTTTGAATTCTTCTTCGATGCTTGACTGTGATCCCACCACTCGGGGTATCCTATGATTTCATAGCATCGTTCCTTGGTGTGTCCATCTTTATTACACTGAGTACACTTGTAGTTACCTTTTTCAAAATCTTTTGATTGTTTTGATTTGTTGTGATGATTTGTTGGATGCTTCTTTGTCATCATAGTTGTAGAATCGGAAATCATATCTTTTGTTTTCAACGTTATTTTTCGGACTGTCTCTCTCCGGATTAATGCATAGCATTCTTCTAAATCAGGTGTCACTTCCTTGTGCAAAATTTCTCCACAAACTTGCTCAAAATTATCATCCAGTCCAACAAGGAATATATACACCCTTAATCTTTCAATGGACTTCTGATATGACTTCACATCATCAGGGTCCTTCATGACTACTTTGTCACGATGGTCTAATTCCCTAAAAATCTCAACCAACTCCCCATAATATTCAGTTAAGGTTCTATTATTTTGTTTTGCAGTGAATGCCCTTTGATTCAGGGCAAACACCTATAGCTCATCACTTTCATCATAAAATGTCATTGACAAAATATTCCAAATATCGAGGGTAGTGGATAAGCGAAGATACCTTTTCATGATTTATGGCTTCATGGACATCAATAGTCATTTTTTCACTTTTTGGTTTTCAGTATACCATTTTTCATATCCCTCGTCGTTCTCTGTTGGAGGTTTCACCTTCCCACGGATGTAGGACAATTTCTCTCTCTCTGCAATGTGCATATCCATTAGTTGTGATCATACGTCTTAATTGGATTCATTTAGGATGATATCTACGTTGAAGTCACCTTCAGATTGAACAACCATTGGAATTAGTTTTTCTGTCATCTCTCCAGTTAATATCTCTAAGGATTTAGAAAGAAAATGAAAAAAATTATAAGCTCTGGTACCAAATTGAAAAACATAGAATTCATTCTATAATTTTTATTCATATTATTTTTGTACACGAGATATTATGATCTTATAGTATTTTACTCCAATAAATCAAGACTAAATAAAGGAAGTTCTGATTATATAATATTTTATACCACTATACAAACCTATAATTTAACTAATCAAATATCATGATCCCAACATATTATTTCTAAAACCAGGTCGTTCAATACTCATTCTCAGCTTACTAATCTCAACTCTGCTAGCACAGAGATCTTTTCTTTGATTCTCCAAGGACTGCTTTAAAACTTGCACCTAAAAGTTAAAGTTCATAATAGAAATACGAGTATTGTAGAAACTACATTATTCTCTTTGTCTTTAAGATCTTTCTCCAGTGCCTCCGAGGATTTTGTTAGTGCTCCTATTCTACAATATGCCAAATCTATGTCCTTCAACAAGCTCTCCTTTTCTTTTTTCAGCCTCTCTTTGCTTTCAACAGTGTGTCATTTTCTTGATCTTGGGCATTTTTTTCCTGGATAGTTATACATGCGTGATTCAACAAAAACGGTAATATGGATTTTGTAATGAATATTACAGGACTCATTTGGTTTTCACATTTACCTTCATTTTCAAAAGCCTATTAAAAATCAATTGAAGTCAATAAACTCTTTCAGATTATAAAGAAGTTTCATTTATTAAAAAGAAGTGAAACTTTTAAAAGGAAAATTCATGGTAAGATTAAGAAGCCAATGAATCTAAGACAACAAATCAAATAATAAACAACCAGGTAGGCCATTTATCAGCACTTATTTAGATAGTATTTGATGAGCAACTTGCCTACACTAGTACAAAAAACCCTTTTAACATCGGACTTTCTACATCGGTTGTTAAAGAATCGATGTAGAAATTTTTTAAAAGACTTTCCACATCGGTTCAGATGGGAACCGATGTGGAAAGTACTTTCTACTTTGATTTAAAATAATTCTGATCGGTCATAAACCCATTCTGATCGATCATATCCGGTTCTGATCGGTCATAAAGTCATTCGATCGGTCATCTGATATACCAAGTGGTTTTAATCGATTATTTCGAAGTTATATCGACTAAAATACTGAAAAAACACTTCTCGATCTTTTTAAGTGATTTTAATCGGTTATTTTGAAGTTATATCAATTGAAAACCTATTATAGAAGGGTGAAGAACATTTGACTTTCTACATCGGTTCCCCCATGAACCGATGTGGAAAGTCTTTTTATTTAAAAAAATAATAATAAAAATTTTAGACAGCGTCTCCCAAGCCCTTACAGACTCGACTCCTAGGCCCTTACAGACTCGACTCCCAGACCCAATTACAGACTCGACTCCCTCTGGAATTCTTCCCTTGCTCCTAGCCATTACCAAATTCATTCTCGTGCACTTTCACCGCACCAAAACCTTCTTCGCCTACTCCTTGCCCCGATCGCAGTAGCGAAAACCACCGTCTCTCCCATCTCCTTCCCCAATCGAATCCCTAACCTCCGTTTCCCCAATCGAATCCCCAAGCAAAAACCACCCTTGCCGTGCACCAGGAACTGCGACGCGCACCAAGAACTACGATGCGCCACCCTC